>JANPWX010000396.1:2613950-2664765 GCA_024734555.1 Trochalopteron elliotii
CCCGAGCACCTGGACAGCGGTCTGGAGCCGCCGGCAGCCCGTGAGCCCCGGCCCTGGCAGAGCTCTGCACGGGCTCGGGCAGGCACAGCAGCCGTGAGGGTGAGGGCTGCAGGGCAGCCCGGTGAGTGCTCTGGATACGGTGCTTGGCGCCGAAAATAGTCTGTCAGTAGCAAACAAGACAATGATAAAGTGTTCCCAGAGACAGGACGAGGAGAATGGCCTAAAATACAAGAAGTTTCACCTCAGCATGAGGGAGAACTTCACACCGAGGGTGGCAGAGCACTTGGAGAGCTGCCCGGGGTGGTCATGGAGTTTCCCTCTCTGGAGACATTCCAGCCCCACCTGGACACATACCTGTGTTACCTGCTCCAGGTGACCCTGCCTGGCCGGGGGGGTTGGACTGGATGATCTCCAGAGGTGCCTTTCAACTCTGACTGTTCTGTGAAATTTAGAGGACTTGCCTGTTTGAATTCCAAGTTCACTTGCTGATGTAAATGCAAACTTGAGATTAATTTGCCATTTATTAAGCCATTTAAAGGCAGCTACAGTGCTCAGCTTGCCTGTGGTGTACTTTCCTGCCTGGTAAGGGAAGCTAAAAGACAGTAGCTTTGTAAGTTAAGGATTGCTTGGATTCTCTGCTTCTCTTCTGTTCATCTTGGTTGCATCTGGTACCTTAGAAGACCACTCATTCAATGTTGCTTTTTTTTCAAGGCATGTCAGAGGATTTCAGATGGAAAAGGAAAAGCCAAGAAAAGTCTTTTAAATATTATAGAATAAAGAAATATGGCCTGAATGGAGTTGTCTGTACCATGTAATTGCTGTCAAGTTTTGTAATGGCTGAAGCTAGGTCTTCAGGAGTCAAAAGATCCCGAACAAGTTTGTCACTCAGTAAAAATAAGAAGAAAAAAGAAACAACAAAAAAAGTGGAAGTTACGGGAACACCATCTACACCTTCAGCATCATCCTCTATTACTTCCTTTTTTAACAATGTCCCCCCTGCCAAGATTAGCTGTCCCATGTGTGGGCAGTTGGTGCCAAGATATGGAATAAATAAACACATTGATGAAACATGTCAGAGGAACCATGCAGAGATTGGTGCCGTTGATGCTACACGGAATTCTCCTAGGAATAAGAGTCCTCCAGCTACAAATCTGAGCAATAATTCCAGCTCATATTTTTCAAAAAACCTCTTAAATCTAGAAACAAGTCCTCCCAAAAGTGATGTGTTGAAAGCAGGAGGGAGTGCAGCACAACAGACTAGTCCTTATTTTAGCAATAATAGTTCAGTCTTGAGTGTTAGCAATGAATGCCAGGCTCGAACAGTTAGAACAGTCTCCTTGGGAAGCTTGTCTTCCAAACTGTCCAGAAGACGCTGCCTGCAGCGAGGAAAACAGGTCCTGTATGAGGAGATCAACTCTTCACCTCCAGCTCTTCACAGTGCCTGTGCAAGTGCTGCACCAGATGAGGATGGTGATGAGATTGATGCTGGGCAGAGTTCTCAGAAAGAAAACCAGCCTTCTCACACAGAGGACCAGGAGCAAAATTTTTCAAAGAGGGAACCTGAATTTCAAAATGAAATAAACAAATGTAATCAAGAAGACCTTGTGGATGTGGTTCAAGTACCTTTACTGGCTGATAACAGGAATGACAAAAGGTTCCCATCTGGTACAAGGAGCACCAAAGCAGAAAGCAGGTCTGAAGGTGGGATACTTAGTGCTGATAAATTTGAAACATCTCTAGCCATCCATACTTCAGCAGAGCTGACCAGTGATTTGGAAGTCAAGACTCAGCCTCACACTGAGGTTACTCCCCCAAAGGCAGAAGTGAACTGTGGGACAGAAAATTGCCTTAGCAGGGATGATGAAGGGTTACTTCCTGTAGAAGTTCTTGAAGACTTTAAGAATGGCATGAACCATACTTTGTTAGGAACTGTGGAAAAGGCAGAACCTCAGGATTCCACTGGGGACATTCTAGACAAAATAGATGAGGTCCTCTCTGTGCCCAGCTCTCCTGGACACCCATACTACCTCCAGAACTTTTTGGTAGTGCTGCGAGCAGTATTAGAGAATCAAGACGATGTCAGACTATTTAATGAACAGGATTTGAACATAATAACCAAGTTCTACAAATTATCAGGTATCTTTTTTTTTTTTTTTAAATACATTTCCACATTCCCTCTTGTGTTGTTACATAGTTTTATGTGAGAAGTGCCATATCAATTGATGATTTAACTTGAATTTTTTAAGGAAAGAAGCTCCTTTTTCTCAGGAGATGTACCCTTCAATGGCTTTTTGTAAATAAACTCTCCTAATGTTGTTAGGTACAGCTCCTGAGAGAGTGGGGGGACACAGCCTCACACAGCCCTCCCAGCAGCCTGGCTTGCATCCCAATGGATCTAAGCTGGCCATGGGCACAAGCAGCCAGACCTGAGGGGGGTCTGCAGAGCCCATTGGTGCACTTCAGACCATAAGAACATTACAGTAGTGACATCTTGGAGCCTGGTAATGCCTTCTTTATCTTGTGGCAGTTAAAGGGGAATATATAAAGAAAGAAAGCCACAAAAATCTTGTTACTGGCTCTCTGAGGCAAGCAAGAGATGCACATCATTTGCATCCAAAGATCCAGGAATAAACTCACAGTTAGGCCAGCAATGTATGCAGGTGTTGCCTCCTTTGACAAACACTAAAATTAGAGATGTTCAGGATACACCTTCTCCATTTCCACACTGTTCTCTGGGTATGAACAACACTGATCAGTAACAGGAGCTTGTTCTGTTAGATATAAGGATTTCTTGTTTCTCTTTCAGTGATGTGGTTTCAGAATTCCCCTCTCATGTGAGTTGGGAATACAGAAAGAATTACTGCAAAGTGGTGCTGATAAATCCATGTCTGCACTGGCTGTGAGGGTCATGGGTGAAACAATCTCTCTTTGCAGGGTGGGAAAGATGCAGCAGTTGAGCTGTGAGAAGTGAGAGGATAGCACTAATAGGTAACAAATCCTGGACAACTGACAGATGGATGTCATTGCCTTCAAGAAATACCAGGCAGGATACTTGAAAAGTTCAGGCAGATGAGGTATCTGTCCCACATGAGAAGTTTCTAGGCAAGTGTTGTCTTTCAGTTATCATCATACAAAAAAAGCCCACACACCTGCTTAGTACTATGAAGTTGCTTGAATATAGGTATTTGCCAGTATGTAATTATTTTCTGCTGAAATGTCTACCATTCTTCAGTGAGTTGTCTCTAACTCAGTGTGAGTTTATAAAGCTTATTATGAAATTATCATTGCAGCCCTAGTTTGGTCTGGAGAAAGAATGTCCTCGTGTTAACTTTTTTCCTTTCTCCATAATGATAAAAACTGGGGACAGACTTTAAAGGAGTTATAACCCTGCAGAGAAAATGACAAGATTATATGTCTGAATGTAGTTCTCCCACTGAACTGATCCTGGAAAGATTCTATTAAAGAAAAGGCTGGAAAAGTCTTATAAGGACAGGAGAATTGTTAAATAAACATTTAATGTTTATCTGCCATTTCTTAAGTATGTCTAGGTCTGGTAGTGTTTCAGTGGTTTTTTATTAATGCTCAGTTTCAGTCAAGCAACAGCAGACAGGGGTAAAATATTTGGAAGTTAATGGGGATTGAATTAAGTATTCAAAAGTTTGTTGAATGTAGTAATAATAGCTAGACTATTTTCAGGTAAAATTTAATAAGCTATTGTGTTGAATTTCAGCATTGTTAGTATTTAAAAAGTCTTTTAAAAAAGTACTTTAAAATAATACTTCCCTGATAAAAATCAAATGAATAGGAGGTTTTTTCTCATTGTTTTCAGTAGATATATTAATATAATTTGGCTTATCTTTGGAAAAATAAGAACCTGAAGAATTCTGTACAAAGAGATACTCTGTGATTATGAAATTATTCTGTCAGACTACAGTTTCTTTTGTTCCTTAGCATGAAATATTTGGTTATTGAATGACTGTTTAAGAAAGCAAAAAGATGTATTCAACAACACAAAATGCAGGGTTGAAAACCGAAGTTCTCTTTTTCTGTAGAACTAAATATTTCTTGAAGGGTAAACATGTCAAAATGCATTTTAGTAATGTAATTACCTACAAAATACGTTGTAATACTTTTCCACCTACAAAACTTAAAGATTCTAATAAACTTATTAATTACTTGGAAAGGTAAGTCTGGTATTTTACCAAGTCTGCTTGTACATGGGGAGATTGAAAATGTGTTTTAGGGAGCACCTGCACCAAAGCAATTTTTCTGGTTAATGTGATTGTGCCTAGTACTGTGTTTAGAGTTTACTCTTCTTTTTGTCCTTATCTGCTTTAAATAAAATTTGCAGGTGGTGGGCAGAAGTTGTATGTGAGACTTTTTCAACGCAAGCTGAACTGGTTAAAGGTGAACAAAATAGAGTATGGGGAGATAAGTGTGGATTTGTCACCAATAATTGAAGAACTGGCTGAAGCCAGATTTCTACAAACAGGTAAGGCCAGCGTTAATAAACCTGTAAAATACTACTGTGTGATGATGTTGTAGTGACACAGTGACACTGAGCAATACTTACCGCACAAATGTACCACAGCATTTGGCAAAGGAGGGTGAGTTAGGAGGAGAAATCCCCCTCACCTCCAGCCCTGCAATAAACAAATAGCTGCTCTATAGACACTGGTTTATGGGGTTTTATTTCCAGCCTATCTTTTGGGCATCAAACCTAAGTCATTAAATTAGCACTAGGTTGTATGAATGTGCTGTGAGCTGTTGCTTGAATGTATGTGTATAACACAATGAATATATGTGGATAATTTTACTTTTAGAATCTGAATTGGAAGACCTGTGTGAGGGGTTGGATTTGCTTTCAGCCCCTGAGCTAAAAACACTGGCAAAAATCTTTCACTTACCAAACCCAAATGGTCAGAAACAGCAACTTGTGGATGATTTTCTGAAGTTGTCAAAGCAGCGTTCCATCTTCAGCAGGAGTCAGGCTGGTATTGGGACAGTGATTTTAAAAAGGTAAATGTTTACAGCTAAGTTTTGCAGATGAATGGAAGCTGTGCTTCAAATGGCTGAAATCTGGATGCCTTTTCAAGAGAGGAATGCATTTAGTAAATTTATTGAAAGAAAGGGCAGCATTGCATTTCAGTTCGCAGTGTGTCAAAGAGAAGGGTAAGTACTAAACTGCGTAGTCTCTCTGCTTTCAAGGAAAATCAAGTTTATGCATTATTTGGCTTGAAAAAAAGTTATTCTCATACTTCATTTAGTATATTTTCATTTTTATAAGTCAGTTATAATATTTTTATTTGTCCTTCCAGGGTGAAGGACCTGGCTGGAAAATGTGTCAGGGTCTGCAAAGGCGCTCGGGCTGTCTTCTCCCGAGTCCTGCTGCTGTTTTCTCTGCCTGAGTCACTGGAGGAGGAGGAGGCTGGCAGTGCTGGGCAAGGCCTGCTCTCCACAGTGCTTAGGGCAAACATGGGCCATATGGTGTTCCCCAGTTACACAGTAAACAGGAAAACACAGGTCTTCCAGGACAGAGAGGATCTCATCAGGTAGGGAGAGCTTTGGCAGCTTGGAAATCTGTTCATTTCTGGAAAAGCTTTACTGCAGCATTTGTGCAGGCAAACAATTCAAATGTAGAACTACAGATGTAAATATGTAGAAATGTTAATTTTGCAACTATTTAAAGTACATTTTTGTATTGAGGTAGCCACTTGTAATTCAAAGTGGCTTGCATTTTGAAACAAAATAGCTCATTTATTTGCTTCATGGTCATGTGAAGCTGTTTCTTGATTTGCTGTGCTGATTCTGAGCTAAACAAAAATTATATCCTCTAGTGGTAAGTAAATTTAAACATAATGTGCCCTGCTAGTTTAAACTCTGCTAGTCCTAGAAGAGTAAGAATAAAGATGGCTGTATGGCTCAATGTCTTTGGAGACTGGAAGGGAAAGAATTTATTTCTTTCAGCTTTTAAGTTGATGCTTTTTAAGTGTAGTAAAGTTGTGGTTTTTTACCACAGGTATGCAACTGCTGTTCATCTGTCAAATGATATAGCTGCTGCAATGGTAAATGGGAACTGGGAAGAAGCTCATCATCTCTATTTGTGTGCTAAAGAAACCTGGAGTGAACTGAAGAATCACCCTTCTTTGAGGTAGAGAACTGGAAACTGTTCAGTGCATTATCTTACCTTGGGTGCTTTTCCTTTGGAGAGAGGCTTTTCAACTAGGGATGTTATTTAAACCTGATAAAGCAAGAGACTTTAATGTTCCTGAAGGCTTGGAACTTCCTGATTGTTTAGCTTTTAAGTTACAATATGAAAAGACCTTTTTAAATAAAATCTTGGGAAAGAGTTTGTAGGCATGGAAGTAGCACTAAAGCAGTTCTGTTCTATGTGCCAGTGCAGGAGAACAAGAGCCTTATTTTTCCCTTGTCATAGTTTTTTTTTTAAATGGCTTTCAAACAAATGGCAATAAGCAGAAATTAAAATTGACTGAACAAAAGGATGTTGCAAATGTTATGGGAAAACATGCTGGGTTATTCATGTCTTTAGATTTCCAAGTGGATGTTGCTCAGGAAATGTTACTGAATATCTGAGAACTGAAATAACATGTATTGGGTTTGAAGTGCTCCTCATCAGTTTTTCTTTTAATTATTTTGTTTTCTGGCTTAATGATACACCACAAGTTAAAGCCTTATGTTTGGCATTATATTCAATTCCATGACAACTGATTTAAGATAATATTCGTGGAGGGTCATTTGGAAATCTGTTCCATTTTACACTGAAGACAGTGGAAAAGTCTATTTTGATTTTAATAAGACATTCAAAAGACTTTGTCCTGAAGCACAGAAGTGCCTGCTGAAAAGATGTTAGTCTTCTTTTATGGCAGGAAATTCCTGCTCAAGACTTTTTCTTTTGTTCAGCTTTGTTTCTGAAGTTAAACTGCTGACTTATGACAATGAGTTGGTAACAAAATATGGTGTAGTAAGTTACTTTTTTGGATCTGTTGTAAAACTGATTAACTGATAATTCTACTGGTGTTGAAACTAAAATATGCTGTGCAAGTGCAGCTTGTACCTGCTCCCTAAGCCAAACTAATGCCTTACCTTTGGGTTCTTGACTTTGCAGCTGGGATACTCATTTCAGATCAGTTTGGATATATAAGGCATTTCATTTGGTAAATGCTTTAGGTGTAAGTTTTCTTAATAAAACTGCCATAATTCAGTTGATCTGAACTGCTCTTATTTTTCAGCTACCACAGAATTTTACCTGATTACCTGCGACGTTTCACAGTTGGCTGGGTGTACACAAGAATCCTTTCTCAAGGAGTTGAAATTCTGCAGAGGCTTCACAAGTATAAGGTAAAGTGGGGATGTGAATAAAAATATGTGTTAAATTTTTGTACATCAATTTACATTTCTGACGTGGCTGGAAAATGGTGGTAAAGTTTGCCAGGGCTTGCTGCAGTTCTAGTAACATGTTACTTTTAAGGGAAAAGAGCCAGTTTTTTGTACTGCTTTAGAAAGGTTAAAATTGTTTTTATTTTTGCTTACGCTTTGAAGATTTACCATATGTAATACACCATAAAACTGTTGCTGAGATATGCTTGTTTCATTATTTAGATACCCGTGTTTCAATACCTGTGTTTCACTAGATTTGGCTATTGCTTTTAAATAAGAAAAATCTTGAAAGAGAAGTGCTCTAAAAATCCCTGTCTCTTCCTTAGGGAATTAACATTTCCAAAGGCCTCTGACTTACATGTTAAAGTAAATCAGATTATTTGGAAAAAACCTTCACCTCTGCAAAAAAGCGACAAGTAATACTTAAGATTTTTTTCATATACAATAAGGGATACAGAAGGGATAAAAATACTGTATTTTTGGCAGCTAACCTTTAAGTTTGCATAAAAATATCTCTATTCTAGAGTTTTTAAGATATACGTATGGATCTGAAATGGGTATATTGGGTAGTGGAGTAAAAAGTAGGTTTGGTTTGTCCAGAGACAAAGTTTCTGTGGTATTCATTAATTAGAAGGGAGAGTGAGAAGGTGACTTGAACGTGGTTCTGTAACCCGATTAATGAAGGTCCAATCCCATTGGCACAGGAAGCAGTGCAGCAGCTGCAGAGCCTCCTGGCCCAGGACGTGTATTGTGCCGACAGCAGAGGGAGGTGGTGGGATCGCCTGGCTCTGAATTTACATCAGCACCTGAAAAACACTAAGAAGGTATCTTCACAACTGCTGCTGGGAAGCTGGAAACGCTGCAGGCATTGTCTGAACGCATTTTTAAAAAGTATTTCTTATGGAAAGAGCAGTGGAGTAGAGTCTCCTAAAAATGCAGATTCTGTTAGGAATCCTAAGGTCGGACAACTAGTTTCAACCAAGAAAACGAACCCACTTCCTTAATCTTATACTGATCAGTGTAAATTGAGAGGAATTTTTTTTTTTTTACTGTACTGGTGTAAATTTGAATCCAGAAGCCTCCTTGTGCAAAACATTAGAACTTCATTGGTTAGAAGTTCACGTGAGTTAGCAAGGTGTCCCTGTCCTGTCGGGTCGTTCTTACACTGCCATGTTTGTGCTAAATCAGTTGCTGTTGAGCAGAGGGGAGTGCAGAGGGGTGAGCAGAGGGGAGTGCAGAAGGGAGTGCAGAGGTGTCAGTGACCCTTGTTTGTCCCTTGCTGTTTGCCAGGCCGTGGGCTGCATCCGGAGGGGCCTGGCCGACCCGGCCGTGCGCACCGGGCACCGCCTGTCGCTGTGCCAGCGCGCCCTGCGCCTCAGGGACTCCCCCAGCTGCCGACAGCTCCAGGGCCCGCTGCGCCGCCTGCCGCTCCTCACCGTGCACGATGTCACACATGTAAGCCAGGGACAGACACTCGGGAGCTCTTCTGCCTTCTGACAGGGAAAAGTAATCTGGGAGACTTGTTAGGTGCTGTGCACCAGCCTCTGACTGACGCGGTGCGGGGAAAGGAGCACAAATGTGTTTCTAAAACAAAAGCCTCTTGTAATCAAATACTTCTACGTTGGTCAGCTTCTTATCTGCAGTTAGTCAGCTGTACACTGATCTAATTTGCATTGCTTTGTATTTGTTATGGATGTGATCAGCCATAAACTCCACTAATTTAGCAGTAATGCCCTCAGAGCCTTTCTGGCTGAAGAGTCTGATCAGATCAGTGCATTGCCTCTGGTGGCTGCAGGCCAAGCATTCTGTGTGCTAGAAAAAGTAATAGTAACCTTAGCATGTTGTCAGCATTAGATTAATGGCTAAAAAGAATGCCACTGTTCCTTTAGGAACCTTTGGAGGTAATGCACTCTAAATATGTGTTATGCAAATATTCAGTGTGGGGCACTTGCATCGTATTAGAGTGGATTTTGAAAAAATCTATCTTTTCCATACCATTGTAAAGATAATTCTGTCTGGGCAAAGTCAGAGCAGAGCCTCACTTCCTCTCTCAGCCTCCTCACCACGTCTCCCTGCAGCCCTTCTTTGTCACAGCCCAGAGTGTGTCTCCTCAGTTTTCTGTGGTTTTGCTCCTGGTCCTACAGATAGAAAGGCTACATTCCCATCTGCCCAGAAATTTTGCTAGACATTCTTTTTCTAAAAAATGTGCTGGTTTATAAAAGCTAAACAGGATGATTTGACAGGAATGACAGGTTAAATTTTATTTGGTTGATTTTTCGAAGCAAATATGGTTCTGATTTTAAGAAAACTGAAAAGGGGATTTTGGGCTAAAACTTTTTAAATGTGATGCTGGAAAGTAACCAAATGTTTTAATATGTTCAGGTCACAATCAGTGGAAAGATGTGTCCTCAGACGGGAATGGGAAAATCTGTGTTTCTCATGGAGGATATTGGTGATGGAGAAGGAGGAGGAGACTGCACTGTGTCCACAGTCATGTGCTCAGTTGAGGAGCTGGCATTAGCTCATTACAGGAGGAATGGTTTCGATCAGGGTAACTGCACTGTTGGTTTGGGGATATTTTGCAGTAAAATAACTGTGGGAGTAAGTAAAGAAACTATTTACTAATCAGTTTAGTTAACAGACCAGTTTCAGCTGATTCCATTAGACCAGATTTTAGGCTGCTTCTGTTTCCTTCCCAAACACCTCTAATTCCTCACTTCCTTACCAAAGTGCCCTAACATGTATTTTCAACCTGACCTGCTTCCTGGCCTTTAATGACTTGCTGCCTTCATTTACCAAAGGTAACACAATATCTAATTATATACTATAAATATATATCATGTTTTGAATATATCATATATTATTATCATCATCTATATTGTATCTTTTTTAACGTTAAAAAAGTTGTATATTTGGAAGTTGTCAGGGTTAGCCCAGCAAGCTATGTGGGGGCCAGGCAGGGATGGAAAGTGGGCTGCAGCCTGTGGCCTGGGAGCAGCAGGCCTGGGGAGTGGGGCAGAATGAACTGCATTTGCAGCTGCAGTGGGAATGTGTGCTGACACTGCTGGCCATGAACCTGAACATGGCATATTTCTGCTTTGGGTCATGTGGGCTCAGTACCTCTTCATATGACATTGCTGTAGAAATTAATGTTTCCATTTTTATGAAATTCTGCCTTTTAGGTATTCATGGGGAAGGCTCAACGTTTCTTACACTGTATGGGATTCTAATGTGGGATATCATTTTCATGGATGACATACCTGACGTGTTCAGAAACTCCTATCAGGTAATTTTGAAAGGCTTTCTTTAGTTAATTTATTTTCCCATTGCAGTAGACTTAGTAACCGTGTTAAAATCTTATTTAGGATTAGAGTAACATTTTATTCTGAGGGACTTCCCAGACAGATCTTGGTGTTTACTTCATAATTTATTGTATTTGGTTTATTGCCAAGGGCCTCCTCAGTAACCTCCTGTGTCAGACTGGATTCCCAGTCAGAGAAGGTGGGATTGGTCTGGTTAAATGCTTGTGTTCTGTGGCTGAGCTCACTGGGCAGGGTGACCTTGATAGCCAGTGGAGAAACTGCTGTGCCCCAGCCTAGTGCCTCTCGTTGGGAGATGACACGTTCCATTGGAGAAAAAAAAAGTGTTTCTTTTCAAAAGCCTTATTTTTAAACTCGGGTTTGTTAACCCTCCCACCCACCCCACCTTTTTTTGGGGATCATCCCTCCTTTTTGACAAAGAAAGAAGCAAGCAAACAAAATTACACAGCCCTCTCCAACGGCTCCCTGTAACACCCTAAGGTCGATGATTCCAGGTGAATTTGTGGCTTTAGTTTTCTTCACCATCTGAGGCAGAAGTCCTTGTGGCTGAGCTGAACAGGCTCACAAGTAGGACAGGAAGGGGACAGCTATAACTCCAAAGGCCATACAGAATGTGAAATGGAATTCATACAAATAGCTCCTCTTGTCGTCCTTATTAATGCAGAGCAAAGCTGTGATGATCCTCAGGCTTCACCAGTGATGAGCTGACAGCTCACACCTGATTCTCTCTCACTCCTAGGCTGTGTTTTGTGGGATTATGTGTGGCAGCCGTTTGTGTGGGGCTGTTTCCTCAGCACTCTGCGTTTGCTTTTGAAGAGCTGCTGGCTCTCGGGCCCTGCCTGTTCAGTGGCGTCAAAGCTGAATTGCTGCGGGGGCTTTTTACCCGCTGAGAGTTCAGCGCCGTCCCGGGGCTCCTCCTGTGGGCGCTGGAGGATCCGCCCCAGTCATGGCTTTGTTCTTTCTGCTCACAGTGCCTGAGCAGTCTTGATCCCGAGTCCAAATCCTGCCTGGAACGTCACTGCTCAGAGCGCTGGGAATGCACAGAACCCTTTGTCTGTTAAAGGAAACCTGTGTCAAGAGTTCAGAACAACAGAGCAGAGGCCGAGATGTGGCCAGTGTTTGTTGCACTGGCACTGGGTGTTAAACTTAGGCAAATATTTATGTGCCGGGCATGTTCAAGGTAAATCAGCTCAGTGTTTGAGCGACTTTGTAGTTAAGAAAAAAATCTGAAGTAGGACATTGTCATTCTGGGAATAGCTGCTGTGGTGGCAGTTCCTGAGAGCTGTATTTACCTTTTCTATCCAGACATTCCCCCTGGATTTATACACTGACAGCTTCTACAAGAACAGGAGGGCTGTCATTGAGGCCAGACTCCAGCAGCTTCACACAGCTTCCTCGGAGGCGCTGGCAAAGTTGGTTGCTGAAGTCTGGACCACTCAGGAGGGAAAAGCTGCAGCCCTGGTTAACTGGGGACGTTTTATTTCCCTCCAGCAAGTCCAGGTAAGTAACTGTTGCCCAACGTGGGCACTCCAATTAGGCTTGACACACATGGCCTTAGTGTGCTCACAGGTTGTACTGAGCCACGGCAGATGGAGAGTGGTGGGAGGGAGGAACTGGGATTAGGGATTATTGCGCTGAAATCCCTGCACAGGTAGTGTTACAATTTGCTCCTGTCTTCACTTTTCCTGCAACAGTAGCTGGGAACACAGCAGGGAAATCGATGTAAAAGACATCTACTTGTATTTCTTGTTACACGAGACTAAACAGAGCTGAGCTGGGCAATCCACTCTTCTCGTGAGGGTTGGGAAATGGTTCTGCCGGTCGTTAAAACCAATCCCGTCCAATTCCCAAACGTTCTCGTGCAGAGCCTGGTGTCTTGCCTTGGAGGAGCGTTTCTGAGCGGCGTTTTCCGGCGGCTTTCCAGGGACCTGCGGCACTGCCGGGGGGGCCTGCCCGACCTGCTGGTGTGGCGCTCCCACAGCCGCCACTTCAAGGTGTGTGGGGAGCGCGGGGATCTCGGGGCTCGGCTGCCTTCCCTCGCGTAAAGCCTCGCATTATCAGCCCACACAAATGGTAATTTCCTGTGGCGGTGGAGCCGGGGCTGCAGCTCGGCTGCCCGGCCCCCAGGGAGCAGTGGGGGATTATCGGTGTTAATGGGCGTAGGGAGCAGCAGCGATCAGCGCTGCCTAAAGATGCTGGAGAAACGGGCTGGGATTAATCGTAATGTAAAGCACCTGTTACCAATTAGCCACACCTTGACTGTTGATAGCAAGGAGTTCTACTGGCACCACTTAGACGAAATCTGGACTGTCTGAGTCTACAACAACCGTGTCTGTGTCTGCTACAGAAATTGAGTAAACAGTCATGGATGGTGCTTGCATGGTAGTGGAATAGCTACTAGAAGACTATTGGACATCTCATCTGTTAGAGCAACTTATGTGTTTATGATACAGAGCTGAATAGCAGAAATTAGTTCTCTAGAACACTTGAATAAGAGGTGAGGGTGACACAATCGATTTTTCAGTATGAGAGATCTTCATTCACCAGGGCTTCTGTCTGTGTTTTGGTGGATAATTACTATATAAAATACCATTCTCTTACAGTTAAATTTTGAAATATGGGGTAATAATTCAGCACTTACCAAACCTTCCATTGTGCTAAAATCGCTACTATTTTTGTTGCAAATAACAGCTGTAAAAAAATACTTTTTGTGTGGGAGCTAATGATCCTTCAGTTCCTGCAGGGACACCCTTCTAACCATCCCCCTTTCCTTGCAGCTGGTGGAGGTGAAGGGCCCCAACGACCGCCTGTCCCCCAAGCAGATGCTGTGGCTGAGCGAGCTGCACGAGCTGGGGGCTGCAGTGGAGGTTTGTCACGTGCAGGACGTGGGGGGCAAGAGCAAACGCCTCAGCTGACAGAGGTGGGATCATGTGGGCAACTCGGGTGTTCTTAAAGGAATGGCAGCACACACCAGTGGCTGCTGCTGCTTATTAAATACAGTTTCTTCTAAAATTCTGGTTTCTTGGAACATTACCGTAGTCCTTTTTAGCACAAAACATTCTAAAATGTAATTTGAGAAAGCTGTCAATATGATTTACTGCATGTCACTTTGTGCTCAGAAGGGCAGAGCCCTTCCCTTCTCTCCACAATTTCTAAGTTACTCTCTGAGGTAATCTGGGGTTTGCCCAGTGAAGAGGAAGAGCTGCCTTCAGACTGGTACGGCCTGAGAACATCTCTGCAATACAGAAACTGGGCCATCAGGTCCTGCTCATTTCTGTGGTGTCCTTGGGGCCTAAATTCATTATGTCTGGGCAAGTCTCCTTGCAAGGTGTGAGTTCAGCCCCTTGCCAGGATTGTCAGGTCCAGTGTGGTTCTCTGCCTGTCCCCACTGACCATTAAGTATTTGAATTTAGCACTTGTACATAAACAGACACAGGTGCTCAAGGGTGGCAGAGAGTAGGCCACAAAGCATTAATGCTGTTCCAGTGTGCTGCTGTGTATGAAAGGATGATTTATGTAACAGCCCCTTCTGTTTATCTGTATTACCTGTATAAAGGGAAATATTTCTGGTAGTAGACAGGAGCTGGTCAGTGCCAAAATGACCTCACTCAGTAGAGTCAGTTCCACCCCACATAAATGGATGTGTTTGCTCATTCAGAAGTATGTCAGTCAACTGGAACTAAAAAGATGAATTCCCTTTTAAGACAACAAAATCCTGTGGGTTTCTCTTAATTTTAACACACAGCCAACATCTTTTCTTTGGAGTCTTCATTCTCATACTGAGTAAGGGCCCTGGTATCAGAAATTCTGATCACCATGCAAACTGCAGACACTATAATAGAATATAGCAAGAAGTAAGATAATTTGCACACCATTTTTATTAATCATCTTTCTATAGCACAGTGTCCATGCTATTCTTGGAAAAAACCACACACACAATTTTTTTTGTTAGGGGAAGGGAAAGAAAACCACCTGAAGTTCACTGTGGAAAGGTACAAACTTTTATTGACTCTAATTTACTTCACATTCACAACTCAGCATCAGGATTCTATAATCTTCCTGCCACTGCTACTTTACTCAGTAAATCATTATCAGGCACAAAGGTTTTAGTTTCAGTTGAAACGGTGAACTCTAAACCATCACAACAACAGCATTAGAGACCTACTGCCTAGAGCAATTTGAGGTACAGATTTCTGTCTCTTGGTTAGAGGCAAATTTAAGATTTCGTCCTTTGCTTAAATACGTGTTAGAATTTTTTTGGTTTTAATATATTTCCATCTGAGAATAAGCCAAAAGGTTTGTCCAGCTTGCTACATTTTCATTGGAACACAAGGCAGTTAATTGATCAGAGTAGTATTGCGGGCAGGTGCACATGAAGCACACGTGCAGGCCTGGGCAGACACACACAAATGCAGCTGTCAGTGCATTTCTGGAGGCAGGACACATGTGGCACAGGGCAGTGCCTGGAGGCTGAGGTGCCACTGCAGCCCCAGGCCTGCACTGAGCTCAGCTGCTGCACTGGGGCTCAGCAGCCACAGGCACAGAGCTCCCCCTGTGTGGTACAAGGCCATGACTCAGCCAGGAACAGCTGCAGTAATGCACATTTTCTACAAACACAAAAGGATGAGCTGCTTGGTAGCTTTTCTACTCTTGCAACATGAAAATGGCATTTAACAGTATCTTGTTTTAAATGGTGAACAGAAATGAAAATTTGAAAATAAGTGTACATATATATACACACTTGCATGTCAGTATTCTGTACACAGAAGTTAGATACGTAGTCACACCCCAACATTGCTTTTGAAAGTTAGTAAAGATATTCAGAACAGTCCCTACTGACTTGATAAGGCAACTGTGCAGAGTGGAGGATAAATCAACACTTGGTACCTGTCTTTCCAAAGTGAATCAGAAAGTTTGACTCAGAGGAAGCAGCAGCATGCACAGGCACACGTTCACTCCCATAGACACAGCAGCTGCTCAGACTCCTCAGCAAGGCCGTGCAACTCAGGGAAGCAGAACCTTGTCTTCAGGTCTAGGGAAAGGTGGATCCCTTCCCTTCCTATCTGCAGGAGGTGTCCACTCTCAGCCTCTGCTTACCTAACTCCCTTTTCGGAATGGTATAAAATTTCTTTTTAAATCTGTTTGGCAAATAGATATTTCGACAGGTTTTGTTTACTATAAAGGCATATTATTTTTAACCCTCTCCCATGCTATATATATATAAAATACAAAGATCCTCTGCAGCATCTGTACACATCTTAGAATTGAAATGTAAAAATGTCTGAAATTTCCTTATAAAAGACAATTCTGTTTAAATACAGTACCCATTTTTCCCCCAAAGGGTACTAGCCTAAACGTTTTTTAATTCCACCAGCTGCTTTTGTGGAGCAATTTATTTACACATTTTTGGTACCTTTAAACCAAAGAAGTTATACTTTTAAGGAAAGAAAAAAAAAAAGACACTATAGTTTTAAACTGTCATTTTAAAAGAAAAAAAATTGGTACCAAAAGACACTAAGCACACAGGTTGAGGTCTTTATGTCAAGTATCAGGCCAGGGAAAGCAGTTAGCTAATGGGAAAAGAGGAATGGCAAAAGCAAACTAATACAAACATTTGAATAATGAACAAGTGAGATGGCTGCTCCAGCAAGCCTGGAAATAAACACAACTGGTTTGTGGACCATTTAACATGCTCAGCTCACCTTGCAGCATAATGAGGCAGTTGAGGTGAATACACGTTTTTTCCTCACAAACAGTTGCCTGGAAGCACCTGGCATCATGTCACAACAGCCCGTGCCTGCCCAGCTGTGCACAGCACACACACAACAGCTGCTTTGCATAGGAACTGGCTTTGGAAGTTTGGTCAGGGAAAAAGGAAGCCCCTGACACTGCTCACCTTTGCATTGGCCCTGCCTTGCTTCCCTCTCCCAGCACTGCAAGCACGGCACAGCCTTGGAGGTCAGGGGACAGCCTGGGAGCCAAACCCCACTTTGTCATTTAGGCTGTGCTGGAGATCACTTTGGGTTTACAAACAAACAGATCTCCAAATCCTCTCCCCTCCCACTTCTTTAAACTCAAATACACTGCGTATTCCCATACTGCAGCTTTCTGTTTTCCCCACTGAGAAAACAGAACAGCTCTGAGTCCATTGCATAGGGCTTTTGGTGCCTTAACTGGTGAGGCAACACCTGCATAGAGGTTCAGTGTCAGTTCAACAGCCTTAGTGTTTATACAGAGATAATTTAATACAAAATACATCCTTGCTGTTCAGAGAAGGCAGCTGAAAGGAGCCTTAACCTATGAGAATGACACATCACTATTTCTCCAACCTCCTGGAATTCCTCACACTCCTGCCTTTTTCCCTTCCAGGGAGAGGCATCATTTAAAAAGGTTTCAGAACACCGAGGAGACTGCTGCATTAAGCAGAGGGAGGCTGTTGGAAGTAATTCCCTCAGGCAGTGCTTGTGCATTGCACTGTCCCTGTGGACGTGCAGTCTGCAAAAAGAAGGCACCACTCACTGCTCTTCTTGCAGCACCTGCACCCCTCGTGGAACTGGTAACAAGGAGCCAGGGCTCCTCTCTGGAACCCAGCAGGGCTCAGGGATGAGTTTGCTGGAAGCTACTTCATCCTACAAAAAGTGGAGAGAGGGTTGGCAGGGATCGGGATCTGTGCAGGGATATAATGCTGAGTAGTTGAGGTGCTCTTAATAAAAAGGTGAGGATCTTGTGGGATTTACACACAAGCTTAACCTTAAAGAGGGAACACCTGCAATCCATTTCTTGTGGATGCCAGTTGTTTCCAGAAATGGAGAGGGGGAAGCAGGGGATGGATCAAGAACTTGCCACAACAATCTGTTTTAAAAAGGTGGGGGGGTGTCAGCTGCATTAGAGTAATCCTGCTACTGTTTCCTCCCAATTAAAGGCACTTCTAAAGCTACTACAATACCATATCTACAGTAAATGTTTTAAGGTTAACAGTGCATTGTCCTGATGTGGATTTCTATAGTCTAAAGTCAAGCTTGTGACAAAGAGCACAAATCTGACTAATTGTTAATGAACGCATTTTGGGGAGAGAAAGAAAAGGGAACAACCCCTTCCATGGATACACTGCATTAGCACAATGTAGGGTGATCAGTCATGGAATATTAGTATGTTTGTATCTATGCAAGTATTACTCCTGAAGAGTCTGATAAAATAGTAGATTCCCAGACTTCAGCTGTCAGTTCATCTCCACTGCACTGCTTTGACTTTCCCATTTTATCAAAGAGTCACTTCAGTCACTTTCTGGGAAAACAAAGGTATTTCAAGCAGAACCCTCACTAACGACCACACCAAGCCTTTCAATTAGCTAATGAAATGCTCTATCACTTGTAATGTGCCAAACCCCCAAGAACAGGAGGAATTGGGGAGCAGAAGCCCCAGCAGATGAGAACTACTGAAGACAAAATTGTGCGATTTGAAGCATGACTTGCCTTGCTTTTAAATATTTGTGCAAATCTTATGTAATGTTTGTATATAAAAATTATTACAGCTTTCAATGCCGCATTTAGCAGTGTTAAGTTAGAAAAGACAAAATGATATGCTGTATTCTCCCCCAACCTTTAAACCTCCACATCACCTCAGTCTTCATTTGCAAGCGTCTCGGTGGATAGCCAGATTTTGGCACCACTTAAAAATTTGCTTAAAGGTGTTCCCAAAATGCTCCGTCTGCATAGGTTCCCTACGGGAGAAAACGGGAATGAGGAGGAGAGAAAGTCTGGGGCTCCTGAGGTGTCATTTAAACCATTTGCTCTGAAGTACATCCTGCTCTGATCCAGTTCTGGGCAGTGGCCTTGCAGGGAGGAGTTGCTGTTGCACTGCCGCAGGCTGCGGTTTAGCATGTCCACCTCGTCCGCCAGCAGAGAGACCCTGTGGAAGGCGGCGATGGAGCCGCCGTGGCTGATCTGGGCCTCGGGAACCCAGCGGAAGTAGCAGAGTTTCCACAGTTTTATTTGTGTTCCAGAGAGATGGGGCAGAAGGACGCCGTGCAAATCAACGGGCTTTGCAAACCAGTCTCTGAAGTACTGCTCCATACTGTGGCTCTGCCCCTCTGCTGCCTGCAAAAAGTCCGGCTTCAGTTTCAGTATCAGAGAGTTTCTTCTTGGAAGGAACTCCTGCTCACCGATGATTCCATTCTTCAGTGCTGGGGGCACACCTCGCAATGTGGAGCTGTAGTTTTTCTGCAGAAAATAAATACTGGTAATTTTCCAGTTCCAGGTGCATTGGAATAACAAATTTCCCTGAACTGCCAGGGTGCATCATCCAAACAAATGCTGTGACCTTTAAATAGTTCTGAGCTTGTGAGTAACTACTGCAGGGCTCACAGGGCAAACTGTGGCCTTTAAAAAGAAATACATACGGTTTTTTGTAGCAACAAATGATTGACTTATAATCAGTATTTACTGAAAATACTGACAGCCCCGGGGGAAAATATGGCCTGTCATCACTTTTCCAAAGGTGAGACAATGCAAATGTTGGCAGTGACTCAGCCACATCAGAAAATGTC
Source organism: Trochalopteron elliotii (assembly GCA_024734555.1). Classification (NCBI taxonomy): domain Eukaryota; kingdom Metazoa; phylum Chordata; class Aves; order Passeriformes; family Leiothrichidae; genus Trochalopteron; species Trochalopteron elliotii. Next base: position 2,633,214 of record JANPWX010000396.1, read on the forward strand.
CTAAAACACAAGGCCCAACAATTTACACCTTTACTTCTACAGAAAATCCTTTCTTTAGGCTGGGAAGCCGAGACAATGAAGGCTCCTACTGCTGGTCCAAGGGCCTGTGCAGCCTCCCCACAGGAGCCCCGAGTGTGAGCACAGGCTCAGGCACAGGCAGGGCCCCCCAGAGCCCCCCGTACCTTGGAGCGTTTGAAGGTGCGCAGGGCCCCGTTGTGCCCGCCGGGCGCGCTCTTCCCCACGTACAGCGGGTTGTGGAACAGCAGCCGGTCCCGCCTCGAGAACTGCAGGGACCAGTCCCACACACACGGAAACCTGAGCCCCTTCTCATCACCCAGCTGGATGTTCTTGCTTATAGCAAATTCCTGCAAGGAAAGTTAACATTCAGGCAGATTAGAATCAAAGAAAATGGGCTTCTTGATGAATCTTAAAACCAGCACTGGGCAAAGAGGAGTAGGGTAGCACAACAGAGCAGCAAGACAGCTGAAGGAAACAGTTGCTGTGCATTTGTGCAGTTACTTTTCAATTATATTGTTTGTTGGCTTACTCTTAACCCCCAAACTGGCATTTTGAGAATTCACCAATAGTCCCTCAATGCTCTACTTCTTTGTAAGGTTGCTACCTACAACTTTAAAGGGAAAATATTTAACGAAATAAGTAAGTTTCACCTTTATCAGCCATCAAATGTTTTTTACGCACAGTTCTGATAAACTCTAGTTTTCAAAAACAAATTTAAGTGTTCAGTTTTCTAAATGGTCCATTGTGCATTTTTATTGGAACTTCATGCAGCATCTCCAACTTTTTCAACTATTTAAACAATTATGTCAAGAGATTTCAAAGTTTGCCTGAAACGTGAAATTCTGGTTATTGTCTGTCATTCTACTTTCTGAGGTCCAGATACAGATTTGCTTCCTAGAGGAGTACAAATAACAATGCAGAGTAGCTACATTTTACCTAGGAAAAAAACAACAAAGAAATTCAATAGACTCTTCTTGAATAGTCACTGTCTCTGCACAGGTCACCTGAAAGTTGCTATGGTTGTTTTCACCTGGGGACCTGAGTGTTTTGCCCCAAACAGAGCGTGAGGATTTGAAGGACACACAGGAAGCATTCAGCTGGGATCTGTTATTTCCAGGGGACAGGCTGCAGTCCCCTGCTGGAGGTGCAGCCCCTCCTACTCACAGTGCTCTCCTTGACTCGCTGGTGAGGGCAGTTGAAGAGGAAGGTGCCGAACAAGGAGATGCGGGCGCTGTCGTACAGGATGGTCAGGTACACTTCTGAGAACTCAAAGGCTGCTGGGTATTGTTCCAGCAGCTGCCAAACACAGTCAAGGAACATCAAGAACAAAGGAGACTGCGAAAAGAAACAAGAAATTATCAGATTTAACATAAGCCTTTCCCAAATCATACCAATTTCTTTGCAGTTATGGTATTTGGCTGTACCATTGGTACATTACTCAGCCATAGGGTAAGTGAACTATTTGGAGTCTTGCATTCTTCATGATTCTATGCAACTGTTACACTCTGTAATTCCTGTTTAGCCACTTCTTTCTCAGCACTGCCTTTGTATAGCTTTCCCTTCTGTGGAAAAACACAGTCAGTTCTTTCCTGGGCCCCCCTCATACTCGTGCAGCTGCAAAAATCCTTTCTGCCATCTCTATGTCCCTCCTAATTTCCAAATTAGTGCTTCCTTGCCACTTGGCCTTGTTTCTACAATGAATTTACTTCCTTGTTTGAAATGACTGGAGAGCTTATGATTCAGCCACCTTAATTTCTCACCACATTTTCTAGCTCTTTTCCACAGCAGCTTGAGAATGGCAAAAGTATAAACCACCATTTATGTAAAGCTTTAGAAATATTTTCCCCTTCCCATTTTCACTCTTCACTATATCCTTTCCTAGGACCAAAATAGCTGCTTTTCATTATTTCCCTCTTGGCATCTCATTTCTATATCCCTTCTCCTATTTTCTCCACTTGGTGCTCAGTGCCCTTGGTTTATCTGTGGGTTCCACGTTCTGGGGATGTTCTTGTTCTGTGACTCTGGGCACAGAAAAAGGTTCCTAACCTGGGTCCTCTGTGCTTCCACCTGCAGTTTGCAGCCCCTCCTTTGCCATGAAGAGGCCAAGCAGGATGAGCTGGCAGTGCTGGAAGATGAGCCCTGCACTCCCCTCCCTCCATCAGCCACATCAGCTCATGCAGCTGTGGGGCTTCTCCAGCAGCTCTCTGCTCTGAGAGCACTGCAGTGATAACCCCACAGGGATGGAAACAGGGATTGGTAAAACAGCAACACTACCCCCACTCCTCACCTCCTTTGGTTTCAATTTGAACCCTGAGCTGTGCTTGTGTTTGTAGCAGTGAGATGCTTTCATGTGTAACCCTGAAGCAACATAAAACCCCACTGGATTGCAGCTGGTATTTCACTGATTCTCACATGGCTACAGAGGGTAAAGAAAAGATATCTCTACCCTGGAAAAAGACTTACTTTCCTCTGATACTCTTATAATGAGATTGGAAAGTATTAAAAGGTAATTTTACTTCTAGATTTCTGTACGAATAAATGTTCAGGATGACATCAAGCACATGATCACATGCAAATACAATTCATTTTTACCTCTTTGTCAGATCTCTTTAAGTGGTTACACCTATCTAAAAATTGATATCCTGCCATGACCCATTCCTTCTGGATTAAGCTTTGAAATCCAACAATTGTTCGAAAATAGGGATCCAGCATGACTTGGATGAGAGAAGCAGCAAGACAGCTCAGGTCCCGTCCCTCTTCCTCTGTGAATAACATACAGAATGCACAGAATATATAAGGCAAATGCACATGTACAGAATTAGATTTCAAAGAGCAAAAAGGTGCTACTAGGTCCCATGTTTTTCTTAGAATTTCCTTTAAAATATACTTCTAGTTGTTTCAATTGTTCTCATAATTAAAAAAAAAAAAAAAAAAAAAAGAAGAAAATCACACTTCTTTTTTCTTAAACTGAGACTCATACTATAGAAAGGGTTCCTGCAGTATCCAGGACAGCAGTGCATTCATCAGGAACAAAATACCCACCCAACTGCCTAGTACTTAAACCAGGATGTGCTGAGGAGGAAGGTGTTCATACTGCTGGAAATTCTCAACATTTTTCCACCCTGGAGCAAGTTTTGGAAGGCCATTTCATGGGGAAAATGGGATATACCAGCTGAACAGGTCTTGGAAAAACTACAGAAATTACAGAATTACAGATATGAGCAAGTTGTTCATTGTCTTTTTCCTCTGAAATATCTGTTTGCACAGACACAAGGAGTGGGCACTGAGTGAAATACTTTTGTCTATAGAACCTCTGAATTAAACTGATATTGCTTATGCAATTAACACAGTACAAAGGTTCACCCTAAGGTTTTGATTCTATCATCATTATCAGAACAAAAGCCACAAAGACTCAAAGCAAAATATTCCTTTGATGCTGAGGACTATACTACAGTTCAGATACATAACAAAATTATTTTCCCTTCTAGTTCCCCAAATGCCTGAGATATTCAGAAGCCATGGGGTTTATGTATAAAGATTACAGTTGATTTTATCTAAATCTGTTTATCTACATTATCACAGTAATGCAAATAATTACAGCATGCTCTGTGTGGTATTACCTTGTAGAACTACAGAAAGGTGCTTGCACTCCATCATGTAGACAAGCTCAGCAGAATGCTTAAGAAAGGCTCTAGACAGGAAAAGAAAGTGATATAACAGTTAACAGAAATTCACACTCTACAAGAAAAAAAATATTTGGGTTATCTATATTTACCTAACTTATATATTAAAACAAAAAATCCTTCAATTGATGCACTGCTCCTTTACAGTGCTGAAAGCTTTGCACATTCCACTGGACATCATTTCATCACTGAACTAACGGTACCAACCTAACGTACTCCAGCCAGTGAGTGTTCTCCAGTGAGGACAGCCACTTCTCTTCGGTTTCATCAAAAGGCTCTGCAACAGGGACAGCAATTACACTGCAGAGCAACTTCCAGCAACAGCCCCTGTCAGCCAGGGCAACTGGAATTCACTGCATGTCAGGAAAACAAGCCCCATGAAAGAAGGAAAGCCCAGCGTACCATTGACACAGAGCTGTTTGAGTTTGTTGTGTGCAGCCTGGATTTCCTGGATATTGGGGAGACACTTGTCCAGGTCAGATTTGTAAACATCACTTCTCAGGGGATGGCTTCGAGTTATGGCATTACAAATCCTGCAGGAGAAGAATTGGCAGGTTTATTGTTGGAGAGGAAAGAAACAGTCTTTCAAGAAATGTTCTGTTGTCTAACTGCAAACAATTAAACCCACATAAAACATGCACCTCATTGTAAAAAAAAGTTTTCTGGTTCATATTCAGGAAATATATTACTCCTGCCATAAAGCCACTGACTCAAACATTTTTGGTGTCTTCTAATTGCAAAACAAAAATCTGGAAATGCTGGAGCATTAAAACATCACATTTGAGAAATGAAATCTGAGGCTGACTAACAGTTAAATAACTTTATTCAGTTTTTAGTTTTCCATCATTTTTAGTAAGACTTGCCTATGTTAAATAAAGAGAACATATATAAAGTTTATGAAGTCAGGAAATCCGACAGGGTTTCAACTAAAACTCTGAGCTCCAGCCTAACACACAATGCAGGTGTTTGCACAACTACAAAAAGTCACACTACAAATTAATCTAAAGAACAAAAACCACTAAGCTTGTCAACTTCCTGCACAAGGCACTAAATGCCTTCAGTCTTTCATTAAGGACAGCACATGACAAATATTTCACAGAAATACCATGTGCCTTGTGACACTAAATCTACTGAATTGTATTTCCCAATGCCACAAATGAAGGGGTTTTTTTTACTGTTTTGCTGAAGAGAGTAAGAAAATCTCCACCAATGTAAGCTGTGTTACACTAAATCTGATCCTTTTATCAGTAAATTCTGTCCTCTGAATGATTAGCCCCCTAAAAAATAAACATAACTTAAAACCTGAAGTTATTTAGTATTTGAAACTGGAATGGCCTTGAAGAAAAATTGTGCCAGAATCAGATCCAGAGAAGTCTGTCCAAAGTTCCTGCACTACAACACTGTGGTGTCACACTGGGCCACCTCCAGTGCCACCCACTGCTGTGTCACACAGTCACCACTGGTGTTACCCTAACCCTCTGGCTGAAGAGTGACACAACAATCATTTACCTTTGATCAATTCTTCTCTGCTGCAATACATCTTTAATGTTGGCCATTCTCACAAGGGCACTCCCGTTGGGGTGATTCCAGGACCACAACTAACATGGGGAAAAGCACAAGAAACAACAAAATCCTGCAGGTTAGACCTATTCTGTACCAATTTTTCCTCAATGCTATGCACAGAACTCTGTTAACTGGCAGAGCCAGTTAACATACATACATAGAGCCCCAGGCTGAATACCCTGCAATGACCAGCAGCAGTACCAGAACAAAGAGACACTCACAGGCATTCTCCTCCCAATGAAGGAGTAGGAGTACAGCTTCAGGTCTTGATCTGCTAAGGAAGACGGAACCACAAAATATTCTGGAAGGCTTGGGGAAAAAACATGATAAAAACAGGTTACTTTTCCCTGTGTTTTTTACCATCTTCCCTCTTGCTGCAGTGCTGTGTCACCAGATCAGTGAGGCTGTCCCAGAGCAGTCCCTGGGTGTGGCTGCCACTGTGCCATGTGAGGGCTCAGCCACAGCACAGCCCAGCCCACATGGAACTGCATGTCCCACATGGAAGTACAGAAGCACCAAAGCAACAGATGCCAAAACATGACATTTCCTTTAGGGACATGACATTTCCTTCAGGGACAAGACTTGCAGCATCTTTCATCTGGGGCCCTCTCCAGGGAGCAGCACAATGAAAAGGTGCAGTGCACAGCTCTGGGGCACACGGGACAAGCCAGCCCAGTTCCCTCCTGTGGTGTCCCAAGAGACACTTACCAAGTGGAGATCATGTAACCTTCATTGACTGAGCACACTCTCCACTCAGAGGCACCTGTCCTTTTGATTTCTCTGTCCCAGTCCGAGTAGGTTTCAAACAAAGGAGTCTGCTGACCACTGGCACTGCCGATGCCACCACCTCCAGGGTCTATGCCATTCACCTTCTTTGCTAGGAAAAGGAAAGTCATCAATGCCCATTAAAAAAAAAAAATAAAAATCAAACTCTTCTCCTTCCTAATTACAAAAATAAGCCATTAGCATCAAGACTAGTATTATCTATATTACCTACTGTTGTATTACAAGAAAGTGGTGATTTAATGGCAGCTTGATGATACATGAAGATGACAATGTATTTTTTCCCTGCAGTTTCCTTAGAAAAGCAACATAAAATTGGCCTGTTGTGCTGCTTGGTAGAAGCCAAGGCCTAGTAATATTCAGGAACAAATGTTATCTCCAGTCACAAGGCTTTCTTTCTTCAATATAGCAAAGTTTGCAATGTTTTAAAAACATGAACCCTTTACAGGCTAACCATTAATAGCTACCACATCAAGAAAATAAAAAAAAAAAAAATAAAACTTATATAATTTCAGCAGCTTTAAATGACTGCTGTATGAACAGCAAATAAAAGAAATGGAAGGCCATGTTAAAATATTGGTGTTTCTATATAGATTTATATCCACACAAAAAGATGGCCTATCATCTCCTAGGGCCCAGGAGCTTAGAGAGGCTGTTACTATACAGAAAGATCTCCTTTGCTGGTCATTCTTTAGATGCCAAGGCGACAGTCAGCTGTGTCAAAAAGAAATTACATTTTGTTTCTTGACACTTGAAGTACATTTTTAGATGGAACTGGAATAAACTGAAATTCAGCCCTGTTGCCTCCCCTATGAAAGCTCTGAGCCTTAGCAAGAGCCTCCCCAAGGGAAGCAGAACAGCATCACAGCTGTGCTGACATCCCATAACCTGTATCTATCAACTTTGTTCTTGCACTGGCACTCTGACTGCTTGGGATTTTCAGAAGAAAACAGGACTAAAATCAGAGTGAAGTAGTTCTTCAAAGATGGTAAACAGAAATACAATAACTACAAAAAGAGTCAATTTTCCTGTTTTATATATATATATATATATATATATATATATATAAAACTGTCAAATATAGCCCGGGAAAAAACAAAACAATGTACACATAGACCAGAGCAATGCAGGCTTTTTATGTTCCTCAGGAAGCACAAAGACAGCATTTCACCTTTTACTTTACTGGGAGTAGCAGGGATAGAGAGTCATTAAACAGCACTGGAATTGCAAGAGCAAAGCCAGAGATCTATGGGACAAACACCAGGGTTCACGACAACAAGAACACCCCAACCCAACCCCAAAGAATTTCAATTTCTCTTAGGAGCTGCAGCATGGCAGAACAACTCTCCTTTGCCATTCTGGTCTGCTGCTCCAGAGGAACACTTTTACCCACCTTATGTAATTCTTCCACTAGGTATTTTTCCATATAGCAAATGGTATGTTAAGGACAGAGTAAAGGCAACTTTGTGACAACCTAACCTTTTATTGCAATTTTATCTGCAAATTGGCTTCCTCCCTAGTACTGTATAACATGAAAATACATGGACCTTAATAATTGCCCAAGCTTTACATGAGGCAAGGAATTCCATGTGTAATTATGTGTGCACCATAATCACATGCACACTTATTCTTGTGCATGCACAGGGCATTCATAGAGGCACCTGGATGAAAACCATGCATTGTTTGGCCAGTTTGAAGGCCTGAGCTCGTATTTCCACAAGGTTCATGTTTAGTGACAGGCAGCTCAGTGGTTTCTAGTGGCAGCTGCAGAGTCCAGCTGCCAGCAGCACTCTCTGTGGGGAGGTTTGTCACCCTACACCTGCTGGCTCTCAGCTGTGTCTCAGCACTGCCCGCACAGCGTTACAAATCACGTCCCAAAGGCATCTTTGCAGCTTACCTAACTGACAACTTGGAGACTGGCCTTGAGCAGAGAGGGGGTGCTCCAACTCAGCAGGGGTAACAACTGCCTAGTAAGCCTCTAGGAAAGGAGGTATGGAGTCCCAAGTTGCACAAATCCTCCTGCAATACCACCAGAAGAGAAACTTATTCCCAAAAGAAGGGCAGGTGAGCAAGCCTGCCTGATGGGACATTCACTGGGAACCCAGAGGACCAACAGAGACACACAACAGGAGGATGGAAGCGTGGACTGAGGAGTAGGAGTATTCATGCTGGCACAGTTTGGCTTTGTTTCAGACAGGAAAGACATTTCTTTGGATTTTGGTCATTAATGTCTATCCCAATGAATGACTTACAAACATAAGTAAGAGATTGGGTGCAGAACAAGCTGATTTTGTTACCCTTGGAGAAAAGCCTTAAATGCTTTTTGCCACTGCTTCTGGACAGAAGTCTTGCTAAAATACATATTACAAAACAGGAAAAAAAGCACAATCCAAGTACTTTCATCCTTACCTGGATTATGATATATTTCCCCAACATACTCAAATGCAAAGAGCAGCTGAAGATCTGTTGGCTGAGAGTAATGAGCTATTGCAAGGCACACCTAGAAAGAGACATTCATTACTGTTATTTATATATCTATATAGACAAAAAAATTACTGCCCTTTATTGTAATGGTGTCAAATATGCAGAGCTGTGAAAAAGCTAAAAATCAGTCTTTTGATATTTTAAGTACTTTAATGAAAGAGTATTTATCAGTCCAGCAGAGGAACCTAAGAGCATGCAGGGTCAGTTCCAAAGGTCCAACCTAGCACTGTTCTGACAGCAGCCAGCAATCAGTGCTTAGGGAAGAGGGGAAAGACACACAAATAACATAATGGAATTTTACCAGGACAATGCTGAACAATTAACAGTTCAGACATGTCCTGAATTAAAACCTGGTATCAGTATTTAACAGCATTTGACAGATATTTCAGCTACAAAGTTGTCAATTGGGCCAGGAGGTTTTTCATGTGTGACTTCCTTTTAAAAAAACTTTATTGGGTCTTTCCCTAAGATTATTCAAATTAAGAGTGCAGCACATGATTTAGGATTAGATCCTAGACTTAAAATTTCATCAAGCATTTCTAGTCTCTGTTTCTTTGAACGTAGATATTCACTAATAAATACAAAAGATTTGACAAAAACCCTAATGTCTAGAAGAATCAAATTCAGAAAGGAAAAAAAATCACATAGCCATTGGTGCTGTTATTCTTCAAATTTCAGGACATGAATGGAGTCTTTAATTTTGTCCTTTTCCCTCAGTATTTGCTTCTGCATTTTACTAAACTGTACCTTTTAACCAGGGACGTATTGTGAGCCCACATTCTTACCACCCAAATTTTTTTCTTTTCATTTTCTTTCTTCCTTTCAACTTTTCCCGAGTTTTCATATTTAGAAACACATTTACAAAATTTATTCAGAGTTTAGCAATTTTGAATATTATTTTTGAAAAACATCCTGTGCATCCAAGAAATTGTTTTGTGTTAGTGAAGTGCTCTTATTATGATAGACATAACAGAAATTTTCACCACAGAACTGAAGGAATACCAGTGCTGGCAGCACTGGGCAATGAGAACAAAGCTGCAGAGCTCAGTTATGCTGAGATCTGCAGGGAGAAAAGTGCTGTGTTTTTATTGTTTGTATGCAACATACATGGCGTTATGGAACCTTTACTGTATTTTTATATACTTTGGCTTTTGATGGGGACAGTCTTCATTGTTTATAAAACCAGTAATGACAGTAGACTAACTTGAGCTGAAAATGTTATTTCACAAACACTCAACAAAAAAATTCCAGTCGAGTCTTAGAACAACAGTTCCTTTAACTGTTCTCCCCACACTTTCAGTTCTACAATGAAACTGTAAAGGAAAACAGAGGACAGAACATTCCAGGGGCGACAACCCCCAAAAATCCCAAACAGTACAAGTGTCCCTGGAGAACAGTATAGCAGGACTTTCCTAAGGAACATTTACGAGCTCATTTCCAGGATTTGATAACATTTGTAATGACATAACTGGCAGCCATGCACGTTTTACTAAATCCTGTGATTTCAGGGTATGAACCAAAGCAGAAGCAGCCAGCTATTCAACAATACTTGCCCACTTCTAACAGATTACTTTTGGCTATCATTCACAATGAAGCAAAATGGAAATCTGTGTCTATGCACATTTTGACTTCCATTTTTCTATGTAGCTTTTCACTACAGTAACTGATTCTAGCAGAGCTACTCCTCATCTTCATTTATGGAGTGAAAGTTGAAAGCCTTTTACTATGCTAATCTACTCTCAAGGCTTCAGGACAAACTGCAGGAAAAAAATTCCATTGTGCTGCCAAATAACACAACAGAAATACAGTAAAACCTATTTTTAAATAGGCAGCAGCTGAAATCTCTGTCCTTTGATTGCCACATCTGAAAAACGGAGTATGTGTGCTCTGTGTTAAGAGGGATAAAATGAAGGGGGGGAGATAGTAACCATCCAGATCTAGTTCCCCACAAAAAGTATGAGACCATAGTTGTGCTTTTAAATAAAGCAGGAGCTGGAAAATGCTCTGGGTGTTCCATGGAAGAGATGTAACTCACACCATGTATTGCATGGGTGTAACAGTCCACCCACAGGTTCAGGACCTCGATTTCTCTTATTATAAAAAGTGGTAGATTTATCCTGCTACTGTCTCTGCTTTTACATTTTAGAAAAATTCCACTCATAGATACACTGAGCAAGTACTGAAGACATACTAATTTTCTGTTTATTCCTCACTAAATCCCTATAATAGCTTTATTGTCTCAGAGATTCAGAAGACAAGCACATTCCACAGATCTCAGCAGATTATGGCCATAAGTAGAACGCTCTAAACTGGAAGACAAATATGTTTTACAGGAAGCGTTCTCATATCAAACTCAAAAATGTTTGGTATTCTTGCCAATTTACAGTTGTGTAAAGCTGAAGATATTTAGGCTCAGACAAATAACAAGAGAATAGGCTGCTTGTTGGAAAGTTCATTTATTAGAAGCAGTAAACACAATGGCTGTAGTTATTTCATAGTACAAAAGCCATTTCCCTATGTCAGTGTCTCCTGCTCAACCCCTATCTGAGAAAAATAAATGATACTTTCAGGGCACACCCTCCTCTTCAACAGGAATTTTACCAAGGGCAAGAGCTTCAAAGTATTGCTAATGCTCTTGCAGAAGAGTTGTGAACAGCAACATTTCAGATGTGCTATATTAGCACAGCCCTGCGTTTTCCCTCCTTCCTGAAACCAGGCTCCCTGGCTTATGAACTCTCTGGAAAAATACTGTTTTCCATTGCTACTGCAATTCCTATCCCAAGCAGACACCTGTGGTAGAAAGTCACACAAGCAGGACTACATCAAGTCCCACAAACATGTTTTGTTCATTTTCCTAGACTGGAAAACCTATTGGGAAAATAAGCATCCAACATTAAGAGAATTATTAAAATTTGTCTGTATTTTTAAAAATACCTTTTACCTTTGCCCAGGGAAGCTGTGGCTGTGCCATCCCTGAAGTGTTCGAGACCAGGACAGGGCTTTGAAAAACCTGGTGTAGTGGAAGGTGTCCCTGCCCACGGCAGGGGAGTGGAATGAGAGGAGCTTTAAGGGCCCTTTCAACCCAAACCATTCTGATTCTGTGATTCTCTAAGTTTACTTCTGAAAAAAGTTTTCTTCATCCCCTTCAAAGACAGTATTTTATGCATTCCCAGTGCCTTGAAACAGCATCAATTTTGTGATCTGTATAAACAATTAGAACAAGATAATAGAGTTGGGGAGGCAGGAGGAACGCATTAGAAAGGGTCAGGACCGTTTGCCCAAACCTCTTAAGAGTTTCATATTATTGTTCATAACAATTAGGGAAAAAAATGTTCCCCTCCAACCCAAGTGTTATGACGTAGGAAAGGCAACTTTTGATTGCACAGGAAACAAGATTTGAGATAAAAAAATTTCCTTCTGTTTTGACTGAGCATGTGATTCTGAAATGGCTCTCATACTGATTCAGAAAAGCTTCCTGAAGGAAAAGACCTGCGGGAGTTGCAGCCCAGAAAGGGATGAGGAAATGGAGATACACTGATGGAGACACAGGGTGGTGCCACTCTGGGGCACTGCCAAGATCCACGTGCACCGTGAGGCAACACACTGGCCATCACCTAACAGATCTACAGCCTCACCTTTTCATACCTTTTACTTTCTCAGTCTAATGTCAAATACTGCAGTGCCTAAAAAATAGCAGGAGTTTTCAGTTTGACTGTTTGCTGTCATTTTTGGAACAAAATAATTCCTTTCCTCTAAGGAATGTGAAATGCTTCTTTTTTTGCACTGCCTAACTTAAGACTTCCCCAACTTGCTCACCCTTGCTTCCCCATCCTCCACTTCCTCCCACACCCATCTGGCTTTCCTTCCTTTGGAGACTCTATCGTTTTATTTTAGAGACAAAACAAAATTAAACTGCTAAACAGTGGTGAGTGCAAAATTCCATTCCTTCCTTTTTTCCTTAACGCTTGTTTCCCAAATATCCACTAATAAAAGTGAGGAAGAAAATATTTACCTGGCTGACTAATGATGAGACAGTATTTTATTAGCATATATTGGCTGCAACAAGTACAGAGGGTATTTTTCTAACAGAACTGATTTTTAAGCTTCTCCATAGTAATTTACCGGAAAATAAATGAATGTCTTCTCATACTGTTTCTGCTTAAAGGCAAAGAAAAACACCTCTGGAAGTTCTGCCAACATTACCCATGTGTTTGTGTGTAGTCAAGTCTGTCAGACTGTCCACGTCAGAAACCTGCTCTCAAACTTGCATCCTTCTTTTCACAGCATCCAAAGAGATCCTTGGAAAGAGGATCTTTCTGAGATCCTCAAAGGGAGACTTGGAATAATCTCTATTCTAGTAAGGCAGCTTAATTAGTTATTCTCCCTTATGCTCTGTTCAGCAAATAGAGACACTTCCTTAGGAACAGATTACACTCTTTTTGCCAACACCAATTTATGTCACTGGATGCTGCTGAGTATTTCCAGTATGTGTAAGAAACTATGCTTGAAACAAATTACTTAACTGCATAAAGTTAGCATCTGTTGTCCTTCCAACTAGTCCATATATTTAAAGCTCATTTTGAAACATTAATTGCCATGGGTATTGTTTTTATATAACTATTGCTCTAAACAAAAATTTGCACTCGTCTGGCAACAAGTAGAGACACTTACACTCCTGTATTTTGAAATGTGTATTTTAGTAAGTAGATATTTTGTTTTCACCTACCAGGGCTTTATTTATAGAGTGCTACTCCTGTGTATTACTAAGATGACATTTAATTACAGCCTGATCTAATCTTGGCAAGTCTGAAGAGAAAGGTGGACCAGGTGATGATGTCCACAGGCCCCTCCATCCACAACCCCAATTCCATGGTCAGTCCTCCCACAGCATTCTCCCAGTCAGCCAGCAATGCACCCTCAGCCCAAGAGCAGGCTTCCCCTCACATCAGAACTCAGCCACACTTTAAGTCTTGGTCTTCCCTACACAAGTTATGCATGCACAGTTATTACCAAGTAGACAGCTACCAAAATTTTCTTGTAGAAACAGTTGGATGTAAATATGGATTAAAGAGGCGCCTCAGAACTTTAAGGAGGTCTGATCACTGTCTTCTGTTTTTAAACATCAGGACAACCTTGCTAATAGGTACTACCTGAAGGCCAGGAACAGAAATCAGATAAAAATCTTTCCATACTGTGGTGCCAGCATGCCATCTAAATGTCAGAGAGAACAAAACAACTTCATTCAATATGCTGTGTAAGACCGCTCTAGATGTGTTCACTGGCATCCCAAAATCATCTAAGCAAAATCCCAATACAGGAAAACTTATTTTAATGCTAACAGAATAATGTTATTAAGGAAATATTAGATTAGATTAGCAGAACCTGACCTCCCTTGAGTAAAAGTGCTTTTGTGCTGCACCCACACAAAGCTGCAGGAACCTACCTGATGCATCGAAACTGCAACAGTAACCACTCAGCTGGTATCTGTACAAGTTTTCTTCCTCTCCACTAATTCTGGTATTTGAGAATGGCAGTTCTTACACTTTTGGTCACCACCAGCACAAGCTCTATAACCACACAGGCTCTGGTTCTCTAGACCTAGCTGTTCCTCCTATCAGAAGAAACCATCTAATACCATGTAATTATAAATGCCTAATGTAAAGGCCTTCATAAAAGGGTTTCACTGTTTGCTCTTGCATAAGAAAATGCAGCACAAAGAATGTTAATGAGATGCTGAGTTTATTCTCTCTTCCTCCAGGCTAATCACTCTGCTCTGCTGTGACAGCCAATTAGAAACAGTTGCTGTAAAGATATTGCAGGAGACTGCTGCTCCATGAGGTTTTGGAGAAGCTGTACAAGGGAATGATTGCTGAAAGACTGCCAAAGGTGGGAGGTTCCACCAGCACAGGCAGGGGGACAGCCACCACAGGGGCAAGGCCAGAGCAGGGGGGTTCACGAGGGGCTCCTGCCTGCACATCTCTGCGAGGGCAAAGGGGCTCGGCAGGTTCAGCAGTTCTCGGTCAGTAACTGCACACAGACATGCCTGGGCAGATGGTCCTTGGGACTTACGGGGCTAAACTCAACCCTGATCCCACTGAGAAGGGGAATCGTTAAGCTCTGAGAGCAAACTGGGTCATTCCTTACGAAAGGCCGGCAGGGGAGCGGGGCCAGCGGTGGGAAGGGCTCCCGAGCCCCGCTCAGCACAGCCCAGCCTAGCCCAGCTCGGCACAGCCCCGCTCACACAGCCCACACAGCCCCGCTCAGCTCAGCCCAGCTCACACAGCCCCGCTCAGCTCAGCCCAGCTCACACAGCCCCGCTCAGCCCAGCCCAGCTCGGCACAGCCCAGCCCAGCTCGGCACAGCCCAGCTCACACAGCCCACACAGCCCCGCTCAGCTCAGCCCAGCCCAGCTCGGCACAGCCCCGCTCAGCCCAGCCCAGCTCACACAGCCCCGCTCAGCCCAGCCCCGCTCAGCCCAGCCCAGCTCGGCTCGGCACAGCCCACACAGCCCCACTCAGCCCAGCTCACACAGCCCACACAGCCCCGCTCAGCCCAGCTCGGCACAGCCCAGCCCAGCCCAGCCGCACCAGGACCCGCGGCAGCACTGCACAAGGGGCAAGGGAGGAAATCTCCAGGGATGTGCAGAGCCAAGGAGTTCCTCCAGCCAGGAGGGGTACAAGGGGTACATTTCTCTAACAAAACGTTGAGAAAGAGCCCAGGTTCATGTAAAGTGGACACCATGGTGATTCCAAGAGCTTGCTGTGTGACACCATTAAGGATATCCCTAAGGCACAACACTCAACCTCTGGGTAAATTAAGCTTAGGACTTTCGGAAAATGCATCAAAGATTGAAACATTTTCCATAAAAATGCAAACATCTGTTGTACATCTGCAATGCAACATTCTGATTTCAGTCCTTAAAAAGACTTATGTAATAAATTAATAACTTTTAAAAGTACAACAGACAAGAAATAGTGTTTTATCTTATATGATACTAAACAATTAATACATCACACTAAAATTTTTCCCCTAATAGATTTGACTCTAAGTGTCTAGATATTTTCCTGTAACATGTGAATAATTTCCAATTCTTCTCCCCACTTCTCCATCAAAACATAATAATACAAAAAGTTCTTATCAGCACAGCTGTTGCTACATGTAATGGCTACAAGGCAGGACTCCATAACAAGATAACAATACCTTTTTTGCACTTTCAGGACCTGCTTCATCAAAACGAAATCTGACAATACGGAAGTCTTTGCAATAAATTATTAATTCAGTTGGGTTAAATTTAAGTTTTTGGTTGGGACCAAGGACCTTCTGCTTCCTCTTGGTGTCATTTACTGCAAAAAAGAGACAAAGTTATTTGACTGTGTTTTGTAAGGAAACACAAGATTGTTCAATGCTCAAACAGATACAGTAATGTTGCTACCAGAAGTTTTTTTATTTATTGGCACATTTTGATTCAGGTAGAAAATCTGTTAATTCCTGTTAGTAAAAGCTTATGTTTCACTAAACTTAGGGTAAACCTCATGTTTTAGAAAAGTGGCAACAAATGTGGGCCAGTGCAAGACAATATAACAGGTCAACAGCACCTCTTTGTTGTAAAAATAATATAATTTCTTCATCATGTTCTTCCTCAGATACACATTAATCTTTTCACAGTGATCACAACCAACTTTGGGCATTGAAAACTTATAACCAACAATTTTAGATTAGCTACAGTAAGAAAACCAAGTGTTTAACATGCCATAAGCAAAAAAACCACATGCCATAAACAAAATTTGAAAAAATATCAATTTTATGAAATTTTACAATTACAAGATGCAAAACATTCTTCACAAATAGGTTAGCCTAAAGAATCCAACAAATCATAATCTGGTTCTCCACAAGAAGTATTTTGTTTCTTCAGATTAAGATGTTGATTGCCATTTGCAGATTTTTGGAGATCACGAGCTATTAACTTGCTAAGAATTAGAGAGGATTGAAAACTTGTCAGCTATGTCTAACTGTATATCACTGCCTATGTGCTTTTTGCAATCTAATGTATTTCAGTGGCAGAGATACAGATGATTCAATGTAAAAACATTGCTAACAAAAATTTGTACTGCTATAACATCTGTCCTCCAGCACATGTTGATTCAGCACGGTGGTTATAAAGTCTGTAATATAAAGACCCAACTAAGTCTCCTGCATGGCACCTCAAGATTTATTCAGCATTTGAGGCTTTTATCCTAATTTTAAACAAACCAAACACTTCAAATCAGGGAAGATTAATGACATAAAACCTCAAGTGTCAACAATTCTGCAGAATTTAACAGGCAGGTAACAGTTTTGTACTGGATAAGAACAAAGCCTGTCATTATACTTCACAATTTCTGACATACCTGTGACAATCTGCTCAATGCATGTGAGTGGGACATCGTGTTCACCAAGGAGGAGGTTTTTATAATGGAATTTCTGAAACACATGAACCCACAGCCATTAATTGCAGTTCTGCAGTTTGCAACCAGATGTACAGCACAACTTTGAAGAAACGATGATAAAAATCAGGCATGCCTAGGCTTTTCTGACAGGTACCACCCTTGCCTATTCCCAGGTAATTAGAGGCTGCTGAGCTACACACCCAGCAGTTTAGAAACCCCAGTGGAATATGTGAAATAACCTCCCTATCTGCACTGAATTTACTGGATTAGTATCACAAATTACTGTTGGAAATTCAATACAATTTGAAGTATAAAATATACATACATACATACATATATATATATGGAACATAAGAAATCTCCAATTATTATTATTTTTGTAAGCATAGAAAGAAAAAAAAATTAATTCTATTTTCAGGGACAAGTTTTGACAATACTTTGTGCCAAAAATTAACTTTTGGGAGTAGCTTTGGTAAAACTTCCTAACCATTATTGAATAAGCATCTATCTCCTTTCAGAGCTTTACATATCTTTAGTTAATGGAACATTTGCTTTAAAAGCCCCAAATGGAAATGCAAACTCTACTGAAAATAACATGCAGCTCACTACTTGGATTTCCAGTGTTGTGTGCTGTGCTGTTCTAAAACTGATCATGGTTTTAAATGTCATGAGTTCTGCTTTGACAAAGCAAAGAGTTCTTCTCCCCTCCTCTTGTGCTTCATTTACAATGAAAACTCATTTCATGGTTACTTGCCCTCTATCAGTAACACCAATAAAACTCCACCAGATGAAGAGTTTTGCTGATCTGACACTTGTCTAGTCCAAGGGACATTTGTGACCAGCTCCTTTGAGGAGGAACAAGCACATCTGTGTATAATTCCTGCCTTGCCTTTGTAAAACCACTTCCTGGGGCAGCCTCCACACATGGAGGGGAATGGAGCTGGATTTACTCTTGTTCTGATATGAAAGGATGGAACAGCAACACATTCAGAACAGGACAGCAGAACCTCACCCTGTAGCCTGCTTAGAAGGCATTCATTTCTATCAGCTCTGAGACAGACTGACTGTGTGAACAATTTCACTTCTCACCCTCATGATGCACCCATGTGAGCAATAACCAACCTGCAGTGGCATCAGGTCATCCGTGATAAAGGAAATCTTGAAGTTAGTGCAAACCAACTTGCCCCACAGATCATACTGGCTTGTGTCTGTTGCAATGCACTTTCTTACAAAATTTACTTCATTCACCACAATTTCACCTACAACAGAAGAAAGGGAGGGGAAAGGAGAAGCCTGTATAAATCCTGTAGGTACAACAATTCTAAGTCTGTAGTACCAAGGCACCCCCAACTCTTTACCAGTTTCAAGTTATCCACCTCTTCTGGGTAAACCTGGAGTTTAACTAACACCACTCCAGGGAAAAGAAGAAACTACCATTCCAAAATGGACAATATTGTGCAGTAGTTAAAATAAAACAAAACCCCAAACCAACAAAAACAACCAACCAACTTAAAACCAAAAACAAAACAAACCTCAAACAAAAACAAAAAGAAACCCCAGAAGAAACCCAACCCACAGTCAAACCCAACACACTAGTTCCCTTAGTCAGATCCAGAGGTCAAGATCTGCAATTCTCCACTATTAAAAATTCATTGGTTTGAACAACACTGTCCTTTAAGCTAGCATACATTCCTGTACTTCAGCTAGTATTTATTTAAAACTGAAATTAGCTGGCTATTGCTAAGTACTTCAGAGAGTTTTATGAACTTCCCAAATTCAGAATCATCAGGCCACGTCAAATTTTGCATTTAGGAAGACATTTTCAGGTGAATTCCAAAAACAGAACACAAGCATGTTTCCAACTTTTTACTGCGACTGTCTAATGAAGGAGATGTTTTCTTGGTTTCCTTCATAAAACAGAAGATCCAAAATAAGGAAAAAAAATTATGCTAATTGGCCTGGCATAAGCTATAAAGTAAAAAAGGCATATAGGCAAACGAGCATATAGGCAACTGAGGACCATTTAAAAAGAAAAAGTAAATCACTATACAAAATGATACTTTTCAGTTCCACAGCCAAGATTTCTGAGAACTAAACAGTAACTTCTCCCTCAGCAATCCAACTTGGTAATTCCTTTTATTCCTGCACAGGGCTTTCACTTCTGTCATCAGATCAACCACCTCCTGCTGCTGCTGTCTGCCATAAATAGCGTGGGAGTACAAGTGTGTTCCAAGAAAAGTGTAATTCCATATTGGCTCTGAGATTTTGCTTAGGAGAAACTAAGGACTGAAGATTGCTGAAGCCTAATTGACTTGTAATAGGTTTGGCATGTTGAGCCCCAGTTGCTGAAATGCCATCTCACAGTCATGCTTTGCATGGAAACAGCAGCTCCTGGGGCAGCTGGACTGGCAGGAATCAGTTCCTGTGTGCAACCACAGCCTGGCATGAATTCCCCCTTTATCTCCTGCTGTAGAGCAGGTCTTCTCTCAGGTGGCTATCACACAGCCAAGTGACCACACCTTGAAGGGACTGTCCTCAGTGTCCCAGACACCAGAGAAATGCACCTTTTGCTGTCTCTAGGCCCAGCCCCTGCACATGCTCCTCATCCTGAGCTATTTCCCCCAGCTGTCCTGCTGGATCTCTTGCCCCTGATATGATCAGGGATCTGCCTGCAAGTCACTAAGAGCAGCAGCAGTATCTCTGCCTTTGGCTCAGTTGTTCAGCTATACAAATGTCTTGGTCTAAGTCTGTAGCCTTGAGCTGCCAGAATCATGATCTGTGTTCTGGGACTGTTTGAAGATGTGAGGAGACAAGATTCATTGACCTGTGTTATCAGATACATGAATATTCCATGACAGAAGTGGCAGGAATTGTGAAAATGTCTATAAACAGATCTCCTGGAGCTTTGAAGTCTTTCTTCAAACAGTGCTAAACTGTGCTTAAATAAGCTTTTGAATATGAAAATAAAAAATGTGATTCTGACAGCTACAGTACAAATCGTCAGACGTTCATCCAAGTCCACAGCAGCTGAAAACAATGTCTTATAATGGGGTACACAAGAATAACAAGCCCTACTTCTGTTAAACACTGTAATGAAAATGTTTCAATACTTAGCATGGTCTGGCCTGAAACTTCTTCATGCCCAGCATTTCTTCAAATAATCTATTTACTTAAATAACTGCAAAAGCCCAAACCATTTATTGAAGCAAGTTCTCCTCAGTGCTGGTGTTATGTCTTCAAATATTCAATGTGAAGTTTTAAGTCACATCCTGTGTATGAAGAAAAATAACCTCCTCACAAATTGAGTTCTAAGTAACTTTTATTCCTCTCTCTCCGTATTGCCAGTGTACCACTGCATTTCTAATAAAAAATATGGAGAGCTAAATACACCATGAAATGAAATGCAACTTCCATAGCTCTTTTTGGTAACATTCACTTATCTGTTACCAAGCATAATATTTTTTATTATCACATGAGAGACACTTCTAAACACAAATTACTATTATCAACCTATTTCAGTACTTCATTACTTTGATGTAACCAAACAGTAAAGAAATTAAACACATTCACACATCTTCAATTTGAATTTACTACAGTTTAAAACATGCCTGCCTACATCATTCTCTTTCCAAAGCCAGTCCTTTTTACTTCCCTCCTTCATTCCTCATAATTGTATGGCTACACTGCAACATGTTAATTCTAATCCTATTTTAGTGCAACTGCATTTAGTTTCATTTCATCCAACACAAACACATTCTGGATTTTCTGGCCTAGCTTATCTTCTGCTCTCAGGTTTACAGCCCTAACACAGAACTGTCCATTTTGAGCCTAAGGATTAAGGTGTGGCAGGACAAAGAGTGTGTTCACACCAACTTCAGCCAAAGCATGTGAAAGTTTGCAAATTTAGTATATGTGCTTTCCAAATACCTCTAGAAATTGATTTTTTTTTTTTTTTTTTTTGAGATGCAGGTTTGGAATTTTATGTGACCCATCTTTTATCCCTCATTTGGACATCTATAATGAGCAATATAAAAAGGAGCTAACCTTTCAAAATGAAAACTTAGGAAAGTAGATAAACAACGTGAGTAGTAAGTGCAGGACTTGCACAATGAACCCTTCTTGTGTTTGTAGTTGAGTAGGTGATTTCTCCTACACAAGACAACAACAGAGCTATTCAGAGATACTACACTGCACATTTCTACAATGTAGCTGCTGCTTTTTTCCAGTAAACAGTCACAAGCTGTTCCAGACACGGAACAGCAGTCAACACTTCCATGTGACTCCAAGAGTCAAAGAATGATCTCAGGAGACAAGAGCAGTTTGTTTAAACTTTGACAGGAAACCAGAAGAGAAATTACAGGTTGCCACCCTTACATAGAAAACCTAATCATGTTTAATAAAAATATTTCTGCATTGAATACGTGAATCACAAAAATAACAGGAGACACTGAAGGATCTACCTAGCTAATACACCCTCCACCTAACACACAGCCTCAAAATCTGTCAAACTTCACAAAAATTCTGCTAAGTCTCCCAAAAGCACACGCAATCCGACTGGTTCATATTTTGGATGTCGAGAGAATTGATGGCATGTATCTAATCCACCATAATGCATAACCCACTAGAATGAAAGCAAGAAGCAGGCAGCAGAGCCTGGGAACACGGGGAGCAGGGAGAGGGGCAGGAGCAGCCCTGCTGGGCACGGGATGAGCAGGAGGAGCCCCGGACAGCCCAGCCGTGCCCTGCCCGGCCCGCAGCCACAGCCCCCGGCCCCAGGCTCTGCTGCAGTCTGGTTCTGCAACCTCCCCAAATACAGGATGTTCTACACCACTTTCACTGCAATATTTTTGTAACTTTTGGTGCCCTGCCTCACAGGATCAAGGTTAATTTTTTTTTTTGGTTTATCTTAGGTAGTAATTTGTAACTTTTCAGGGAAGAAGGCTGATTTGAGTAGCATCAAGGAGCACAACCTTATTAATGCAGGAGCTGATACAGATTGGGCAGTTTTCAACAACTCTAACAATACTGACTGAACACAACAATGCTGCACAATTAAAGGAACTGAGCAGTATTTTATATACACAGGTCAATACATATCAATATATACAGATCAATACATATACAGAGAGATGGAGCATGGCACACATACATATATACACATCTTAAAATGCTAACAGGCAGTATTTTTATCACAATAAAAACCTGGCACTTGCTAGAGGCAGTGGATGGCTGAGATCATAGTCCATAAATTAATAATGCAAATCCTACAAGCTCAGTAGGTTTGCAGGTACCCTACATGCTGTAAGGGACTTTCCCAATGCTGTACTAGACGCACAAGAATGGATTTATCAGCATAAACTTTCTTTAATGAACATTGAAGCTCTGTGAATGTTTAATGTCTGATAGACATAAGCATAAGAGAGGTTATTAAGTACTTTATGCAGTCATGTAATTTCTATCTAAATCCATAAAAAACTGGCACCTGAATGCACCTAGGGAACTGAACTCCTGTTTCCCATTTACAATTCTGACAGTGATTATACCCAAGTAAGACAACAGAAAATCAGCTTGTTTATGTGAAAGAGAAGTTCACAATAGAAAAGCTCAAGTTAATTCAAGTAGCCATTTAACCATTAAGAATGCACAATAATGAGTTTGACTTGTAAAATATTTGGCAAATAATTAACTTTCGGAAATTCCCAAGTAAGAATTCCCAATAAAAACTTCATTAATAAGTAACTGAAATCTACAACATTTTTGTGCCTTTATCTGCTCTCTTGTGGAGAGAATACCAAAATTGTATGAGTTTATTAGTATGCACCAAGCATTTAGATGTAAATGTCTCTAATCCACTTCTAAATGAATCTTCTGTTCAGTGTGCTCAGGCACTTCCAAACTTAAGAAAAAAAAGTACTTGTAAGCTCATGAAATAATTTTCTTTCATCTATTTTCTGATTTTCCTGAGCTCTTACAAGGTTGTTCCAAAAGGACAGCTCAATTCTGTGATTATTGTGGAATGAAAAACAATTTGCATTGATTTTTAATAGGAGAACCTGAGATTTCTACCAAAGAACAACCCTGACCACTGCTTGGAGAGTGGTGTGCTATAAATGCACAGTACCAAAAGAGCTTGCTTTGTCAGTCTTATTAGAAAATTGTTATTAAAATATGATATATTAATATTTTAGTTTATCTAGTGTGCCAAGAGAAAAGAGCTTAGATAAATTTTTAAATGCTCAGTAAGGGAAAAAGTAGCAAAAAAAAAAGTCTTCCTGGTAAGTCTTCAAAGATCGTCTCTGTGTTTCCCATGCAAAATAACAAGACTAAAATCAGTATTTGCCCAGCAATGGCTAATCTTTATGAACACTGGGGGAAAACCCCAAAAAACAAAACAAAACACAACAAAATCCAAAACCAACCAAACAAAAAAACCCCGAAAAAACCAAACAAAAAACCCCAAACAAACCTGAGAATGTAATTGCTTTTCTGAACTAGGATGGGATGCTCCACAAAAGCTTTCCCCACATCTCAGAACCACAGTGAAGGACACAGGAATGTAGAGTAGGCAACAACAACCAGGAGTTCAGATGGCAAGAACGGAACATCCATCAGGAGCAAAGCTCTCATTATCAAACAGATCAAAAACAAAGTATTGCAGCAAATTAAAAAACTGCTTGGATTGCTTTAATCCAGAAACTTGTGTTACTGCTAAAACAGAAACAGTTCCAGATTCAACCTTCATTTCCACCTCAAGCCTTGTGCTGGCACTGTCATTTATGACAGACTTTGTTAGTCACATCAGAGAACTGATCCAGTTGAAAATGGATTTTTTATTCCTTTTTTGTCAGTTCAAATTTCACCTGAATTAGCTCTGATCTGGCTTGTTCTTTGGCTGCACAAAGAGCATGAAGTAGTCAATAAGAACACACCTGTGTGTGAGAAAAACAGAATAATAAACAGCTCCTGTTGGCATCTATGTATAGCTGGGCCAAGCTAAAATAAACACTTGACACCAGAACCCCTCCAATAAGAGTTTTAGCAATGACTTGGTCAGAGTTCTGTGATGTGATCAACAGACAAGCCAGTGAGGAGAGACTGTGTTTGGTGTTTGCATATTTTTAAGTCTGGCTACATAAACTACAGATTCCCAAACCCTGACTTTGCCTAAACAATATAATCAGTAACAATTTGAGATGACTGAGGTTTTCAGCTTGTAATTTTATAACTATGTCACCAAGACAAGTTACAGATCCTGAACTTCTAAGGTACTACCGAGTCTTTGTTGAATTATACAGGTTTGGCTTACCAAATAAATTAATACGGAAACATTTGTTTAGAAATTAGTCTGGAATCAGTTCACTGAAGACTTGCTTCATTGGGAGAAAATATAATTGCCAAGAGACAAAACCCCCAGTAGCTTGGACAGATGACAATTCAGAATCTACTGGATTTTAATGGCTTGTAGCACTAAAGACACGTGGGGCAGAGGAGGCAGCAACCAGTTACTTTGTAAATTCTTTGCAAAATGCACATGTAAAAACATTAAAATGCTTAATTTTAAAACAGGGTCATCCTTCTAGCTTGGAGGAATTATTCTCATATTAGCCAATGGCTAATTTGCTGCATATAGGAAATTATTTTTTGCTGATGTTTACAAATAGTAAAATATATTACTAGTCAGAACCTTTAAGAAATGCCTTTTATAACAAAGGCAGGACAAAATTACTCCATCCAGTAAAATCTACTTCTAAGATTGTATCTGGTACTTAGATTCTGCATGCAGACCGCTTTGCCTGTACTTATGTCCTGCCAATGCTTAAAAAAAATCAAACCCAAACACAGAACAAGCAGTTAACTGAACACAAACCATGCCTGAAAATTTATTTTGAGCCAAACAAACAAAAAAGCTGTAACAGAAAAGGGCACTTAGTATATACTTACTGTAAGTGACATCTAGTTGTAACTCTAAGTCAAATGTTTGGTTCATTTTTAAACTTCCTGCATTCTGAAAAACTAGTTTGGAGAAACCTGTTTCAGATTTCAAATCCAGAATTCGAAACTCTCATACCTTATATAAAACTTCTGGCAATCTTTGTATAGACAACTAAAAAAATTTGAAACATCTACTTTAAAAAAACTTTTAGAGAATTGCATTATTTTCCAAATTGCCAATCTGATCTTCTAATCTGGCCATTCTTAAATGCTGAAAATAATTTAATGCTCTTGTACGACACTGATTCCTGAAAACAAGTTGCATCTACAAAGCTTTTTTGCTTCATTTTTGTATCACATATTAATTTTAAAAACAAACAAATGAATTTTCACAGTAACATTTCAGTTCCAAATAAAAAGCTTGATGCAGGGAAAACAAAGCTAACCCTGCAATACAATGTCTCAGTCAGCTGCACAAGGAGGGAGCGAGCCCTGGCGAGCGCTCCACAACCGCGGAGATGAGAACGAGGAGCCCGGAGTGCCCCGGCACAGGGAGGAGCTGCCCCCAGGCCAGCTCTGTTCAGGTGCCCTGAGCACCGCGGGGCTGCCGATCCTCACCAGCAACACACGGACACCCCAAACAGGGCAGGCACTGCCTTCCTGCATGTCAACACCTCAGCCACAGACTGCCACGGGAGAAGGCACCGACAGTGCCCCAGCCTCCCTCGGAGGCATTAAGGCCAAGGATTGCTGAGAGCCAGGAGGGCAGAGCCGGCAGGTCTCGGGGTTACTCATTAACCTCAGCCCCGGGCCGGCTCACACGGCCCCGGGCCGGCCCCGAGCGCTCCCGCACAGCGCGGCCTCGGCTCCAGCCCTCCACACCGCACACAAACCCTGCAGGGTCCCCAGCAGGGAGAAAGAACCTACCTGGGGCACTCATGCACAAGGGTGCCTCAGTGAACGGTGCATTTCCCTCTCCTATCACATGATGTGTTGCAGCTGCTCTGGAACACATGACTCAGTGTAATCAGGAATTGCAGAAAACAGAAAAAAAACAAAAAGCTGGGAGCTAACTTGTGAGAGAAACAGACTCTTCTAAAAGATTAAATCTTTCCATGATACAGTCTTAAAAACCTCCCAAAATTAAACTTCTACAGTCACTTGCCTTTCTAAAGGCACATATATATAAAAAAGCCAACAAAAATCAAAAAAAGCAGGTGGCAAAGTCAATCAGCATTATTAAATAAAAGCCGAATATATCCAATGGCAAAAATCTTGAACAAGATACATAATTCCGCCTCAGCAAAAAACAGGCACTCAGCACAACCAAAACATGTCCAGAATTAATCAAAAATATGATTACGGATACAGGAAACTTCATTTTTAGGACCAACTAAGACAATTAAGCTAAAGGGAAGCAAAACAAAGTGGACATATAACACACATCTGAAAATCACAACTTGCATGAAATGGAGGAATATGGCTTGATGTTTGCTGTGTCCTACAAGAACTAGGATTTATCCAAAGGAACTGGATGGTGGTAATTTCAGAATAAACAATTAAAAGGAGATGTAACAGTATATAATTAAACTGCAGAACATGTCACCGTGTGAAGCTGTGGGTGATAAACGCTTACACAGCTATAGAAAGCAACTGCATGAGTTCAGGTGAGACAAATGCAGCCAGAGGAACTGACCACGGCAGCACTGCTCCTACACGCTGTGACTCCTCGCTCGGGTGTCCCCAGGAGGTTCCTGCAGGAGCAAAGTGCCCGTGCCGCACACTCTGCAGGGAGCACTGCCAGTGAAGCCTGTGCCCCGCTCCCTGTCCCTCGGTGTCCCCGCGGCCACCGGCAGCGAGAGGCGACACCTGCCCGCCCAGCCGGGCACCCTGCGGGGCTGTCACCGCACCGGGACGGCTCCACGGGTCACCTGTGAGCCTCACACAGACACAACACACACACACAACAGCCTGTGCATGACTGCTGTCAGCAGCACCTCACCCCACGGCCCCTTTCACTTTCACATCAGCCAGCCCTAAACATAAAAAAATACTATTTGAATTCGGTTTAGTCTATAATTTTATAACCATTTCTAGCCTTTTTGTAAAAACGTACAGGTAACAGCTACTATCTTAATCCACTAGCAAATTGGCATACCGAGCAACAATTTCATTAATTCAAGTGGACATTAAGATTCAGGAGGAACAATCCTTTCCTCACAGCGGTTACATAATCTGCTGCAGAATGACCTGTGTGAGCAGCTGGGAGGATCTCATTGCCTGGTCCGGCCTAAACCACAGTGTGGCACTGGTTCCAGTACAGACACCAGACTGGTCCATTGTCCATCCCTGTATTGCACTTTTCCACACTTCTTTGACATTCACTTCACGGAGACTGTGGCTCTGCAGTCACAGTCCACTTGTGCTGGACAGGTTTTTGAATGCCCAGCTGATGACTCAAAAAGCCTACAGACACAGTTGTGGAAATTGGCTACAGCTGATCACCAGAACAAAACACACTCTCAGGTTTAACAACTTGAGCTCTGCACTCCCTTAAGGTACACAGACTAATTTCCTACCAGCCAGACAAGGTATTTTAACAGACTCACTGGTAGACTACCTGCTATTTCTGTAATTTTCCTCTGACACGCTTATAAAACCAGCAATGCACACAAACAACGGGGAAAAAGTGAAACTGTTACAGAGGCCAACTCTTAACTAATTCTGCAGAAACTCTCGCTCACAGAGTTAACACCAGGAAAATAGAGCTGCAGAAAGAAAAACAAAACATTTTTATAACTCCACCTCAAACCTAGATCATGTGTTTTGTAATGAAATTATACCAAATTCTATAAAATGACTTGCTTTTCCCTGCTGCAGTATCAGTGTTGCCCCTTACAGCCCAGGTTTTTACTTGTTTTCAATGATCCTTGTTCCTTTTCCCAATAAACACCCTCCTCAGTGCATACAGTTTGATGAGAATACAGGCTTTTGCTCCAAATTCTGATGGGATGTGGGCTCTGGACTCCAGAGGAAATTTTTAAAACAAACTACAGGTTGAAAGTTGATTCCAATGATTTTTTTAAGTAAAAAACACTTCATTTTCTAACCAGATGTATTATTTCCTAGACTGTAACTCCTTGTCCTAACCTCACAGAAATACAAGTTAGACAGCAGGGTATTTAGCTCCTTTGGAATTAGTAAGCAGAGTCACTCCTCAGAGTCACTACATTTTAGGAATCAAAACTTAATACAACTATTTGCAGGTTTTGAAGATTACTAAAGCCAGTACTGGCTTGTGCTAATGTAACTTAATTCCAAAAGAACTCCTTAAAAACTCCACTGCTTAAAAAAGCATAACAAACATTCAGCCACTCAGGTTTATCTCTGTTCCTGAGAGCAAAAGCTTTTCACACAATTGTTAAGGATAGGATATTAGGAATGCCATAGTGAAGCTGTATTTACAAGGAAGTGCAAGTCAGCCCTAATATAATTAAATGAGCTGGAATTTGGCCAGTAACTTGGGTTATGACAAATCCAAAAGCCAGTCTATCCAACAGTACAATGTGTACTTGTTTATGCACTTTTCTACAGCACAGTTGATGACAGGAACAAAAAAAATGCTTTTAGGCTGGCGCTTAACTTCAAACAGGAAGAGTTGCCTTTAAGTAATTTAAAATAAGTCACTTCTAACACCCTCCCAACTCTCATACAGAGTCATGAACAGATTTTGTCAGAGCTACTCTGTGACCAGACAGACCAGTGAATTTTATCGTGAAATAATTCAAAAGAATACCTTAGAATGATATGGAGGTAGAAATTTTAAGTCTGTGATACATCATACTGTGGCTTCTACAGTATAGAACTTGGGGCAACTTACTACAAATGTCCCAAAAGCCATGAAATGCTGACTTCAAAGAGAGTGCAGACAAGGAAAATAATGCAAAGAGGGAATAAATACAATCCAGTCGAGAAAAACAAACCCAGTCAGCATAATTTTAGGAGTATTTGGGAGTTTCACAAATAGACAACGAGCTACACTGCAAGAAGTGGCAGCACAGAAATGACTTTTTGTAACTGCTCGTGGCCAGGTCCCACAGCAAAGGCAAGATGTGCTACAGTTTGAGCAGAGCACTCTGGTCCTGCCTTGCATTTGCTGTGGAATGTCTCAGAGAAGAACATGCAGTCACTTCCTTGTGAGTCAAAGGCCTTGGATGAATACCAACTGCAACACAATCACTGAGATGCCAAGTGGTAAGCAAAAGTTTTGCAAGCATAAAAATATAAGTATTTCAAATATCGAGCAACCTCAGCAATGTATTTTAAGATATTTATGCCTCAAGCAAACGCCACATTCTTTTCTTTCATGAAGAATGTCAGGCAGTTGTTATTCACACTTCCAGCTGAACCTCTTCCACAGTATTTCAGCCTCTTAGGTACCTCACTGGACCATATCACATATCAATTAGTACTGCTTAATTAGCAACAGGCCTATGTAAAGCAGTGACTGAAATAATTTTTAAGGGTTGTTTATACCTATATCAGTGTGTGTGTGTAAATTCATATTTTTTAATATACATTCTGAATGCTGAGAAAAAGCTGTAGTATGACATTGTTTTAAGCTCCAAATTATCCTTAGAAACTGCAAGCCAAATTCATTACTGTGATGTACAGTTTGCAATGAAAGTAATCTTGAGAACAGCAGATTGTTCCTTCCATATCTGAAAAAAGGCTTTTAGAAACCCTCATTGATCAAATTGACATTTACCAGAGATTATTTCTTATTTAAAACATGGATGTCATTAATACCCTACATTTATAAATATGTAATGATGAACAGTAATAGAAGAATCTCTTTATTTCACCCACACCCCAAAGGTTATTCTGTAGACGTCTGAAAACATTTATTCCAAACTTACCTAACAGCACCATAATCAATAAGAGTAAGTGAATAAAGATGGCATAAGAAGTTTTCCAATACAGAAGTCAATCACACCCACCTACTGGAAATTCTGTGACTGTTTTCCTTTAAAATAAAGGAAGACTCTGACCCAGGCTTTGGTACTGGGTTCTGCACACAGGTAAATATCTGACTATCTGATGAAAGTGTAATTACCAGTAGCCTTCCAAAGGGTGTCAAGAATGTAAAAACACTTAACAGTGGTTCAATTTCCAATACTCACAATAAAACCAAGACTTTATTCTATTTATAGTAAAGCATCACACAGGCAAAATTGCCTATGTATTTATTTAGTGTTTCAAGTGGGTTACAAGTTTCTACAGACACAAATATTATCTTTTCCTGCTCAAAAGCAATATTCCCTCCATGAGCAATGCTAAGATTAAAATATACCAAAATCAAGACCAACAGAGGTATTTGTCAAATTTCTGATTCATGCCTACCTGGTAAAAGTACTGGTTCCAGTTTTTTAATCCTTGGTTCTGATGCTATGTTGTCATCAGCCTGAAGAAAAAAAAAAGATCGTTTACTTAAGGCTTAGAACTTTACTGCCAGACACAAGCCTGATCTGCTTGTACAGAAGAGAAAGTTGTTTTAACTTAAAAAGTTCATCTTAAGGAGCTAGAATCCAATCGTAGCAAGAGTTTTTAACAATTTTGAGGGCATTTAGATTAGTACCAAAAGAATAATAAAACATTTAAAACATTCATGTTTAACAAATTGGCTAACCCAAACTATTACAAGTCACAGGATGAACAAAACCCAATTTGGCTTGACATTCCATAATGGCTTGAGATCTTCAACAAGTTTTACAGATATAGACACCCGAAAAACCCCTCTCTACTAACTTCTAACATGCACAACTTTCCAACATAGGAAAGATTTCAAGGCGTAGAACACACATATGTCTACTTGTACTTCAGTTTCAAACCTTCAAAATTAAAATCTTCTATAAAAAGACTGAAACCTTTGGTGAAATAACCTGTGGTTCCTACAATGACAGCAATATAACCATTTCCCAGGACTAGGAATATCCAGAACTGTGTTACATCCACATCTCACTTTTACTAAGAAACTGTGAAAAAATAAAAATCAGTCAACATGTCAAATATGTTGAGGTCCTGTCTTGTCTAAAGTAAATAAATATCACTTTCTGTCAAGTGCACATCCAGATGACACAAAAAATCCTGGTGGTTCTCAACACACTCAGTACTAAATGGGCTATATATAATTGACAGATATACCTGGTTTTCGTATTTATGCCATCAGACACGTGAAACGATGGCTACAAGTGAGAGTTGAATTATCTGCACAGCAGAGCAGCGCCCGCTGCTTCCTCCTCATCCCGCTGCGAGCAAAGCCAGCCCAAACACCTGAAGCACAACTCACAACTTTCCAAAATAAACTCGCGAGGGAGATTTTAATGAACGCAAGACTTCACCTTGATAAAAGTCCTGCTCCCCGAGCACAGAGCGGGCTCTGTCCGTGGGCGCCGCGGACACCCGGAGGCCGAGGGGCGACACCCCGAACCGGCTGCGCAGCTTTTGTTTGCCGGGGCACGGAGGGCTCGGGGGGCCGGCAGCCCCTCCGCAGGTGCTGCTCGCCACCCGCCGGCCAGCGGGCACCGGGTGCTGTTCGTCGTCAGTGGGCACAGCCCCGGGGCCACAGGGCACAGCCCCCGGTACAGCGGGCACATCCTCCGG
>JANPWX010000396.1:2669765-2771683 GCA_024734555.1 Trochalopteron elliotii
CAGCGCGGTGGAGAGAGGGTGCTGACACAGCGGCACAGGCTGCCCAGAGAGGCCGTGGCTGCTCCGTCGCTGGCAGCGTTCACAGCCAGGCTCTGTGAGGCCTTGAGCAGCCTGTTCCAGTGCAAGGTGCCCCTGCCCGCGGCAGGGTTTTGGATGGATGGTGTACGCTCCATCCCAGCCCCTTGACATTCTGTGACTGTGAATCACTTACTGCTATGGAGTTCTTCCCCTGTCACCCTTTACACAAGGTGTACACGTTACAGCTGTGCGGTGTATGTAACCCTCTCAGGCACGTGGAGTGACTCTTGGGGATGGCTCTGTGCAGGGCCAGGAGCTGGACTCTGTGACCCTTGTGGGTCCCTTCCAACTCAGCACCTTGTGTGTGGCTCTGTGATGGCTGGAGGATGCCCCAGGCAGCTGCTGCAGTCACCCTCCCACTCTGCAGCCCTGCTGACTGTGGCAGCTGCACGTTGGTCCAACATGTGTGTAACTTTCTTTAAGCTTTCCAGGCACTCATGTGTTGCTCACCTGCATACATTTAATGCTGTTCAACAGCCCAGAGGGAGCACCCTGCTCTTGGACTTGTAGATAGAGAAGATAAAGCCAATCCAAGTGTACTTTTCAAAACAAGTGCACCTCCTTGCACAAAGGTCCCATTTTATTGCTGTTGGCAGACAATGCCCTTCACTTTTTCCTCTGTTTTCACATGTACCACTTTTATTTTATTCTGCAAACATCATTGTCTAAGTGGGATTATTCAGCCTGGCATGATCTCGTGTCCCAGTCCATTTTAGAGAGTGCACTGTGCTGCAGATGCTGCTGATGGTGTAAAGCTGAGTGCTGTGAGAGCAAACCACAGCTCCTCTCATCCCCTTTCATAACCTAAATCCTTTGGATGTCTGATAAGTGAGAAATAATGCAGGACTAGCCCTTATCTTTATCCTTCTTTAAAGTTTTTGTTTATATTCAGAGCACTGGTGAAAGGGAATTTAACTCAAAAAGGGGACAAGAGAAAGTGAGGGGGTGAGGAAGGCAGAAATTGCCCAGACTTGAAATTGAACATAATGAATTTGCCAGTGATACTAAAAATGATGATTATTTACACCACATCAGAATTACAAGAGCTTTTCTGCATCAGCACAGAGACTTTTTAAGAGTAGCTGCAAAAACAATCTTACTCATGAGAGCATGATCACAAGATAGCAAAAATTTCCGTTAAGGACTGCACTGACACGTTGAAATTGCAATGCTGTTCTGAAAAGGAGCAACCAAAATAAAAAATAAGCTCTCACTAGATTTGTGAGGATTGTTTGTGAGGAACTGGTTACAAGTTTCCACTTAAAGAGTTCTATGCCAGTAGGAGAAGAAGGCTGATTTGGCAGAATTGGGTACTTTGGAGAAGCAAGTTAATTGTCACAACTTGCAGACAGGCAGAGCAGGACAGGCAAGTAGAGCAGGATAGGCAGGCAGGGCAGGGCAGACAAGGCAGAAAGGCAAACAGGACAGGCAGGGAAATCCTCTGGCTCCTTTTGGCAATGAACTCAACTGCCTGCCCATCTCTGGCCATCCCAGCTCTGCCTCACTCGCTCACTTTCTTCAAACAGTTCTGCTAAGCCAGAGATTTTTGAGAATGCCTTTGTTCTATGACAGCAGTCTTGAAAACATGGTGGGAAGACAGCTATGCAACAAAGCCAGCTGAACTGAAAAGACTGCAGATGTCTGGTGTTATCATTGAAAAAAATATATTTTTTTACTCAACACAATTCTTTTCCTTGCCTCTACCTTGTTACTCAGTGGTATCTCCTGTGTGCCAGCCTGACCAGGACCCTTTCACTTGGCCACTCCCTCTGAGAAGCAGCCTGGCCTGCTCTCCCAGTGCTGTCACTCCCAACACTGTGGTTGTCTCCTGGGGCTCTTTTTACACACAGTGCCACTGTTTGTGACAGTGCAGATAATGATCTGTTAGCTCTGGCTGGGGTGCATCACCTGCTGTGTTCAGTGCACACTCACATTAGGCACCCTGAAGTTCTGCTACAACCTCCCAAGGCAGCTCTGAGGCTGGGGAAGTGCTTTGGCTTGTGCAATGCATGAGGGCTGGGGTTAACTCAGAACAGATTTTCACAATGGTCCCTTTTGATCTCTCAGCAGATTAGAGAATGGCTTTTATTAGACGTGCTCAAGAACAGGTTAGACCACCATCTGCCACTGATGCTATTGACATAGCTGAACTTGCCTAGTGCAGATGATCTCTTCCAGGCCTGTATTTCTATGGCAACTTACATGTTTTCATAATTCTCTGAAGACTGGTTCAATTATTGGTTTGAACTCCAAGACAAAAAGACACAAGTGTTGTCTGATTTCACAGCTGAGCTATGTGCCCAGAGCTGTAGCAAATGTGCAGCAGGTCTGTGAAGTCAGGGATTCACTGGTGAAAGTTGGTTCTATTTTTCAGTGGTACAGTTTATTACTTTACCTGGACACCTCTCTACTCGTGCACTCAATAATTTTTGCACTCAGAAATGTGGAACTCTGACTGGGGACTTGTGAGGGAGCCAGACCTACAGATCTGTATTGCCTCTTACAGAATAAAAACATAATGCCTTAAATTTATTAAGCAGTTGGTAAAAAACCCCAGTCGTTCCTAAATGCCCTTGATGAAGGTCTAGAAAAATATTTAAAATATGTTTACTTACATAGAACAGCAACTCTGACAGTCTAGGGCCAAATATGTACAAAAGACATAAAAACTGTGCAGAGGTTTTAGTTTCTTGAGGTATCTCAGGGAAGAAGCCTCCTTTGCAGGGCACATCTGTGAAGGGGAGGCTGTGTCCTCTGTGTGGAGGTTTAATGGCATGGAACTTTGCTGTGTCACATAAGGTACTTTCCTTGTTAATCATTGTGTAGGTATTGTTAATCATTGGTAGGTACTTGCCTGGAGTCATTGGGTGCTGTTCATGCCACATTGTTTTACCTTGGCTTGGACTATTTCAAACAGGTATTGTGATAGTGACTATTGGATTACTGGTGCTTCTAAACTAGAATCTGATCTTTTTCCATGACCCTTTTTGAAGGTTGTTGGTTTTTTTGAAGGCTCAGGTGATAGCTTGCTGAGCACAGCAGTCCAGTGAGGGCAAGCAGAGGGAGATGCTTGCATCTAGAGTCAGGCAGGATGAAGCACTGTGGTTTTATTGGGGGTTTCGTGTTGCAGAGACAAAAGAGGAGCAGGCACATGAAATTATGCACTC
The DNA here is from genome assembly GCA_024734555.1 of Trochalopteron elliotii. Lineage (NCBI taxonomy): Eukaryota > Metazoa > Chordata > Aves > Passeriformes > Leiothrichidae > Trochalopteron > Trochalopteron elliotii. Next base: position 2,673,011 of record JANPWX010000396.1, read on the forward strand.
TCTTTTTCATTACTCCCAATACCCAGCACTAGGTGGATACCAGCACTTAAATATTTCTGCTGAACATCTGCAAAGAATAATTTAAAGCCTGTTATGAAGACATCCATTGTAAAGATAGAGGGCATCAACCATAAAGCACCACTTTGCCATATCTAACTCATATCTAGATCTATCCAATCTGAACGTTGAAAAAAGCAAAATAAAATAGCAGTTTTAAGGAAACCTGTAGCCTTTGTCTCACTTCTCCCAAGGCTTGTGGTTTGTCAGCCTACAGTGCAGAGTACTGCTGGGTACTGTTTTATGACTACCCCAAACCTCTGTGCCTGCACCATTTGAAATGGTCTTTAAATGGCCACATCAGCCAGCTCCTCACACTGCTCCTGCCTTCCTGTCTGATGCTGGATCAAAACAGGGCATCAAAATCCACAACTGGGCTGAATTTTCAGCTCAGGTGACTGCTGCATGTGGTAGAATATTTATCAGCAAAGGCTGCAGTGAGAAGAAAACATCCCTAGGGCTAATGTGGACTCATAACCCAGCAAGCAGAGGCTAATTGTCACTGCTAGTAACAGGCCACAGCTTTCTGCTGACTTTGTAAGGCCTCAGGAGTGAGGCTTGTCAGGACTGCTTTGTCTGAACCTGCCTTAACCTGCCTCCAGCTGTCCCTCGTTTGCTTAGCTGTGAAAGCAATTTTTCTAATGATGAGGAAATTCAGGTTTATTTGTAGGATTTAAAGGCTAGTAATGAAAAACAAGATATAACTTTGTAGCACACATAAAAATATCCCTAAAGTAGCAAAAAATAAGGACAACGATCATCATGCTCACCCTACAAAGGAGCTGGGATGCTGACAGCTGGCAGAATGTCCTCTCTATCCCCACTGTAGCCACTGACCATTAGACCCAGAGGATCAGAGCAGGTGTCAATAAACATCAAAATAAGGGGTAGATAGCTTTTCTGTTTTTCCATCAGTAGCATAGTAGTATCCTTTTCTGTTCTCTCTTCTTGTCTCTTCTCTAATTAGATGGATCTAAACTAATAACAATTCATATATTAGACTGTTAAAACTTGTTACACTAACAATAAATTCTCCACTTTACATCCAAGGCCCTCAACAGCTTTTGAGTGCAATCCTAATTCAGGCAGAGATGATCTGCTGGACAGGACAGTGCTGCAGAAGCATCTGTGGGACCCCAGCACCGTGTCCAAGGGCTGCTGTCATTTGGAGAACTCACCTGCTCCACACGAAGGGCTCCAGCAGCACACTGGCTTTGTGTCAGCCCAGAACACCTGTAACAGGGCACAGTCCTGTTGTTCATCTTGCAGAGCTAATGAAATGATCCTGGTAACATCCTTGGCCATGCACTTTCCTCACGTTCCTGTTTCCTGACGAGGCCTTGCAGATGTGTTCTTTTTATTTTTATTTAGAAGAACAGATGAATATTTTGCCAAAGATGATAGTCAAGCACAGGACCTTGGAAAGCATCAATAAGCAGCATGGAGAAACCATAGCTGGAAGGTTTCAATGGCTACTTTAATGAATTAGTAAATAATATGAAAAATGGACTTTCTTGATTCTCAGGTATTGAACTCCAGCTTCTAAAATGGATAGAGTGACTCTGCAACAGGAGAGGTTTGTGAGGGCAAAGTTAAGCTAGTCCCTGAATGATGCAATGTAAAAAGGGGTAATCCATAGAATCAAGTGCAAGGGTCATGAACCTGCCTTTGTGAATATGACAATTAGTCACTGTGTTGAAAACATTTGCCTTGAGGGAAAGGGAAATGTCTGTATTGCAAGATACTGTAAGATGAACAAATTTAAATTACCTCAGAGTACTATCTCTGCACAGACATAGCCCTAGAGCACACACCCTTTCAGCTTGACCTGCTTCAGTACAGGTCAAGCACGTCATAAATCATGGCAATGGAATTCACAGTGACATTGCTGTGAAGTCACCACATGCTCACACACATCTTCCTGAAAAGCAGTATTAAACATGCCTCTTCAGAAATGCAAATTCTCTGTCTGCATCCTTTCAGCCACTATTCAAGAAAGCGTGGAGGCAGACATGCAAATGTGTTGGTCATTATTCTGCTTAGTGAGCTCCAAATCTATTATTGGTCTTCCATGCACATGCAAACCCATATTTAAATTGTGTTGAAATGCCTCTATGTCTAAAATGACTCTGCCAAAGCCAGTGTGGTTACTTCACAGTTAATGGCAGAGAGATTGTCATTCAGTTCATGCTGTGTGAGAGCACAGAAAATATCCAAACCTCTTAAAATCATCCCTGTATAGAAAATTGTATGGAAAATTACTGGCAAGTGTTAAGAAAGAAACTTTGCTTAGAAAATGTTTGGCCCATGCACTGCATAAGAAGAAACAGATTAGTGAAGTGTTTTGACATTACAGAGAAAAAACTGTATATTGAATTAATTTGCCATATTTTTCATGTGTTTCTTTATAAATATTTTTACACAAAGGAAGTATATAAATACAAAGGTAAAATATTTCCGTTTGGAATCTACATGCTATCAGATAAATTTTCATTGTAAATGCTAAAAAAATTAAGTGGTCAAAACCATGATTAACACACATTTCATAAAGACAATGTAACAAGAGGTATGCAACACGCTGTATTCCATTCCACAATGCATACTGCTTGTTTAGCACAGTGCTGAGAAGCTGCATCCCTTTGTGTTTGTTAATGAATCCATTTCTGGTGAATGTGCAGGCAAACAATAAAAAGGCATTGGCAAACTGGAGGCTATTTTAACCACATATACACAATGGCTATGTAGTTGCACAGAATGGTAACACAGAAGTAAACATGGAAGTGAAACAATTTCAAATGTCACTCTGTTTTTACAAAATGTCAAGTTCCCCAAAGTTGAAGAAAAGAGAAGCCCACGTAAAAAGGAAAATGTCAACACTGTTCCAACAGCAGTGACACCAGTAAATCTGCTGGTAAAAACCAGGACAGCAAAAGTCCAAAAGAAAAGATGACTGAACTTTGTGAAATGTCTGTGCACTTTCCACGATCATTCAGTCTGGTAACAGTACTGCAGGGTACACGTATGGATGGAACATGAAAACATAATGGAAACAAGACAAATCAGATACCATTAATGCATTTCTAGAATCTTCCATCAATCTCTGCATTTCAAAATGCTGTAAGCATCATTGTCAAGGAGGACATTGAGACCTGCACTGTGGGGCTCGTGGTGAGTGAAAAAAGAAATTACATCTTTTCAAAATGGCATATGAATCAGTCCTGATGGGTAATGGGTTAAACATAAACCTTTGACCAGCATTCTGTGAACAAGTAACATGCTTTTAACTCATTTTCAAAATTGTCTGCTCAGTGGTCAGCATCCCCTGCAAAGAGAGGTGCTGAATATTTGGGAAAACAAAGTTCCTAAAGTTTAACAGGGTGGAATGATGCAAATAACACCTGGCAATTATGAAGAAAATTATCAAAACTTAATACTTAGAATGCCACTGTGGAGACAAGTGCTTTGGATACATCTGACTACAGATGTTGATTTCCACTCTTAGTCCTCAAAACATTTTTGCTGTAGACACTTTTTTTCTCCTTTGACATTTGTTTTTGAAATTTACTCAAACATAAAACATACAGAATTTCTATTCTCATCTGGAAAATCTGTATTTTGTTTAGACAGACTCCTAGAAACTGTTCCTTGTTCTTCATGTGTCATAATGAAATTGCAAAATAGAAGATAAATTTGTCACAGTAGATTTGCTTCAAGCAAATGTCGGCTGTATTTTGATCTCACCTCATCAGAATACCTTTCCTCTTCTGTTTTGTTTCCTTTGCAGGCATCTAAGAAAAGTCAGAATCTTATTCTAAGTCTACATGGACTTCTGTTGTAATCCTCATTTACAGAAAACACTAATGCAGATCTTGGGATTTCTATTATTAAAATCTCCATGTACTTGATATTCTTAGAATCTCCCTAAACATTTTGAAACAATGATCACTGTTTTTCAACAGTTTAAGGCTGTCAGCATGCTTTGGGTTGGGGACAGATGTGATCCTGAAAGCAAGACTGTGCCACTAAAGTTCAAGGACAGATTAACAATATGTCTACACGTGGCTTTCCAGTCAGATTTCTCCAAACACAACTGTATTTTGCCACTATGACCTATTTTAGTGGATAAAAAGTGCTATGTTATGCCATTGTGAAAGAGAAGCTAAGCAGCATGCATGAAATCAGAAGTGAAAGAGGGGACTGCATAACTTTTCCTTGCCTCCAACGATTTTGTTTTGATCTGAAAAACACCATGGCCTCAAAGAAACCAGCTGCATAAGTAAGGATAAAACTCAGGCTGGTTAAAAATTTGTTCCGTTTGAGAAATTGTCTGATGAAATTATTACATTATAATATTGTTCTTCCTCTAAGAGCTTTTATAAAGAGCTTGTCAGTAAATGAGCTTATGAGGGAGGCTGAAATGGAACAAAGGAAGAGCTATACAGTCAGCATCTGTGGACTGTACCTTCTTTTTATCTGCCCCTGAGAGAATATCTCCCTTTTACCCAACCAAGCATTTATTTAAGAACAGAACATGTATCTGTTAAGTTTAAAAGAAAAGAAATACATATATTCAAAATTTTTCTTTCACAATTAATTTAAAAATCACTAATTTGTTCAATTAGTCATGCTGCTTTATCGACTGTTGGTAAAACAGGGGCCATAAGCCACTTTAACATTCAGTTTCTGTGGATGCATTTTCTTGGCTGGTTTTCTGTTCTTCTGTTGCACTGCCAAATGCTACCACCAAATTAGTTACACTGCTGGCATGTCCTGGTCTATTTAATTTGTCCTTCACAGACCTGGCTTTCCGGGAATGGCTGTGCAAACTCTTGGAGCGTACTGATGGGAACCCAGAAGTCCTTTCTGGCTTTACTGACAGTAAATTCTCCTTCTCGGCCTTGACAGTGGCAGGCATAGAGGTGTAAGAGGCACTCATACCTGCTTCACCAACATTACTATCATCATCTGTGTCCATCTGCTTCTCCTCTGCTTGCCTTTCTGCTTCAGAAATCAACCCGGGGTACTCTGGAGGACGCTCCTGAGAAAGCTGCTGCTCAACTTCATATTTCCACTCCGTGGCCCACTGTTCAATTGTAGAAGGGCACACCTGATCCATAATGGTACTGTACTCTGAGGTCCAGTTGTTAACTCCTCCAACCAGCTTTCCACCTTGTGCAAATATAAAGCTCCTTGACTTCATCATAGTGGTTTGACAAGCACTGAAAGTTTCAGGAGGAAAATAGCGCATTGCTTTGGATTTGTCCAAGGGATAAGAGATGGTTGCTTCTAACTTGGTACGTTCTACTTTTAACTGAGTGTTCTGAAAATCTGGTCCTGCTACTGACTGACTGTTTGTAACAGCATTCATCTGGTTTACACTTTGAGGAATCATTCCATCGCTACTGAAAACCCCCTGCTTGTCACTCCCCAAACCGCCTGAACCAGAATGGGCCCTGGAAACATTCTGTGCAATTTCTAATGTAGATTTACTGTGATCTGCTGTAGTGACTGCATTAGCACTCGAGGACTGGAGTCCAGTTTGGTGTTCTGGAACCTGCATCCTCGGGTCTGCTCCATCTTCTCTGGTACCAATGGAGTGGGCTTTTTTACGCATGGCCGGTGACATGGGCGCGGTGCTGTCGTCGTAGGTGAGCTCATCACCACTGACGTGGTATCTGTAGATGCTGTAGCCCTCGGAGCTGTTGACACTGCTCTGCCTCAGCAGGTAGGCAGCGTCACACTCAGACGAGGCCCGCGAGCGCGTGTAGGTGAGCTCAGACCTGTCGATGCCCGCCAGCTTCTCCAGAGCGTTCGCCATCCGCCCCGAGAGCTCCTCCAGCTGGGACAGCCGCAGGTCCACTGTCTGCAGAGAGGCCTTCATGAAATGCTCCCTTTCGTTCACCTCCTCCAGCCTCATAGACATGTTTTCAACTCTGGGGAGTGTAAAAACGGAAGCAGAGAACAGAACCTGTTGCAACCTATTATAGGCACCCAGCTCCCGATTTCTTCCTAAGGCAGGATTTTATGGTGTGTATCATGCCTTGTTCTTTTTTCCTATGCATAGCAACAAAAGCACCAGCATTTTCTTGTTATCTATGCTTTCTGTACACCATGTTAGAGGGGTATTTGAACTTTGCCCTTATATTCATGGCAGGAGAGCCCTTAGGGACACACTACTATTAACATTTCTTTGTATGCCACCCACTGTGTGCTCAAGTTCTCTTTCACTGTGAAGCATCAAATTAATTACATGAAAAGTACTTTCTAATGACATGCTCACAGGGTGACTTAAAATAGCATCAAGCATGTTGTAAAACAGGTTCTGCAGCTGTAGAGAGAGAACCATATACTGGTGTTGATGGGATTGCTTTAGCTCTTGAAATAGTTTTTTATTTTGTATCAGCTGAAGGGAGTGTAACTATTGTCTAGTTCAATTAAAATAATACTTTTTCCTATTTTCTTCTTATCATTTATATCATAATGGATGTGATGGTACTAGAAAAATGCATATAAAAGTAATTAATTGGGATGTGGTTTAGAGATCATATACTAGTAAATCTACTGTAAATTAAATTAATGTTTTCTTGCTCCTATACACAAAAGATGACGAAGCATCTGGAGCAAGGAGCCATGAGAAATAAGCAAATCTGCTTTGTGGCCATAGACCATAGTGAATCAGTGAGGCTTATCAGCCCTGCTTTATTCTCTGCCACAATACCTAGGGGTTTTGACAAATTGCCATGGATAACCAGTGTGATAGAAACTACTCGAATATAAGCAGCACGTTTAATTTACTTCTCCATTCTCAAATTTCAAATGTAATAATGCAAGATGTTCAAGGCCTCTCAAGAGAAAGAAGTTTATCTGTTAAAGAATTAAATGGCTCACAGAGCTAATTCATAACAAATGTCAAAATGAAGATACATATAGATCTATGGATAAATATGTATGTGGTGTACTTTATCAACAGAATACTGTGAGGTAGATTAAGGTGAAAGAGTGTTTAAAATGCATATAGTTTTCATTACAGGGAGAATTTTTCTTCATTTCAAGGAAGTGACAGAAGACCCCATCTCTTGACTTACTTAGATCTACTGACAGAATAGGCAGAGCCTTTGGGAACAGTCCTGCCAAGTGACCTGGTAAAAAAAGCTGCTGCCATTAGCACTGTGTGCTTACACAGCAATGTGCAAACATTACCTAGTCCTCAGAACAAGCATAATGATTTACATGTGAATATTCCCCATCTTTTAAATGGGGAAGTTCATACTGAAAAGCTAAATGCCTTGCTCAAAGCCTGCAAGAGAATCTGTGGCAGAGATTAAAATTCAGCAGTTGTGAGTGCCAGATCCTAATGCAAAGCACAGGTCCAAGGGAAGGACCCTCAGTGCTTTTGTCATTAAGCTCCAACATGTTTCTCATGGTTGGATGAACTGCTGGAAACTCAACAAGCAGCAATTTTCTCAAATGGATAAAAAGCATAATTGTGATCCTCAGATGGATGAGAGGTATACAATTCATCATAAGCAAAGAGGTTCTTATAACCAAGCTACCCAAACCAGCAGATTTAGTGACATAACGGAAGGAGTAACAAGAAGTTTGCTCTTTTGTGAGATGCACCTGCTCAGATAGTTATTTGGGACTCAGATCACCTTCTGAGTCAGTGGTGGTTTTCTTCAAGATCAAAATCTTTGGTATTTCAACTCAACCGTGGGAATAAAGAAGATATTAAAAAGCCTGTTCCTGACAAATGGTGTGGATGTTTTTGTTACAATAGGTACCTTTCAGAGGTAACTCTGATGCGTTCATCATTAGATGACTGCTGCTCATCCTCTTTCTCCTGGAAGTATTCTTCTACACACTGCTCTTCAAACTCATACAGTTTTTTTAGCTCTTCATCATTCAGAAATAACTCTATGCAAAAGAGAAGAACAAAGGAGGTGTTTCTTTTTTCTGAACTGCTGGCTGACAATTTAAATCCAAATTAGCAGTTTATTTTGGACAAGGACATACTGGAGATTCTACTCCTGTGCTAAATGAACGGATGAGTTTTTAAAATAGGCAATGGGCACTTAGCTAAGGATGGGCAGAGCTGTGAAGGCAATGGAATGCATTAGGACCATCATCTGCACCCATGGCCATCCACGGGCCAATGTTCTGAATGGCTTTGGCACTGTTTAACAGCTGTGCATGGAACAAACTGACCAGATTTTACAAGGTAAAGACCTGGGCAATCTCTGCCAATTTGACTGTTCCTTCATTCAAGCGTTATTCTTAAAAGGATGCCAGTTATAGGCAACAGACAAACTTAACAGGTTCTTCGCAGATATTCTTTGGATAAGATGGTAAAAAATTCCTAATCACATAAGAAAAAATCCAAGGGGAATATAAGCTTTTGGGAACAATTCATCCTTTATCTGGATTTGTCTCTGCATTTGGAGGGAGGGTTACATTTCCTCTTTTTTTTCCTATTGTGCAAAAATGTTTCCCATAAAATGTAGAAATAGAGGGATATTGTGAGCCTCTGATTATTCCCATGCTGCATATAATGAAAATATTAATTAACAGTTGCAGAGTATGTTAGGAGAAGAATCCTCACAGTTTCGCTGTGAAATGACAGATAAATCTCTAAATGATAGGGGGATACTCGCAGTCAGATTGCTCACATCACAGAGCTGACACTATAGCTGACATCTGGAACTGTGATCCCTTCTTCTGAAATTCCTATCTGCCCCCTCCCAACATATGGGCTTCACCAGAACTTGGTAAAGCCCTGGACTGAGTAGATACCATCTCACTGGTTTAAGAAAGCATGTTAAGGAGGTATTAGCATCAGAGAGTTGCAAATTCTCAGGCACCCACAGAGCCCAAGAGCTGTTCATTTGATACAAATACTGGCCCATACTGTCTTCTGCAAATACACTTGATAGTCAAGGTGAACAAAACAGTTCAGTGTTGTAGAAGCTGCTGCTTTCTGCTAATATGGTGCCAAGAGCTCAATTTAGAGAAGATTTCTTGCATACTCAGTCCCCTGTCACGCTCGTCCTGGTCTCCATCGCCCTTCCTGCAGCGGCAGCAGATCCTCTTGATGATGATGTAGATGTGGCTGAAGATAATCATTGGTGGGGGCAGGACAGGTCTGTCATGGAATGTCATGATCAGCTGGTACCGCTGGAACTTCCAGACTTGGTTGGATATTGATTTTACCTCAAAGAAGGTATTGCTGAAAGGAAACATAGGAACAGTTTCTACAAGGCCCATAATCTCACTTATCATTGAGCAAGTAGTATGATGAAAAAAGCAGCAAAGTAACCTCATGGTTACTTACATGATTTGCTTGGTTCAGCTCTTTGTTGGTGCTACTGAAGTAAGGATTAAATTGAACTCATGATTTCACTACTCCTTTTGAAGGTAGCAAACAGAAGGTGCTCTGCATCCCTCAGGCACCACTCAGAACAGTCCTCTCAGACCATTGCTCCTACTCTACAAATCTCTTAGGTGCCAGTGAAAAGAAACTCACACAATTTATGCATCACATAATTGGTATTTTGGGGCTTGGTTAAAAACTATTTCTTTTAACACACGCCAGTACTTGATGCTACACAAAGTATTAAATCCATGAAAAGTATTTTGTATCCTAAACTCAGAAACTTCACATAGTCTGCCTTTAATATGCTAATCAGCTTGACCTACATAGAAGACTTTTCAAGTTTTCACAGAATGTCCTAAATTCAAACCTTACTCCCTCAAACTTCTGATCCGAAAACATGGTGCATATTCTCGTAAAGGAATTTATTCTTGGGAGGTTCATCACTTTTACAGCAAAGTAAGGTGTGTTTTAAAGATGTTTAATTTTGAAATTCAGTTGGTATGAAGTGATAGTAGTCAGTCCAGAGGTAACAATAGTCACAGTTATGAAATACCAACTAAGAGAAAGCAGACTTGATATTCTGTCTCAGAAAAGGCTTTTCAAGCTATTTTAAAGTATCTTCGGACAGCTCACTCCCCTTCTATGATGGTGATGATACCCTGGAACTTCCTTTTTCTATTTCCTGTCCACTTATTTCCTAACTTTATGTGCTTTAGAATATCTACATTCATAAAACCAGTTAAAACATCTTTTTGAAACCAAAAAATGCCTGTGTACACATAGTTTTTGCTTTCTTTAGGTTAAGTATACATGAGACTATGATCAATGATAAATAACAAGCAGGAATTTCCCAGCTAGATCTCAACCCTGTGCAAGCAGGCTGGGATGGCAGGAGTTAACAGCATGACCTACTTCCCAAACTGCTGATTCCTTGGTCCTTCAGCCAATAATAGCTACCATTGTAAGATTCTTCCCCTTCTCCCCAGCTATGTGACTGGCATTTGAGTACTTTAAATTCATGACCTTTTAAGCTACATACATCAAATGAAAGACAGGCTTTGTGAGCTGCAGATTTCTGGGCACACAAAGTACTATTTTTGCATTTGTGACAGAAGCTACCTACCCCGACAAGCTCTCCAACACTACATGTTTGAAGGCAACAAAAATGGATCACCTGCTTTTCTCAGGTGCTCTGTTCAGAAAGTATTGCCAGCAAGTAATTATTATTATTATTTTTAATCCCTGCATCATGAGAGGAAAAGCATGCAACCTAAATGCAGGTAGGAAGAACAAGCAGCAAAAATTTATTAAATTTTACTCCTGGTAAGTCCAAAAAGAGAAATATGCATACTGCACGCTGCTTGGATTGGTCACAGACCTTGGCAACACATAGCCATTCTTCCTGCTGGTTTAAGGCAATACAGACTATTTTTTTGGGTCATGAAAGGACTCTGCAAGGCCCTTATTTCTTTTTCTAAATGGAAAACAAAACAAGACAAAAAAAAAGCCAGATGATGTAGTGGAAATGCCCCGGGCTTCTGACGTTCAGAGCTCTGTTGTGCTGTTCTCCCGCACAGCTGTGCCTGCCAGGGGCTGCACGGGTTTCTGTCAGGTGTGTGCCAGCTTTCATGGATCCTCCTTCTCCTCTTTCCAGAGCAACCCTGAGACCTGTCACTGTCCATTAGGAGGTAACTGGAAGTAGCCAGGTTCTCTGCATTGCTGCAATCGCTGGCAAATTCAAAGCCACCTTTCCTCACTCTTCTCCAGGGCACACCCTGATGCCAGTATTTGCCAGTCACATCCATGGAATAATGACATTCTGAGTGAATGCAAACCCCTGCAGAATCAGTTCTTGCAGGACAGAAACCTTATCTCAACAATAAGACAAAGATGCATGATTGTTTACATACTTGAAGACAGCAATCAGCAGGTTTACCAAGAGGATATTGGCTACCAAAAGGTAACAGGCCATAATAGCAGGAGTGAGCCAGGCCCCTGGGATGCACGGAGGGAGGCGTTTCCCATCATCATCATAAAGATTGTCCCCACAAGGAGCTGAAGGAAAAACAGCAAAGGTATTTTTCACAAATTGCCTGATACTTAAAAATCCAATTCACATTAATTTAATGATGACACATGCATAAACATCACCAAATTTTGTCAGTTTATTTCCAGGAGCAAGTGTGTATAATCTGTACCTCAAGTTCTGGTTCTATGTTTCCCATATTGGTGAATGGAGAGGCAACTCCTTTCTGTAGTGTGGCTTTCTATTCACATTCCCATGGATTTTCTTTTTCCCACAGTAATAGTCAAAGAACAGATCTTAATGTGTATACATGCATATTAATAGTGGAATTACAAACAAATTATTACACCTAGCATGTCAGCATACCTTGCCAAAGAGAGAAAAGCATTGTCTTAGTGGCACCAGATTGCTGAGCATAAATTCCACATTTATGGGTGCCCAGTGTATTGAAGAGGCCTTTAGTGGCCCTGAGCAGCTTTACTGGGGATTTACATCTCTGCACCCTCTGCACACCTGTACCTGCCTGAGCTATGTGTCACCCCTGCCTCCAGGATGGACCTTGGACCAGTGTTAGTCCCCTGGATGGACCCTTCTGTCTCTGGCCCTGTCACTTTCTGCCCCTTCCTGGATTCCCTACATGGACCTCAGACTGCTACTTGACCTGTCTGGGGCTGTTAATGTTACCAGCAGGTTAATGCTACCAAAAATTTCTAAAATGAAAATGATATAATAACTGCAAATAAAACTACTAAGAATGGGACAAAAATTGAGAACATTGATCAAACCAATACAAAATAATTGCCTAAAGTAATTCTGTACATAGGTTGTCTTGGGTAAGAGCTGTCTTGGAATTGGATAAATGCAGCAAATTTGTTCTGTCTGTAAGTGCAGTGCCAACAGTATCTGATTTCATATACAAGGCTAACTTTTGGAACTATTTAGTAGCAGGTAAAGTTTTTGTCAGCTACAGATCCTTTAGCTGTAATCTAAGCAAATCCAAAGTCTGACAGAGCTCGTAACAGATTTAGTTTATGTGAATAGAAAACCTAGTATTTTTAAACATTTTGCAAAAAACCCCAATGCTTCAACCTCACTTGAAAAATACTTCAAAATATTAGAAAACAAACTAAGCTTATTTACTGAGGTCTCAAAGAGCTATTTGGACTGTAATTAATAACATTTCTTTTACTTGCTTTTCAAACATCAGACCTACATTTTTTCCTGGTTTTCCTAAGAAAAGCAGAAAAGTTATGTGAATCCTAATTTTATTCAAATGCACCAGTGAAAATACTGGCAAAACCACAGCAATATTTTATCTAGGTAATCAAAAGGAATTAGTTATACAATGCCACCTATGCATCATAATTTAAAAAACCCAATTATTTTACTGTTGGTGTACCAGAAACAAGTCTTAGCAACAACTTAAATAAACTCAGTTAAAACTTCTGATCTGCATTTTGCTCTGCTCATTTTCAAATGAAATTATTAGAGTAGAAAAAAAAATTCACACCTGAATATTAGATGAATGCTGTAATTAAAATGAGTAACTAGTCAAGAAAAAGATTAATGAACATGTTTAGCTAAATGAGATAATCAGCTCTCCACAGAGACTTACGATTGATTTCCATGGCATAGACTGAACATCATTCCAAAGGAACGGAACAGAAAAGGAGGCAGGGAGAGAAAAAAGAAAACAATAGAATAATAAAAAACCAGAACCCAAAAAAAGATGATTGGAAATACAGTTCTGCTGCCAAGAAAAGATAAGCAATTCAAATGTCAGAACAGTAGAGACATATGTTGAGAAAAAAGTCTTTGTTAAAAATGCATTGCATTCTGCAATTTCTTTTTCATGCTGTTTTCCCCAAATGTTACATATGGCAGCAAACTAATGATAATAATATATCACAAAATGCTTCTGGCAGATGATCATTTAAATATACATGATATTTCTGGCAAGTAAACAAAACTGGCCGTCAACACGAAGCAACTCAAAATTATCACACAAAAATCATTCTTTTAGCTATTATGGAAACATTGTCTCCTCTTTTTTTTCCCCTTCCCTTCCCATTTTTTTTTTTTTTGACCACCCTGGCTTTGAATCTGTCAGCTGTTTCTTTTGAATAGCTACATTTTCATTAATAGGCATGTTACTGTACACTGTAATAACATCAGTGTCATTAATGCCCATTTTGACTACCAGTCTGGGCACTTGCTTGTCAATTCCTAAATGCTGGTAAAGAAAAGTCACACTATTGAAAGAAACTCAGCCAGGCTTCTTTATAGTCTAAGAGTATGATGCTGTTGAGTACAAGATGCTGATAACTTCTTGCTTGTGCACATCTTCTAAAGAGAGTGAAGCACACAAGAGCTTCGTGGGGTGCATCAGGAAAAGTGTTACCAGCAAATGAAGGGAGGTAATTATTCCCCTCTACTCAGCTCTGGTGAAACCACATCTGGACTTGTGTGTCTGGTTCTGGGCTCCCCCCTAGAAATCAGCCATGGACATATCAGAATAGTCCAGTCATGGGCCACAGAGATTACTGAGGTGATTGGACTATCTGACAAATGAGGCAAGACTGAGAAAGCTGGGATAATTTAGTCTGGAGAGGTCAAGGAGATCTTACCAATGTTATAAATACCTGATGATGTGTGGGAGAAAAGAGCACAGGGCCAGACTCTTCTCAGTGAAAGGAGAAGTAGCAGTGGGCAGTGGGCAAAGGTGGAAAGATGGGAAATTCCATTTAAACTGGGTTGTCCAGAGAGGCTGCACAGTCTTCATCCTTCAAGATACTGTAAACATGACTGGACAGTCCCTGAGCAATCTGGGATAAATCTAATTTACCCTGTTTGGAGCAGGAAAGTTCAACTGGATGATCTCCAAATGTGCCTTCCAAGCCCAGCAAATTCTGTGACTTGTGATCTCCAGATGACACCTTCTCCTCAGAGAAGCTACTGACAAAGTCCAACTACCTTTCAGAGGGAAGATTTGATGTAATACTTCTTCCATAAATTGTTTACACCCCTGGGCCTTGCCAAAACCAGCCATTAGTACTTGAGTCAGAGTCATATTAGACTGCCCATGGCCATTACTCCCCAATGACTTCTGAGGCTGCTTTTGTGGTGTGTTTACAGAGAACCACAGACAGATTAGAGTGAAAATTTCTTATTGAAAGCAAAAAGATATTCAGGAGTCAGTCCACAGACTTCTACACAGGAGAAATGTACAAAAGAATTGTAAGGCAGTGTAGACGAACGCCTTGCATAGCCAGAATTATTTTAATATTAAAACAACACAAACCCCCACATTAGTTTATGCTTAGGCTACTGACACAGCAAAACTTCTGACCTGGGAAGGACCAAGTAGCTGAACTTGTACAACCAGAAAGCCCAAACCTTTTGTCCCCCAAATCTTTTGCACTGCTGAAGAAAGATTTCTAACCCAAAGCATGCTGAGTATATGACTGGAAGCATGAGAGAAGCCTGGTGCACCTCTTACACTAAAGAGATGGCTGGCAAGGTGTGAGTTTTGATTTACAAGGAAATCAAACTGTCTACACTGGCAAACATTCTTTGTTCAAACTGAAGTAGGATTTGAATGCACACAGTGAGATAAGGGACAGCCCATTACAGTCACTTCCTCTCCATGGGAGAATTGTCCCACTTATGAATCAGGATGAGCTCAGGATCTCTCACGTGCACCAAAACTGCAATATCAGACAGCAGGTGACTGGCTTGACCTCCACTTGTCAAGAGTAACTTACTGTACCCTAAGTTACATTAAAGAAACAAGCATTCATTAGGAAAGCAAAGTTGATGTGATGATACACTGTTCAGAAACAGACTAATGACTTTATTTCTTTCTAAACAGTTAAAGTACACTTCAATGACATTTAGAATGAAAGCTTCTCATGATGATGAATGGTTAATGGTTTTTGAACTTGGACCTTCAGGTTCTTCAGCCTTCCACTTCCCTACCTGTCAGTATATGCAGGTGACTGAAGTAACACATACACAAAGCTGAAACAGCTTGTGTTAGTTCAGATAAAGTGCAAACTACATGATACACACTAGAGGAGGCCAGCTGCACATTGGACTGTTGTACAGATTTCAAATATTAACACAAAATTAACAGCAACAGGACATCTTACATCTCCTTTAAAACACTGACAGCTATTTTTTCAGTGTGCAGGTTTCCTGTAAGAAAGGCTGTTTCCTCATTCAAAGCTAATCAAGTGGAGTTTGCTTTTTTTGTTTTGTTTTGCCATAGGTTTAGAAAAGAACAACATGAGTGATTCATGAAATGGAAATGTTTCTGAAAGCAGACAGACGTATGATTGGGAGTAAAAATGTATGAGCTCATTGCTTGTGAGTTGGAGATGAAAGGATATGTGTATTTTAACCTCCTGCACAAGGGATTTATTCCTCTTCTTCTGTTGGAACTGACTCTTAGTAAATCTCTGAATGAAAAGAACATTTCAGAATGATCTCTGTTGATCCCTGCAAGCAAACAGAACACTTAACACTACCATACTCGTGGACCGGGGAGTATTCTGAACTACATCACTTTCTGTGTTAACTGAATTTGAATTCAAACCAAGAGAGCAGACATGCAGGTGGGGAACAGAAAATCGTTCAGTCTCAGGTCTGCCACAAGCAAACAACAACAATATCATCGTAAAGCGAAACCGCCAGTTCCAAATTAAAAGCAGCCTTTAATTTGGATCTGATCATCTGCCTCAGAAACAGGAAACAGACTCTTACTATGAATTCTACTCTTACGGTCTATCTGGTCAGCGAACACCTCTCCGTAGATCATCCAGTAGGGCATGTAGAAGATGTTCCGTGCCAGCCTCCAGGAGGGCTCCTCGTCCGGGTGCAGGATGGCCTGCCGGGCCACCCCAAAGCTCATCAGGACCACCAGCATGATGACCACAAAGTACAGCATGTCAATCATCTGCAGGGAGGGAGCACAGAGAGGCTCTCAGCACCACGAGGCAGCACGGGGGCAGCAGCAGGTCTGGCTGCCAGCATGCTTTAACAGCAAACAAGAAAATAGCAAGAGAATCTTCTTGACATTGTTCTTTAAGTAATACTCAGGTATTAAGCATACATTCAAATGCAGAGAAAGCAGTTACCTAAAGGAATACCAGATTACATTTAAAAATACTTAAAATGCTAGAATCTTTGCTATCCCTGTTCTGCTCTGTGCTTTCAGCACAGACCTCCTCTGTGGCTGCAGAGAGATGATACAATCATTGCTGTACTATCTCCTGTGCACAGCTGATGGTTTTCTGGATGATCCTGGTGTATCTGCAATCTGCCATTGCACGAGTATTACATCTTGTGTGTGTGTGTGAAATTCATATGGCAACTCTTCACAGGCTGTATTCAGTCCTACTTGATAGAAAACCTCTTTTTAAAGCAGAATAGAATTTAATTTCCCATAGAGTTCTTAAAGACATAATTTATAGCAATTTAGGCACTAACCATCTTTCCAATCATCATGACGTAAGGTCCCAGATATTTGTTCACACCAAAGATATCCAGTACTCTAATGTACCAGAAAATGATATCTACACAGTAAATCACTCTTCCATAACCCATGTAAGGCTGGTTCTGCAGGCGAAGAATTGCTCCTATGATAAATACTGAAATAGCCACCAGATCAGTAATATTCCAGTATTCCTGGAGCCAAACTTTGATTTTTTGGCTTAGCTTGCCAGGCTCTGACATCAGAATCTGAAATAAAAAACAAACAAATGAACATACAGCAAAGAAACAATTAGAAAAAACTCCAAGTTACATGTTTGAAGTAATGGTCATGGAAAAAGACCAATCTTGTCATATTCAGCAGGTGTCTGAGGCCCCCCTCTACAGTCAGCAAAATTTGTTTCAAGCACGAGTATTTTAGCTATCAGTATATTTTAGAATATGAGACTCTTCTCTCTCCTGTATGGCCTCTCAACCCTGTGCACAAGTCCATGCCATTATAGTCTCTAAGAGCAAGCTTCATTCTAAGGATTATGAGATGTTGGTAGGGTCAGACTTTACCTCTCTGACTTTCTCCAAAGCCAAGGTCACAATGTAGGAGATGACAATCCATTCCTGGACTGATGGCCACCGTTCCATCCGCACCAGGATGATGTAATTAAATAACATCAAGTAACCAAGGTATGATATCTGCCAAAAAAGAGCAACATCCTTCATGGACTCTAGATGATGTGTCCTAGGGTCTTTCCAAATTAGGGCAGTATTCAATTACTCGAGATGACTTACACACACACAGACACAAAACAAACCCAGCCTCCACTAATTTCCATTACAAAGTCCTGGATTAGTAGTGTAAGCCAAAAGAGCTGACACTCAGTTTTCTACAACCACTTGTGTAAATGTCAAACTGGTGGTGCTGGTGTTACCAAGCTGAACTGGCCTTTGGTGACCAGTCAAACTAAAGAATTCTGAGACCTTGGAAATCCAGAACTAAAAAATCAAAAAGGATTCAATGACTGCAGGGAAAAAAAGCCTGGAAGCAAAAGAGTAATCAACCAAAAGATATTTCAGGGAGAAAATGGAGTTTTCTAAACAATGGAATTTTCAGTGTGAAATGTTTACCCACCATCTCAAGGCAGATGTAAAGCAGAACAGGGAGCAAAGCTGTGAGCAGCACCTGCCTGGAGGGGTAGAGAAAACCAAGAGCCATACAGCCCACTTGCTTTCTCCACTCTGCAATGATGTGGTTGAGCCCATCTGGGCAGAATACACTCTTCAGCTGAAGCCAGAGGCATACCAACTTTGTTTATCAGTCCCTCTTCCTACACTTGTTACTTAAACCCATTACATGGACAGTAGGTTTGCAGGTGTTTGGTTACTTTAAGTAGCTCCCAGTCTCAGGAGCAAGTTTCTTGCTGAAGCCTAATTCATAAGAGCAGAGAAGGCTGCATCACCAGAGAAGAAACACCAGACAGAAGGCAGTCAAATCCTCTTAGCTGAGGGGCCTGATAACGCATGAAAGCAAAGCCCTCTTTACTCACTTCCCTAATAACTTTGCTAATTAGGACATTCATATCAACCTGGGTGTAGAGGCTAAGTGTGAAATATTCAGCTGCTGAAGACTCTTACTTGCACAAGAAAAAGTATTTCCTCCACAGACCTCCAGCAGCTAAAGGACTCACAGAGGCTATGGAATATATGCTCCAGACAGCTGAATTATCTCATTTGTTGAAAGAAGAAAAACAGCAATTCTAAAGCACTCTAAACCAGGCTCTTTATGCCTGGGGCTTCTATAGTCTACTAAAATGTAATTTCTTTGTACTGTAAAACCATGTTGAATACTTTTCTTTGAAATTAAATAGGAATTTGCTTTTAAATTATTAATGCAGGCAGCAGAAAGGGATCAATGTAGTGTCTTGTGGTTAATATGTGCTAAAACTAAAAACCTACATATTACTATGACCTATCAGGTATCAGGCATCCTAATCTTGAACACATAAGAAACCAGTATCCCTTTTACAGGGCACACCCAAAATTTATGAGCAGTAGCATGAACAGATGTTCTGTTTTATTATAACAGTTTAACATCAGATAATTCTTGATGCAATAAACAGAAAATTAGATGCCTGTCAAAAGTAAGTATTTTAGTTTAGATTGGTTTTAATTGTTTTTAATAAAAGCACCTATGAAGTCTTAGCAGACTGGGATCTGTGCTCCCATCTAGGCTGCACCCATCTGAGCAACAGGACGAATAGCAATGATACTATGGGGTTAATTCTATGGGGTTATTTCAATGCAGAACAGGAGCCAGGTCCTTTAGAAAGCAAGAGAATCCAGGCTAGCTTGGATTGAGTGACTGGACTGTGGAGACTGCACTCAGTTTGGTGTATTCTACACCAAACTAGGAGCTTTAGAGGCTGACAACGTAAGCTTCAGTTATTCATTTTGTCACACTCTCCGTGCATTTTTCTCTGAATAAAGGGAGTGCTATGCTCATCAGATTCCACAAAAGTCAGTAAAATATTTATTTATTACATGGTTATTACTTTTACACTGGAATCCTTTCAGTTTCACAGGTGTGAGAATAACTATCACTATCAGTTTAATCATCATGACTTACTGTGTAGAACCAAAATTTGACAATAGGTGCATTATAGAATTCATAGATCTTTGTTCCAATTGGAAGGCTCTGTTGTTTTTTCTTTCCATTCTCTTCATCCCCTTTTCGGGAGCCTGTATCTGCATTTGCATCCTGGAGGACCAAAGTTATCAGATTTCATCAATACAAAGCAGTAAAAAGAGTACTTTTCCTCAACCACAGCCCCAGCCAACTGTTAACTATGCAGGGATTCCCCTGAGCAACAGACCTCTTTTAAAAAGTATATGAACAGAATTCTGTAAATCTGTAGAACAACACAGACACTTCCTGTGTTCACGCCCTGAGCGTCCAGTCTATGCACTCCCATAATTCTTCACTGATTTTATCCCTGGAGGAAGTTGAGATTTTAATCGGAGTGAGCTACAGCATAATCAGAGAAGTCAGAAAAATGAGCAGTCCTGAGCTATTAGAACTTTCTAATAACCTCCATTACTGACCGCATTTTCCTCCTCTTTTTCTTTGCCTTCCTCATTTTCTTTTGATGTCTGGTAGGAGTAGTCATCATAACTCCGATACTCTAGGAAAAGGATGGTGGGAGGGAAGAGAATTCCCATTATAACCTGTAAACAAGAAAGATTTCAACTCAGTATTTGTTTATATTATGGATTTTGTAACAAGGTAGGTCCCAACCCAAAATTTTCCTTTGTACAGTATTCAAGATACTCTGCCATCCTCGAGCCTATAGGAATGAGTAAGTACTTAAGAAGCATTGGCAATAAGGTATTGCCTGAAATATGGCACCCTGGAAAGCCTCCCATCTCCACAAATATCCTGCAATTAAGAAATTGTGCTTCAAAATTAGTGTGCAGAGAAATGTCACAGAATGGACACAGTGGTGGTTAGAATGGGTCTTCAGGCTTGTTACTGGAATTTATAGTTACTTCAGTCACCTACTATAATTAGTTTTAATAGTTAAAAAGCTATGGAAGGTGAAAGAATCTTTGCAGAAAGCCCTGGCAAAATTCTCTTACTATATGAGATTGCTTAGATACAGAAACACAAGCCAAAGTACAGAAAAGAAGCAGAGAAATGAAGGCAGGTAATGAAACTAGAATAAACATCAGGAGGTTGATTAATTTTTTGCAGAAAAGAAAGGAAAATAATAAACAGATTTGGGAAGTACCATGACACAATCTGAAAGGCAGGACAGTTGCCTGAAGATATTAAACAGGTTTAAGAGGGAGATACGGGAAAGTGGAAATAAACTGAGAATGGCAGAGACAGTACAATGTGTGTGTCAGCAAACTTGGGAGTCTGACCTGGGAAGACAGATACAGCACTTAGCCAGTAAGGGGATTTAAAGAAATAAGGAGGTGAGCAGGATGGGCCTCCATATGCGTGACAGCAACTGCAGAACTCAACAAAGAAAGGATTATATTCACATGAAAACACACACGAGCAAACACTGCTCTGCTTTCTTAGCGTTGACTCAGTCGTGTTTCTCTTCCTGTGAGAGCCCTCTCACATCGCTTGGTTTTTTGTAAATCAAACAATTTGGAAATATTAAAATCAGTAAGAGAGATTGCATCATCAAATCACAGAAGCAGGAAATAAAAATCACATGGTTTCACACAATGCAATTGCACAGATTTCACTCTTTTCAACACTGAGTCTCAACTGGTATGATATTAAGCAATATAAGAAGCATGTGTCCACATTTGGTTTATGTTATCTCTATTCCCATTGCATGGACCCCTAATGGAGATATTTTTGCTTGTCTCCAACTAATTTTTAATAGAAGGAGCATGTTGTCAATTAAGAAATCTCATGCTTCATTGAAAGCCACAGCTTTCTCTCAGATTCCAATCATGTTAAGTGTTTTATGGAGTTATATTTTCCTTTGTCATGGCGTAATATTTCTTAGATAACCTGAAATTGGAAACAAAAGAAATTAGCTTTAAAATGAATATGTTCTGAAAACATTTCTAAGCAAGCCACTTTTGCTATGCAAACACTGTGTATAACAAAGTGCTCCATGCAAAGAACTCTCTTTGGAATGGAGGCAGAGCAGAAATACCTTCAGGCCGGGGTTTTTCCGCATGCGCAGCCGCCCCATCCACATGTCTGTCAGGAGCATCTGGCTGCAGGTGTGAGCAATGAAGTCCCTGTGTTTAGCTGCCACAGCCAACTTCAGGCAGGTGGAATTACTCCAGTTTTTCAGTTCATATGTCAGCAGTTTCATGGCAATCTGCTCATCGTGTTTGTAGGACTGATCCAAGAGTTCAACAGCCAGCTGGCCAAAATCTCTGAAAGATACAAGATAAGACCAGTGAAGTTTGACTTAGGAATCAGTCTGCTTTGGGGTTTTAGTTCTGTTCACTGGGTATCATGTTTATCCACACAAATGAATAGTGACAAGAACAACTAATCTCAAGCTTGATTTGGGACAGTTTACTGAAGTTCCAAACCAACTGTTAGTGAACAGAGGGAATTCACTTAGACTAATATCTTAAAGACAGTTTAGATATATCATCAGATACTTCATAATTTATGGGAGTAAATTATGACAATAACTTTGTGAAATAAAACTAGCTAGTTCTACAGAGAGAAGCTGAAGAAAGAATGCATTCTGTCAGAAAAAATGCAAGTCTTCTCCTTGCTAGTGCTGCCTTGCCTATAGTTGATAAATTGGCTCCAAATGGCATTCTGTGAAACTACACTTAGAAATGAATTGTACTGAACTAAAAGTAAAGCTTCTCAGCAAGCTTGTAGCAAGGTGATATAAAATCTGCTCTGCATTTACTAACTTTGAGTTATTGTCCAGATCCTGAGAGATGTCATCCACCAGCTCACTCTCTGAAGACTCGTGGGCCATAGACTTGTAGAGTTTACAAGCCACAAGTGCCTTGGCCATGGATTCCTCCCCTCGCTGCCAGAGGAACAGGGCCATCTTCTGCCGTTTCATGAGCACAGCCCACACCATCAGCTCATGAAAGGGGTACTGAAAGCGGCTGACTTCTGGGTCATCCACATCAATATCAATCTCCTCCTCCTTTTTTTTCTTTTTCTTCTTCCCTTTGGTGGGAGGCTCATCATCCTGGGAAGAAAATTGTTCCCATCAGCTTTCACCAGCTCACCTGACAACAGCACCACGCATGGAACAAGTACTGAGAGGACACATTAATGCTCAAAGTTCTAATTTGGTTTTCCCATTTGCTACCATGAATGCCATAGGACAGAGCATGCACTGGGCAAGCACACACAGACTCAGATTTTATTCAGGGTGCTGTTTCTTGTACTCATAATTAAAAGTCACCCATCCTGGAAAAGTGCAGTAGAACCCCTTGATACTGAAGGCATCCCTTCACACTGCATTGTACACAGACCTCTACTGCATGTGGAATTGCACAGGCTGGTCTGCAATAAATTATTATTTAATGAATTCCTCTGCAGTGTCAGTGGAAATATGACTCTAACAAAGCTGAATTCCCTACAGATGGGCTCCACTGTTATTTCCAACTCTGTGTGTCTGTGCCTACCCCTGCAGAGCAGTGCTGCACATCTTCCAGGTACCAGAGCACTTTTCCCACTGACGTGCAGGCCATGGCAACATGCAAAAGGCAAAGACAGGCACACAGCACCCTTAAGAACAGCAAGATAGCAAAGGGAGTCTTCACCTTGGAATAAGCAATCTCCTCTTATGTATGCAGTGCACATGGAAGGTATTAATATCCCATTTCTTAAAGGGATAGGGAGGATAGGCCATTACTACAGGAACCAACATGGAAGTAACTGAAGGGAAGTAGTGACAATGAAGCAGGATCCTGAAGGGAGAAAAGCCATGATTGGGAAAATTAGGGTTTAAAAAATGTAGGAAGAACATTGCATATATAATTGTAGACAGAGCTCATCATCATTGTAGACCTAGAGTCCAATCTCAGAAGTGGATTGCAAGAAAAAGAAATTACTATTCTACGAAATCAGTTCCTGTTCAAGCAAGCTCAGCATAATGCCTTATTTTTCTACAAAATGTGAATTCAAATCCAAATTCAGGATTCAGCCTCCCACACCGTTTCCAAAGATGACTCCTCAGCTCAGAAACTGAGCATGTACTTCTCCTTCAGCAGTTTTAAGAATTGCAAGTGGTGAACTCTGCCTTCTATGGAAAGTTCAGGGGTCACCAATTGCACAAAGTATTTACCATTTCTGAAGCACAGGACATAAAACCTCTAATGGAGGACAAAAAAGTAGGTCCTCTACACCCTAGGAAAATCAAATAAAAACAAAACCCTGTGGAAGACAAAGTGCTAAGGAGTCTAAACTTCCTGTTTTAGAGCTGCTAACACTGGAAATGAAAAAACTCAACCGCATGGAGTCACAGAAATTTACTGATCACTTCAGCAAAAGAAATGTAAATGTTCTTTTAACCTTTTCTTTCTCTTGGAAGAAGGAGCAGGCTCTACCTGCTGTCAAGTGGAAAGAACACTTCAGTTTGTGCCACATAAAACATTTCTCACTGAAAGAAATAGGAAGATCAAAAAAAGCTTTTGGGGAAGCCCTGTGATCAATGCTGATCAAAAAGGGTCACACCTCTGAGGGGCTGAGCTTTTGGCCTTGATCCAGGAGAAAATAGGAAGCTGATCAGAGAGATTAAAAACAACCTCTACAGATTTTCTGTGTTGAGAAAAGGGCTGCTTATCTGCCTGGGGAAATAGGGGCATTTGTGTGGGGGTATGGTTCACATCAACTGTAACACAAGCAGTATGAACTCCTACTGTGCTTGAGCACTCTCACAGCATTAGTAAAATCCCACTTCTTAGAGAAATGCACCTGCCTCTTGGTGTCAATGCTTTCCTGGTCTGTAGAGATATTTATTTTTTCAGAAACGAAAGCAGCCACCTCTGAAACAGAGTGAGTTTTTAGGTATCACCCCAGATTTGTTACTGCTCAATTACACATTTCTGCAGACACACAAGCAATTGAGGCAGGGGCTGGACCCCAAATTCTGGATCAGCATCACTGTTTACAAAACATGGTGCCATCACAGTAGCAAGGATGTTTTATAGTGGAGGGCAGCATCTGACCACTTTGGTTTTCACTCAAATTAAATGTTTTCTCTATGGTAAAACATCATTAAGAACAGAAATTGTTATTTCATGGTTAAAGGTGATTTTGCCATAAGCAGAACTGCTGGATTATATTCTCTTTTCAATGTCATTAATGTAATGTAATGTAATGAATTAATTACATGAATAATTAAGTCTACAGTACGTTCCAGCATGAAGCATGTTATTACATAATAGTGCTAAAAATTGCCTGAAGACCACTAAGCAGAGCTTTAGGCAGTTTGAAAGATGCAACCTTTAAAAACAGTGGTCAGAAGTATCTAATACAATGTTTGCAAAATGGAATATCCTGTCTAGTTGAAATTTTCTGTACATCACAGTAACAATGAAAAAACTAAGAGCAAGAACAGAACTGTACCAAGAAATGTTTTGATAAAACCAGTATTTTAAATAAATCAAACTTACCTCCATCCCCAGAAGTTTAAGAGCTTTTGGCTGAATATTAAAAAATTGAAAAGAAAGTCAGTTAGATGGGAGGAAATTTGAAAGACCAAACAATAACAAGCAAACCCCTTTTCATTTACAAATGTACAACATTTATTATAAAACCTACTGTTCTAAATAATTGTACCAATAATGCTGCAATTAGTTACTCTTCATTTAAACTGTATTTGCAGGAATGCAATGGGTTAGGAAATAACAATCCTGCATTCAAAGGAAAGATTTTAATTCAGACTGAAGAGTTAAATGAATAATTTGATAAATAATGCTTTGAGAATTAAAATGACCACATGGTCACAAAAGCTCAAAAAAAAAGAAAAAAAATAGTGCTTCTAAGCCCACCATGGTTAGGAATACTTGGATTTTAAACTATGGGAATAGGAGGAAATTCACCTCCAGATCAGTGTGTTCACACCTCTAATGTCCTCACATCCTTTAACACAGATGTCTTACAACTTTCTCATATAAAATCACTCTTGGAGTTTCAACTTCTACCTTGCAGCATTGCTTTAGAATTTAATATGCAGTGTTTCACAAAAACAAAGGAACAGAGTATTACTTATTTTTTACCATCAGCACAATGGCCACATCCAGAATGAATTCATTCTTACCCTCTTTGGTCCAAATAAATTATTATAAAGAGTCCGAAAACTTTTCCGAGTGTAGTTGCAGCGATAGGCTCCACCCATGAGATATTCCAGGACAAGACCAATGTCTATTAGGCTGATATGATAATCTGGTGGAAGATTTCCCTACAAAAAAACCCCACAACTTACTAAGGATTTAGGATAAGAAAACATGACATAGATCAAATTGCCTGGCTAGACATACATCACAATTAAATTGGTACATGGGTATTATTTACAACCACTGGGTTCAGTCTTTTGTATGAAATTAAGCGAGTCACATAATGAAAATTTTTGGGGTCACAGCTTTTAAGTTTTGTTGTTCGTGGAATTCATATTTCTGCACAAATTTTCATTTCATTTACTCATATATCAGTGTCCATACAAGTTTATGTTGTTTACAAGGGTTCTATTAATGAACTACTGTCCTGATTACCAATAATCCAGTATAAAAGCATGACAATTTCATGGTGAATATCCCTGATAATCATACTTCACATACTTTTTTAATGGAAACTGATATTTCATCATATTCTCTACCATTGAGACTACAATGCAGACCACAATTAATGTGCAGCCCAGAATCAAAGCAAAACACAAACTCTAATTTTGGTGGTCACAGCTAAAACTGGGTAATTGTATTGACTCCATAGGAAAAAAAACAGCGTTTCATTGTCCAAGCTACAACCTACAGCAACGACTGAATCTACAGCAGCTGCTATGATGGAACAGCTACAGCCTAAGGAAGCACATCACCTCCAGGTTAACCCAGCTGAATCCCCGGGACTGCCGCTGAGGATGGAGCATGGAGATGTAATGGACAAGAGGAGAGACAGACAGACAGACAGGAGAATGCAGAGCAACATTAGTGACACTCAGAGTGACAACACTGAATGAGGCAAGTGTTAAACTATGAAGCAGATGAATATGAATAATACATTAACACCATACTGCATAATCCCCACATCTGAACCTCCCTGGAGTAACTGGGAGTTCTCCTTGTAGAAACAAATACAGGGGATTTCATGGAGCTGAATTTTACTGAATAAAAGCTTCAAAACCTCTGAGAGAGAAAATACAACAAATCTCACAATGACTGTCCCTATTCACACATAATGAACAAATTTTCATGAAATGGAAACAAATGAATAACAAGTTTAGGACAGAAGAGATTTTCTCCCAGGTAAAAGTTCGATTAGTGGAAGAAAAGTAACTGGAAAACACACAAGGAAACAAACAAAAGGCAACAAATTCTGCAGTCATGAGTGGGGCTTCCAGTTAACCTAGGAGGCCTTTCCTTCCATTCCTCCCCTGTAATGCTGCATTGGAAGCTTCTTGTAGAGAAGAAACAGTATCAAACTAAATCTCAAATGCCATATTACACTATAAGAGCTTAATTTATTTAAGTCCTTAGTTTTTAAATTACTAGCACTGCCATACCCAATTTAGGCTGACATCACTGTTTGCCATAATGAGACACTTAACTTTCAACAGCTGCCATCTAATTTCAAATGCCTGCTTGGCCCCATGCTATGCTTGCTTTTACTGTTGATTCATCTGGCTAATGTGAATCACACAAATGTAACACTGCTTACCTTTTTCACATCTCTGACTAGCAAATGCAGCGTATTTGGCGGACCCAGTCTCTGAAACAAAAATAATTCATGGTTCATTAGACCTTCCATTCTTCACATTTTTTCAAACACTAACACAGTCTGGCACCTTAAGCAGAGCTTTAGACAACAACTATGTGCCATCACACCCCAGAGGGGTGAAAAGAAGGAACTGGGCTACATTAGCAAACACCTTTCTATCAAGGGCTGTGTAATATCCCTTTTGTATAAACCTTTCTGTGGAGATTCAAGTCACATACAGTACAGTGGCAGAACTGCTCACTCACAGTATTATAAAGCTCCTCCAGGCGAGGGATAGTCAGGAAGTGCTGCATGTTCACTCCATTCTCAATAAGCAGTTTCACAAAGTCCACTCGATCCAGGACCAGGGCATCCAGCATAGCCTGCTCCAGGGAGTTCACCTGAATTGCAGGTGGAGAATGTGAGACCACATCAGTACAAATGAGTTGGCTGGGAGGCAACCACAGCTATATTCACTACTTAGGATATGGACTGAGTTCCCACATATGTTGATTAGTCTGTAAGTAAAAAGGAATTTAGAAAGTACCATTTTTACCACATGAAGTGAATAGAGATAGAAGAGTTTTCCAAACCTTTAGCAATACAACTGTAGCTTTCAGTCCTTCAACATGTAGCTTTCAATCATTTTGTTCCATATTTTAACTAAACCAGGCATACCATGCTTGACACATCATGTGAAAAAGGGATTTGCTTGCTCAGCATGATGGGAACAAATGAAACTAACACATCCACAGAAGGAAGATGTTCAGCAGTGGTCTTATTCCCTTCTGACAAGTGCAGGGAAGAAGATGCTGCAGTTCAGTACTGACTTGTACTGCTGAGATATGGCTGCATGTGGTGCACATGGGATGAGAGAGGGATTCTTGGCACAAACACTAAACAGCATTCCTGCACAATCTACAGTTGATCTTGTGGGAATGTGCAAAAGAGCATTCTACAGAATGAAAGTGTGTATCCTCCTTCTGTCTTTGTACCTCAGAATGAAAAATAAAATCTACAGCAGTTTTTCATACAAATACTTTCATCTTTACCCAGTTCAGCAGTTCAAGTTTTCTTGGGTCTGTTTCTTCTTCTGGTTCTTCTTTTGCTTTTCCTCCCTTTTTCTTCCCTTTTCCTTTCCCTCTGCCTGCTTTAGTCTGAGGTGCTGGAGATTTCTTTTCCTTCTCAGGAGCTGTACCATCAGGAGCTGTAAGGCTTCCTAAAGGCTGTATTTATAATGCATTAAAGTATTAGAAATCTAATTGATCTTACAGTAACTATTTAATTGAGTACATCCCTACCAAACTAACCCCCCCATCACCACTTCTCACACTGATATCCAAAAATGATAATTTCTCTAAGTTTAAGGGCCTTTCTGCATAGTCACAGCTTTACCTTTTTTAAAAAGTTATGTCTAACTTAGTAACATTGAAAGTCAAAGCAGTGAAGGAGATTGACTGGGGAGGATTTCTCTTGAAAAATAAAATCAGTGTGAGAGAATTGGGACACTTCAGTTCCTTTGCTCTCTCTGAAAGCAATAGTTGTCAAAATAAATAGCAACAAGAGCTGGACAGAAAGAGCTTAATAAGAATGCTTCACGATGCCAAAGAGCATCCCTAGTGCAGAGCAGAGAGGAGAGGACAGAGAGCCACTCACTGGTTCATTTCTGTTCTGCAGACAGTATTTCTGTTCATACTTCTCGAGACATGTTTATTCTCCAGCTAAATTCCTTCCCCTTTCCAACCTATCCGCCCAGGGCAGAGGCACACATGCACCACACCACTTGTCTGTGATCTGGAGACTTAACTTGCTCCAGATAATGCTTATGTTACATAAATTCCACAGAGGAGAAAACTGGATTATAACTACCTGTGCTCTGCACTGATAACTCCAGGACCAAGCCCTTAACAAGGCTTCATTCCTGGAGTTTTATTAGTCCTAAAAACCTCTCCTCTGCCCAGCTACCACGAATCCATTCAAAAGCCTGGACAAAACTGCAAACTGCCAAGTGGCAGCACAGGCTGGTCTGAAAGCAATCTCCATGGACACGGAATGACAGTGAATCCCAACTGGCTGGTACTGCTTCCACAAACTGCAGTGCAGGAAAAGTATGAACCAGGCCAATGCAGTAACAGGCTTCAGCTCTTGGTGGAATCTCTGAACCGAACCACAATAACATGGAGATTGGGACATTCCATCCAATTAAACATTTCATAGTAGTTATACTTCATCATCTTTAGGATTATTAAATCCTCTCTGTATAAGCATTTTAATGAACCTTGACTATTGAAATAGGCACATTACTAGAAGTGAAGGAATAAAACTGCATATGCAGCAAGATTTGTTTGAATTTAATGATACAGCCTTCGAAATAAGTCTCTCCATTATGCACAGCATGCACATGAATGGTATTCCTTTGAGTGTCATTTTATTGCATAGTTTCAAGAAAGACAACTAAGCAAATAAACCACCAAAATTCTTTCCCTTCATTCTTACAGCCTATTTCAGGCTGCTCTCCTCATGACACTCTGGAGTAATTCAGCATCAGATGGTTCACACAGTAAAGCAAAAAGCATCAATATAGTGAGAAATGAACATAGTTTAAATAAAAAATTTTAGTTAAACAGGTGAACTGCAGTGCTTCACCACTGCTGCTAGTGCAGCATCAAAATCCAAGGTGTAAATGTTACACAACTTCATTTAAACTAGTGACAAACAAAATGAGAAAACTTTGTCTTACTGGCCAGTGGTGTCCAAAGACAAAGATTTGGCTGCGTGCAATGTCTACACGATTCCAGGCCAAAGCCAGGCTGAGCTGGTCTGGAGCAGATGCATTGGTACCTAAAGAGAAACACAGAGATGTTTCATATTTCACACATGATGAAACAAGACTGGACAATCTTCTGCAATAACTAGAAAACAGCAAGCCTGGCTCCATATCATGCTACCATTAGAATAATTTTGACACAAAGCAGTGGATTCATCCAATCAATTTATAGCATCTTCCATTTAACCCCACAATCCTAATTTCCAAAGGATTAATGAGATTATCTCCCCTTTTTTTAAAGCTTCCACACTGACTTTTATTCTGATGCTAAGGACAGACATTTAACTATTCTTAAAGACCCCTCTCAGCTCCTCTGGCTGATAGTGTACATAAAAGTGTGACAATTCCCCTCTTTATTCCTTAGCTTTGGGGATCCAGAGACCCCATATAGAGCCTGCACCAACTGCTGTATATCTGAAGACAGAAACCAGTTGTTTCAGCAAATGTAACAAACCCTAATTAAATAAAGAACCAATCCTATTCTACTAGAGTTTAAATGGCACAATCGGAAATCTGGAAAAATCCAAACAGCCTTTCATCTTCCCACTTTTTTTTTCTAACTTTATTAATGTATGCTAGAATTGCAATAAAATGAGCTGCAATATCAGCAGTACAGTTGTTGCAGCACTCCCATCCCAGGCTTTCAGGGGAGGAAAGCCACACAAAACTTTCTATCTAGATTTTATGCTTCATGTTAATCCGAACATTAACCAAACACAGTCAGGTACTTGTGAGAATCTAAGTGAAGAAATCAAAGACTTAAACACAAAGAGTGAACATCAGACAATGCACAGGAATGTCCTCTTGGGATGGTGTTGTGCATCCTTCCTGAGTGCCTGGCACACCCACCTTTGAGGAGAGCAGTCAGGATGGACATCTCAATGTCGTGCTGCCCTTCCGAGCCCATGCGGAACACGGTGATCTAAAGGGCAGCACACAACCAAACACACAAAATTACAACACTGGAGAGACAGACACTGAACGTGTGGATAGAAAATACAGCAGAATGGTGCAGCTTTATTATTTCCTACAACTTAAGCTTTTTCAAAAAATACAGTTCCACGAAATTTTTCTTAGAAATTTAATTTTCACAGAAGTGTTTAATTAAATTCTTTCAGTGAAGTTATCCTAAAATATCCCTGCATTGGTGAACATGACAAACTTGATGAAAAATCTTCACCAAACCCATGAATTCTAAAGAGTGGTGACAAAACTGCCATGCAAAACTGATTGTTTTCTTATGGTTCTATTACTTCCCAGTAGTAATGGAAATGGAAATACTAGTTACCTAATATAATTATCATAGCATCCACTTCATTGATTATAACCCTCAAATACTTTTTAGCTGCAGGAGTGTTACATATGACGATCAAAAAGGCAGAAGAAAGTAAAAAAGCAATTATCTCTAGTCACATTTGCTCAGTTCAGTCCATTGGAATTCAATGATTTTAAAAATCATAATTAATGTAAAGCTTAGCCATTTAACTACATATTAGAAGACTAATAATTCAAAAGCAGAATAACCAAACAACATGTTGTTATGTTAACAAACTTAATACCAAATGCAAACCCCAAAAACCCCAAATTCTTCATTTTCCAAAAGCAACTATTCACATTAACTACTGGGAAAATGGCACTTGCAAGTGCTCCATATGGTTTGGTCATGGAAATTACCTTTGTGAACTACTTTTAGGATACTTACAAGTTCTTTTTTTTTCATGCACTCCATAAGAATGACGAACAGCTGATGAGCTTGATTCCTGTTGTAGTTAAAGGTTTTCTGGATGGTAACTAGAAGCTGGTCCCTAAGGGATTCATTTATTATCCTAAATGAAAAATGAGACATAAAAGAAGACATTGCCAGAATGAATATATATTCAGAAGGCCTGCTTTTTAAGAAATATTATAATATCCAGGTATTCCTCTTATGTATCATAGATATACTTCTGTTAACAAGTTCAGGCTTCAGGATTTCATGGCTAAGCCTTACAGGACCCCGACCCTTTGCTTCTAAATGTTCCAAGTCCTTTTGCATATAGTAAAAACCCAAAAATATTTCACATTTCTGATATGTCACCTTGGTTATGGCTTAAACAGAGGACTGAACTTCCTAATGCATCTGAAGCCTCATAATACCCAACTGAAACAAATGAACAATCCAAAAGATAATTAAAGAAATTAGATTGAAAACATTCTAGAAAGGTCAGAAATGTTTGATCTCCCGAAGCAAAATGAAACAGCCCTTCAATCTTCATCCATTTCCCAATAAAACACATGTATTTTCAGATTATGGCAAACATTACCAGCAGGTGCCTGAGAGATGCAGTAAAATTCAAAGTTCACTGCAAGAAAATGATTGGACTGACAAAAAATTCTCATTATAGATCTGCCTTACTAGACGAACACATTTATCATAATTATTGGAGAAGAAAATTGAACACTGCATCATATGGACTGGGAGGGAAAGTCATGCAGTGAGCACATCTCAGAGAGACTGATCCTGATTAGCTCTTTCAATTCCCTATGAGCTGATAGGAAGAATGAATAAGGAAAAAAAAAAAGCAAGTCAAGTTTGATCTAAACTAAGGAAACTTGTTAGACAGAAAGGAAAGTTGCTGAATCAGAAATACTGTTGGTGCAATTAAATACGTGCTATGTCTAAAGACCAAAAAAATCCAGCATAAGAGCTGCTCTCCTAATTCAGCAAATAACATCTACACTGCTTGCAACACTACTTGTCTGCTTAATATTTAATCCAAGCTAAGCTTCAACTTCAGTCAAGGAAACAGGTTCTATCTTCAGCACAGGACAGGTATGCCATACCCTAATTTAGACAATATATGAGGTGTCTGTCTGGAAGGCAAAACCAAGAGAATGAAGGAAGCCCAAAATTTCCCCAGCTGGTCTGGCACCCTTGGACAATGAAGTTCATACACACAACACAGCAGAATCAGGCAGTACAAATTTTGCAAATCCATGCACTAATTAAGCTCAGCCCTGGCCTGAAGAAAAGAGTTACTCCTGGGAACTTGTCCTTGCTTCTACCATGCCCAACCCAGCACCAAGACAGTGCAGCAAACCCTGATGGAGCTTGTACAACAGTGTGCTGCACTGAGAGCAAGCTCATTTCAAAGGACCATAACATGCATTCAAAGTGCTAACAAGTTCTACTCATTAACTTCAAACAGGCCACAAAAGCTGACTGATGGCAGAATGCCTCTGTTAGCAGCATTTTGTCCTTGAGGTTTTTTTTTTAAATGAAGCTCTATGAAAGTAAGGCACATAGTCCTACACAGCTTTGGTGAGGATCTTGAAACCTTACCCTCCTTCTTCTGAGTACTTGTGTGCAAAGGACAGGATGTCGGACGCTCGCCCGCTGCCATCGCAGATCACAACTGGGAGAGGGGGTTCCTCCCGCAGACACTCCAGGACTATGGAGATCACGTTGGGACCTCCTTCCACTATGAGCCCAACCACAGGAACACCTTGCCCCAGTCCTGCAAAAACCCGAAGAACAGAAACAAGAAAAAAAAGAAGTGTCTTTGAAACTTAGCTTAGGAAATTGAGGTAAGTGGATGTGATTTCTGCATTATAGCATTGCTTCCAACCGCAGCCCTTAGGAGAAATGATGGCCATTTGGTGGCCAATGTGAGCAAAAACATCCATATGCTGCTCACCAAGTCCCAAAGGAAAAAATTAAGATGACTCTCTGCCTTTGCTTTTGCATCAGCCCCATACTGATCACTTATCCACTCAGTGTTGGTGGATGCTTGTAACCTCTCTCGACAGACACCAGGTAGAGATAAAGCAGCTAACATCACAGTCCTACTGCTTCATCAGCTTCACTGTTACTTGGATGGTTCCCAGCTTTTGATGCTTTACCTCTTTGTTGGTTACCTACGGGAAGTCTTCAGTAAGGTGACATACCTATGCTTATTCCTAAGATAAAAAAAATGAAATGAGTGTTTTTATCATGAGGCTGAAATGGTTGGCCGATGGAAGAGACGACAGCTGAGCATCCCTTTGCTGTCCCTGCCTCACTGTGATCTCCAGGCATAGGATGACAAAGGGAAGCCCACAGGTCACATGGTCTCAGTAGCCTTGGTCACAAGAAACTTGGGGAAATGAAGGACAAAACATTACCTGAATGTTGACTAATTCCACTATCATAAGCATTTGAATTCAGTTCTTTATCTGTGAAATGACCAGCGCTTTATAAAGACGCACTCTTTTTGTTTGGCTCAGAATGCATGAAAGAATTCATATTTTCAACCTTGATTGAAAGATCAATCTCTGAAGAACAGGAACACCATGCACAGTAACAGTAGAAGCTTCCTGACATCATCCTGTCAGTATACCCCAGCTCTGAGAAGGAGTCACAGAGCACGGGCCGGCCTGTGTGTCCGTGAAATCTTTAGTGATTCCTCCTGAGATTTCCAGCAGAGGTGCCTGTGCTTAGAGTGATTAAGAAGAAAAAAAAAACAACTCCCTATATGTTGTAACTAGCAGGTGTACTGCAGCCCTTCACAGAAGGATCTCTGTGTGTATTCCCAACTTTGCCCTTCTCATGACAAAAATCACCAAATACTTCCTAAATCAGAGTCCGTATCGCCAAAGCCCCAACGGTAATAAAAGGAATGACACAGAACATCTTGTCTCTGGGCCCTAAATTCCTGATCTTCCAAGCCAATGCTCCCTTTTACAACCTTACAGCTCTGCCAGCACTTCTGCAGAAGACAAAGATGACAAAAGCAGGCTGAGCTGTTTCCATCTGCAGGCAGCAGTAGCTGGCACCACCTCCATGCTGAAAGGCAAGGGGCAGCATTTTCCTGAGCTGTTCCTTAGGCTACAGGGCAGTACTTAGACACTTCCCAGAACATTAGGATACCTCACAGCTGATCTCTAATTCCACCTTTTGGCTTTACCTGGCACTCAATTTTTCTGCCCTACCCATAAGGGCACTTAGACCCTATAAGAGACTTCTGTGGAGTTCAATGCAATTGCCATTCTGGATGTTTCTTTTCTCTTATTTTTACAGACCTACACAGTTTACAGGGGCACCAGTAAGAGGTAAGAAAAGCAACTGGTAGAACTGATGTAGATTCTCCAGTACCTCTTAACTGATGTGCGAATTCAAAGACTATTAACATTTTTTGACCATTTTTAATTAGGGTTGGGGGGTTATTTTTAAATAATTTATATTTTTTTTATTTCACCTTTAAATTTTTTTTTACATGTAATTGAAAATATGTATTTTAAATTTTTTTTTTATATATAACAAGACAAGTTCTAGAAAATTATTTTAGTGAGGCTGTAATAACTGGAAGCAATTTTAAAACTGCACAAAACTCTAAATATGAAAGCACTAAGGTGAAATTGTCCTAACTGTCCTTAAAAATCAAAGTACCCGCTAAGTTTATCAGGAAGATCAAAGAATTTTGAGTGTGATATTTCAGATGAAACAAATCTGTATATAAAAGAGAAAATAAAATGCTCATGTGAACATTCAGAATCAGAAATCACTAAGCTGCACAGGATTCCTGTAAACAGGAAATGTAAAAAATCCCCTCAGTCTGTGTGTTTACTGATGCTTATGAATTCTAGCCTAGAAGTGCACAAATTCTTTGCATTTTCTTTTCCTTAGATTCTCACTGCTTTGAAGCTCCTCCTCACTATTACTTGTCAATTTTTCTTCCTCCCTTTATGCAATCCTCACTCCATAGTTTTTCTGCCCGGTTCGATGTGGGCTTTCACCTCTTATCAGACAGCACACGTTCTAGTCCAGTCGCAGTCCTGATCACATTTCCACTGGAAAGAGCTGGAAGAAGCCTTTAATTTCCATACTTTCAAGTACTTCAAGCCCTCCTCCTTCCCCCCTTCAAGACACTATGGTCTCAGTTTGCCCCACTGGTACTTACGTGTGTTGATTTTCTGGAGGGAAATGTGTTTTTCCAACTGCCGCCGTAACTTTACTTCAGCTCCATATTTACCTAAAGTGCCGTTGTCTGCCAGGATGAAGTGGGTGTGGGAACTGTTGAGCACAGAGAGCTTACTTAGAGGGTTTGACATTGTTTGGTAAACTCGTGTTACCTGTGTGTCAAGAGGAGAGATACACCTAGATTAGAACTAAGGATCAAATGGGAAAATGCCCCACACCACCCAACAGAGGCACACTCAGAGTCATCTGAGGAAACAAACCAAGCAAACCTATAGAACCAAAACCAGAAGAGAATTAGAAATGGAGCTTGTTTTTACACTCCAAATCTGTACTTCTGACAGCACTATTTTCTTTGGAGGATGACACCCAGATTGTGCACTCCCCTGCGTGTTCCCCTAAGCTCATTACTGTGCTCTCCTGTTCACACACTGTTGTTACAGTATCCTCTTAGTGCACTAGAAAATACCTTCTCATTTGGAGTTCCCAGTAATTCATATGCCACTCCAGGGTACCTATAATAAATGCCAACCTTGCACACATAAAGGCCCTTACGTGATTTATAGAAGGCTCAATGTGCCACACTGAAGTTAGGACATAAAACTGTCACCACAGAGAGGTCTTTGCTAATGAAAGCAATGGAAACCTCACTAATCCCATATTTACTTTGAGGTCATACATGACCACTTGAGAAATATATTTAAATAACAGATTTTTTTCAAGAAATTTTTCAATTTCACCTCCTAGGCATGCTTTAGAAAGGGAAAACAGTAATACTTCAGAAATATTAACAATGTATTTTTTACGCAGCTGTTTCCTTAAACACTTACATCTTTTCCTATGAGATCTTCCTTGTTTTCTACAATCCCCCACGGTGCAATTCCTATGGCACATATTCGTCCTCTGGATTTGGAAGAATGATCTTTCAAGGCATCTCCCACATGACGAATGACACCTATAGGTACAATTAATTTAATTCATTTTTGGCACTTTAGATTGATCACTAAACAACAGAAATGTCTTCTTGCCTGTCATGGAGCTACTGGGTAGCTTTCACTACTAAACTGCTACTGGTACTTTATAGCAGAACATGTAATGCAGACAACCATGGTTTTATTTTGCAATGGTTGTGTGTAAGTGCCATTACCTTCTCACACCATTGTGCTGAATTCAGTGAAGTTTGTAGAAGACTCACCCTGTTACTAACTGGACACTGTAATCTGTACCCTTGTCCGTCTCCACGTATGTTATTCACTGGACACAAACCATGACATCAGGAAATATACTTTTAATAATAAAAAGATCTTCCGACAAAAAACCATGCCAAAGCTAGAGCCTGGCAAATTTGGAGTAGGAAACTTCTTAACTACAAGGATAACCAAGCACTAAAAGAAGTGTATTAGAACAAGTGAGAGATTCCTTGCTACTGAAACCAAGGCTGAAATTTGTTTTCAGGGGAAACACCGAGTAATGCAAATCAATACTGACCCAGGAAAATCTTATGGTCTGGGCTGGGTAGGAGATTAACACAAATGATTACAATGCTCCTTTTTTGGTCTAGTGGGTAATCACTCGTTCATGTAGACTTAAATCTTCTGCCTGTGGGAAAGATTAGTGAATGAACATCACTGAATTCTTAACTAAACTAAAAGTCATGGCAATTGCTTACCTGTACTAACACCACCAGTGAAAATCCAAGCTCCTGTGGTCATGGCAGCCTTTATCAGACCTTTTCCAAACACTTGCTTTAATTTTGGTTGCATTTCAAAGTTCTGGAGGCCTCCATGGACAGAGATGAGCAGTTTGGGCAGTTCCAGTTGCCAGTCTTTCACCATGAGATGCAGCAGAGAATCTGGTTTAGTGTCATACGACACACGGATGTACTGCAAAGAGCAATGTGTAATCACTCAGCCTGTTCTGTAAATTGTCTGAGCAAAGAATGGTTAACAGTAACCATTGCCTTTCATCCTGAAGAGAGAGTTTTACAGTTTAAAAAAAAAGAAGCAAATCTAAGTTTGGATTCCTTCAGAAGAGAGGAAAAACAAAGAGAACTTTTGCAGAAGTTTGAACTGCTGTTACTTTTACTGCTACAAAAACTCAAGAGTCTGTTGAGCACCAGATGAATAAATACCTTAGAGTACCCTGTGCTCCTTACCATGGCCTTATTTGAATGTCCTCCTCCCTGGAATTCCAGGTTTCCATAGGCATCAGTTGGGTATGCTTGGGTGTGTTTACTGACAGACCATTTCTCTGGCTGAGCTTCCACTTGCTTCGTTTCTTCTTCATTTTTATTAGCTGTTATACTTGGAGGAGGTGGAATATGCTGGTTAATGAGCTGGCCACAGCAGCACCTGGAGGTTAAAATTTGAAGTCACTTTGATTACAGTATCTTCAAAATAAAAAAAAATAAATCAGAAATTAGATTTTCAACTGCCCAAGCCTTGCTGTACATGAATCATAGAAACACCTCTCACATACACAGACATGCCAGAATTAACAGGCTTAGGTGTTTTTGAACATGCAAAGATAAAAAAATTCACTTCACCTGTATTATGCCCTGCAAAGGTGTTCTAGGTAAAAGGCCAGGCAAGGAGGAAGAATGCAGAACAGGAGCACGGGCCACCTGTTTCTTACTTAGAGGTGACAGCTCAAATGTGACATTAACTGTTCTGTTATCCACACAAGCTGGACCACGATATGCAGCTAGCCCATGGAGTAATATTAATATTCAGACTAAAAAATCAAATCCCCCTGTCTGCTATTGTCATTGGTAATATCATACCAACTGTGAAGGATGGCACCACATTACTGCACCCTTGCTTTCAGAATTCAGTATGAATCTATTATGGTTTGCAAAGCCAGGAACTAACAACCCACTGCCTCTCCTGCTCCCAGCCCTCTCATCTCTGTGTGACATGCCCCATGGCTCTCTGCAGACTGGAGTGCAAGCATGACTTGTGCTTTTGTTCCCCTGCCATCTCCCCTTAGGGGCAGGGACTAAACAAACTGGGTTTCACACATCCAAACCCAAATCAAGTTGAGTTCCTCTGGTATAAAGCTTTTCTGTTGAAACAAAAACTTCAAATGTTACCTGGTAGAATCTTTGTTGTTGGTAATTATATAGATGCATTCTCTTTTAGAAAAGGTCTTCTCTATCCAAGCCTTCTGACCCTTAAAAGAGAGAAAAAGAAAAAAACACAGAAATGTACTGATATGTTTCTGTGTGGCAGATACAGTAACATTCACCTTCTATTTTCAGCTGCTAAATTCATTACATCACTTTTAAACACCAGATACATCTGCCCATGAAGTGATGTGAATTTCTATGACTTGGATAAAATTCAAACCTCGACTGTGTGCAAAAACCCTTATGTAGGAAGATGATGGTCTTGAAGTTTTAAGGTCTACCAAAAAATGCACTTGCTCCTTCCTACTGCAGTAAACAGTAAATGGACTCAATGTAGTACAGAAAATCAGCACAAATTGTGAAATAAATAGATAACAGTATTTACTCCAAATAATGCTTTAGTATCATTCTTTGTATGCAGAAAGTGCTCCTCAGTAACTTTCCCTTCATAATTAACTATCTTCTCAAATAATTTTTTCCTATTGTAAATCAAGTTCCAGTCTTTCCTAAGGCATCTTACTCTGAATGTGTCTCAGAAGGAGGCATTTTTAAATTGAAAAACCATGTGACAGTAAAAGCACAAACTTTTTGGGTCTCTATGAAACAGGAGGAAGAAAATGACCTTCAAATTGCGTTGGCCTATTATACTGCTTGCAAACCAATTTTAAAAAGCAAATTCAAAGGAGCCTTTTCATTTTAAAGAAATGAGAAATGTTAAAAAAAACACTCACAATTTGATGACACCGATACCTTTGCCTTGCTGATAAAAGTTGCCTCTTCTGAGTTTGAATTATGAAACTGTCTTTTCAAGCTGCAAGCAAATGTTGTACATTTTGCTTTTGGTTCTGCTGCGGAAGTGAAATCAAATTTTTGTAGACACAGAAGCTAAAAATGACACAAGAACTTTCAGGCTGACTTAAAAAAAGAGGAAGGGGACTTTTCCTGGAGAAAGAACTAAAAACCTTGCTGATTTTTGACTGAAGGAAGTCAGCTGCAGATGCCTGTCAGCAGCTTCGGGACCGGCCGAGCTCCCTGAGTGCTGCACACACCACAGTGTGATGAACAGAGGGTTTTACAGTTCATCTTTCTTTCTCATGTGAGGCAAGAGCTGTCTCTGAAACTCCTTTGTTTGTTGACTTGTTACTTCCTGTCTGGCTTGGTTCCCTCATTGCAAGTAACTGCAAGGAAGTCACCAAAGCAAGCTTCTACTTCATTCGAAACGTGTCCATAATTGCTCAGGTACACAAACATTCACCTCTCTCGGGTGCCTCTGAGCCAGTCTGGGCAGTCAGTGGCCTGGGAGATCCTGCAATTCTGCTCTCCACTCTCATCGTGATGATTTACCAAGGCAGAACCATCTTATGACATTTTAGAAGGAGTTGTTTGGGACCTCACAGCACAACAGTGAGGAGGAGCTAAGAACTCTTAGACAAAGCTTCCTGTAGCTTACAACTTCACTTGCTTTCTGAATGACAAGGCATGTAGCTCAAGCATTTAGCACAAAGAACTTGGCCACG
Source organism: Trochalopteron elliotii (assembly GCA_024734555.1). Lineage (NCBI taxonomy): Eukaryota > Metazoa > Chordata > Aves > Passeriformes > Leiothrichidae > Trochalopteron > Trochalopteron elliotii. The sequence continues at coordinate 2,713,789 of JANPWX010000396.1, forward strand.
TAGCAAAATAAGAAGGAAAAGAGTACTAAATTTAATATCAAAAGGCCATGTAACTTGGTCAGCTTTTCTGTCTCGACTCCACAGATTCCTTCTTCAAATGAAACTAAAGAACCTTACTTCCAAAATTACTGAAAAGGTTCTTTTCACACACCTTCTGGCAAGGCTTTTACGTGACAAATTTTAGCAATAGTATTATCTGAAGTGGAGCTTAGAAAATGCTTTTGTTCTATAGCATCAGGGTCCAGTTCTAGAAAAATCCAGAGAAAACATCCCCGACAGCGAGATCCATGAGGCTCTGTGGTACGTGGAGGTGGGTGATTAAATCAAAGAAATGCCATTCACCTACTGAGAATGAGATTTTGCTACTTCACAGATACTCAGAAGTTCAAAATATTCAGAGATCCAAAAACAGTCTCTTTGATTTGAATTACAGTAATTTTTCAAAATTTATCCAAAACCACACAAACGGACAAAGTGTACAAATTCCCTGTTTTTTAACAACTATTTCCAGTGTTGTCATTTCTCATATATACCATATTAGTTAATGTAACCATAACATTAAATAACCATATTAGTTAATGAACTATTACATTATAAAATGAGCTTAACAGGAACCTGTTACAGAGCTTATATAATTTCTGTACTTCTAAAATTGTATATATTTAATTTCTTAATTAATTTGGTTTTATTATTTTATATATCCTAAACATATTCACTTTTCCCTCCTGATTAAAACTTCCAACTTCTGTGTGGTCTCTGATAACTCCTTGACTAAGCGACACAAAAGCCCAAATCAATCCCACAGTGCAGGAAAAACTCTTCAAAATAAAAACCATAACAGATGCTGCACACTTAACTGTTCTGTAGAGAATACTGGAAAATGCAACCTAGAAATATCAAATCATTGGATTGTTACACCATGCCAGTGAATGCTGCTTTACCTTATTCCTTGTAGCTTACCAAAGCACAGAGTTTCTTTGGCTGTTTTGAGCACATAAAAATAGTTAATTAACCATTGGATTAAGTCACAGACTTGACAGCTGTGTTTGGAAGGAAGATTTTGCATCTTGGTATCTAAAGGGAGCTCAACAAACAGCTGAACTCTCAGCTGTGCAGTTGCTCTTAAAACCCCTCTCATAGGAGGTCTATTATCTACTGCTACCCTGGAAAAAACCTTGGATACTCACCCCTAGAACCCGTTAGGAATCAGTCGCTGCAGGCACTACAGAGGGACTACACATTATGCTCTACTGGCTTATTTTTCTGTGCTAATGAGAGGAAGGCAAAAGCAGGCATTACAGACTGGGGAAATAAAAACCTCAGCACATTTGGTCAGCCTTTGAAGTTTCACTGCTTTTGTCTGTTTAATCTGCTTAACCAAAGCTTCATTATAATCCAGTGCAAATACTTGAGCAGAAATATTTACTGTCAGAAAACGGGCACTTTCTCCACTTACTTTATACAGATTTTGTACAATTCTCTCCCTGGATTGAAAAGCTCTTGGTCTTTCAAGGAAAAATGTAAGTACACATACGGTCTCATGTGAGTTTAAAAAAAAAATAAGCACTTTTTAACAGCCTGGGAGTGGATGAATTGTTAAAGGACTATGATAGATCAGCTAGAGTTTTCAGACCAACAGCCAGTGGGGGTTTTTCATACACCTCTGAAGAAAACAAAAAAAAAGCAGATCCCAACTTGTTGACATTACTGAAGTTCAAACTTGCTTGTTATTGCAAATCCTGAATGTATTAATTAGTACCTAGTTTTGAAAAAAACATATTTCAGATGTTCAGTGGTGTATTTGTTCTCCTTATGTGAACTGACAACAGGTCTCCAAACTATGATAAAAACAAAAACATACCACTGCTAATTCTTGTACTTTAGCCTAGAAACCAGTACGTTGCTGAGAAACAGCATGAACTAATACCAGATTTATATTATTCCACTGTATGGTTTTGCTAGTTGCCTTTAGCATTAAAAAGGTATCCTCCTGCAGAAATGAAAGGAAATCAGTATAACTGGTTTCTAAAACACAGGGTAACAAAATCAAGACCCTAAACCACTAGTCACCTTGCTAATATAGGAACTAATGAACACAAGAACTAGTTCTACAAAGACCAATTATCCTTTGACTGTTGCAAATTAATTACACTATTTGCTGAGAAAAAAGCATGTCTATGGCTGCAGCAACTGAAGAGAATTTTCTCTCACTCCCACACATAGATAATTTCAATTTTCTACTAAATTAACATTGAATTTTATGTATTTCACTTCGTATATAAGCAAACATTCAGTGAACAAGTACTGGGCCTGCATTTCAGGCTGTACCAAAACAAAGCCTGCAGCCCTGTTTCACTGCAGCTTTACACAAGAGCCACAGGTGGGCTATGGACCCACAAATACATCCTTGGTGAACCTCCAAGGTGGGAATCCAGACAGGAGAGGAAAGCCACTGGAAATGTCATGCTACAAACTCTCACATGACATTGTGTCACCAGGAGCTGCGAATTTCAGTAAAGATACACCCCTGCAGGATGGCACAGTACTCAGTGATTGTGACAAATGTAATGACCAGCAAAGGAAACAAAAAAATTTGGGGAGTGAAAGGGGGGCAGGGACGAGAGTCAGTTGTGTCACTGGAGCACATCCAAAGCCCACACCAAAGTGGATCTAAAAGCAGTAGTGAGATCTCTGAACTCCAGTGACCCCCAGAGTGCTGCTCCTTGGAACAGGGACTTGTGTCCTTGCTCAATGCCTTGTCTTGGGGACAGGACGGGATGGGGCTTTGGCCTCACCTTGTAACTGCAGAGCATTCACTGTGACACAGCTCAGAGGCACCTGGGGCCCGAGGAAGGAGCATCCCACAGCTGCTGCAGCCCAGAGAGGCTCTGGCTGCACCAGGCACAGCTGGTCAGCAGGCATGTGAACAGCAGGGCTTAGGGCTTGGTGCATGGAGCGTGGACAGGGACTGGACACAGCAGACAGTGCCTGGGCACAAATGGACTCAGGGGCACAGGCAGGGGACCAAACAAATGTATGTCATGAATAATACACGGCTTGACAGAGCTGTTCAGGCTAAATCAAGCACAGAATAATACAAAAATGGACCTGGCTGGGCAGCAGAGCTTACATCTGTGGACTAATACAAATTACTTTGACCAACGTCTTGTTAAGATGTGGACTGATTGTTGTCATTTATGGAAACGTTCATCTGTAGCCCTGTTAACACCATCTGACCAACTTTTCAGGCAATCCTCCTATGGCTTTGCAGTATCCTGCAGAAAAGGTGGCATTACCAGAGAACTCAGATCTCAACTGTGTTGCCCAGTTGTAAAATTAGAACGTTCTACAGAATTAAACTGGGACATTTATGCTGGATTTGAGTCCAGGGATGTTTGCTTTGATGAGACAGTGAGAGAAAGAAGTAATCTGAATGTGAAATGAAATTCACATCAACAGCACGTGCACTCTTACTTAAAAGAAAGTAAACAAAAGCAATAAACAGTTGGGAGAAGAAAGAAATCATTATATTAGCAGAATCTCTGTTATCTGGAACTTAAATCCTGACATGAGAACAATTTCTATTTTGTGTTGCCCTTAGATGCAACATCCCAATTACACTATCCATCATTCTTCACTTTGAAGGAATAGTTTTTTCAGTGCCCAACTAATTAATCTTTCAGGTGATTAGTTCTACCTAGAAATTACTTTCCTGCTAATAACAGGGTCTTGCTTGGAGAAAAATCCTCCAAAGTATGTGATGTATGTTAACAGCCTATTCTGTAGCCACTCACAAACTGCTAAGATTCTACTGAAAAGTTCATTGCTAAAAAAGTACAGGGCATAAAACCATAACACTATTTTAAATTTGTGTTATGCCATGAAGAAGCCAGAGCCATGAACAATGTCCCCAACTACAGAACACAGCGACAGCCTATGAATCTACTAAACTTCCAAAACTCTTGTTAGCATGAGTTCTAGCAAAAAAAATCTATTTGGTAGAACCAAGAATAGTTTTACTAATTACTAGAATATGAACAACAGAAATAGGTTCTCTTACATTTTTTGCTAATAAGAAGGGCATCAAGAAGGAATTTGTAACAGTTTTAAGATTCTTTCAAATAAAATTCTATTTGCTCAAGACAATTCTAATTATTAGGGATACAGAGAGTTCTATCAAATCTTATATATGATCTTAAAACAGTCAGCCCACTGTGTTTTTTCATACTGTTCAATTTGAACCCAGGCTCTTGTAGCAGCTTTTTTTCAGGGAACCACTTGTTCTGTGGTAGAGGCTAAGGCACACCAGGCAGGATGGCAGAGCCTGTGAGCAAGGCAAGCCATGCTGTTATTTCAAATTGAGGCCAGAAATCCCTCCTGCTGCTGGTGTGCAAACCAGAAAATGGTGCTACACTGCACAGAGAGCTGTAAGGAGCTTTCATTACCCTCTGTGCTCCTGGGGAGGCACAGCAAACATCTGCTGGAACAAGAAAATGATTCCATTTTCTCTCCATGTTCATTAATGAACACAGTTTGCAAAGTATTCAAGTGAGAAGCAACAAGCTCTTTGTTCAAGGCTAAGATGATTCTGCTGCATCTCTGAGAGATACAGAGCCCTTCCCCAAAGGCTCTGCAATGTGAAGAACAGCTACAACCTCAATACCACAGCAGAGTGCCTCGCTCGGAGATGGTGGAGATGCCCAGCTGCAGCACAAAGGCCATGGAGGCACAGGAGCAAAGGGGGTTGGTTGGATGAGCTCCTACAGAGGCAGGCACAGCTGCCTGGGCACAGCCCAGCACTAATGTAACTGTACAGATAATGAAACTATAAGAAAGTAACTTAAAGAACCATCTGCAGTGTACTGCTGCACAGCCTGCCTCAGTGCATGCCTAAGGAGAATGCACTTTGTGTTGTTTTGCAATATGGAATTTTTCTGTGTGAAATACAGGAAGAAATTCACTGAAAACCTTACACACCACATCTACCACATTTTTAGGAAGCAAAAGGCATTCCTGCAACAGTTTGTCCTTTCCCTTACCACACCAAATTTCAGGGAAGACAGGTTAACAATAATGTTAAATCTCCCTTTGTTAGTTAATCCAGTTCTGTTAATACCTTGCCAAATCCTTCTCTTGCCTTTAGCCCTTCTGTCTGGATGCCTGGGAGATGGGGAACACAAACACCAACCTGTACTGAGCCTCTGCCCTTTTCTCCCCAAAGAACCTTCAGACACACCATAGGCCAGTTTTACTCCCAGACCTTAAACACAAACCACGAGACCAAGATGGGAAGTGGTGAGAAACTTTACCTTTATGTATAGTGGAGTCCTATTTGCCTGCAAGGGGCCATTCTCAAGAGGTCTGATACAGCAGAATGGATGAGCAGGGAGAGACAGTAAGCAGCCTCTAACATTATATTAGCCAAAGTAGCCTGGTAATTATTAGTTTCTTCTGTAATTTTGTTGGTAATTCTTATTTAGATATTTAAGATGACCCTGGTATCTAGTTCTGACAAGGCTCAGGAATGTTTATTGTACTATAACTATTATCTGTCTTGGCTAATGTAAAGACTCTGCTAGATAATGGTTTTAAAGGAAGTCAGGGTTGATTCCAGATTATTTGCATGTGGGCTATTTCTCTTAAATTATTCCAAACCATGAGCCCTTAGTACAGGCCATTCTAACCTGAAATATAAAACTGCTATTATGAAAACCTCTGGGATTCAACACCCTCAACAGCAAAACTTACTTTGTGCAATTCATCAACACTTATGAAATCATGGTCAATGTGACAAGGTACTTCTCATAATACAAAACTAAGCCTGAGAATAGTTCTCACTAAAACTACCCACACACTTCACTCTCCTGGCTATTTGTGGTTTAGAAAACTGTGTCAATAGATGCTAATCATGCCTGCAGAAAACACTAGCCCACAGTTCCATGCAGTGCAAAGTAACATTGATGTGGACTAGAATATTGGCTCCATCAGAGAGATCTGGGTCATTCGAGTCCACATTTTAAGAATAATGACTACTAGAGCAGACATAGTCAAAAATGTGCTTGCTGTTTGTTAAAGGGGCTAAAAGTATAAGTACTTCTTTGATATACAAGATTACAAGTTCCTAGTTCAGAGAGAACTATACAACTTCTGGCAAGTCAGCTTGTCATGCTCATTTTTCATACATGACATAATAGTATGGCTTGAGACCTTTTTCTTTATGGAACAGGGCAAACCACAAATGCAAAACATCTGAAGAAAACGACTGCATGTTGCACAGAATGTTACTCATCTGTGAGAATTTGTTCTAAATGCACAATTGTAATTAGTGCTACCTGAAGTGCAAAGCACACTAAAAACAGCTGGGCTTGAAGAATTCGTTACACTGACATTTCCAAAACGTGGTGACAAAAAGCCAGTACTTCAAGCATACTGAGATGCACCTTAATAAAATGCACCTTAAAATTGCTATCAGGTAGCATTTCTATATTCACAATATAAAGAATATATGCATATCTCAGAAGTCCCTAAATTCTGGAGATGCTGAACAAATATATATTTTGAGAAAAGACACCATAAACATTTTGTTCTCCTGCATAATGTAAATATGCACCCTTTTTGCAAATATCTATGTGATACACTAGTTAGCCAATCTGTCTCTGAAGAAATTAACATTAGTTTGCAGCACAGAGCTTTCCTGACAGCAGGAGTCTTCTTAAAAAGTTTGAGCAGTTGAAAATTTGCAACTTTCTGTGGCTAATTTCACACTCAGTAGAGCAATTCTTTTCTGGGCATTAGCTAAGACCTAATACTTTTCATAGACTATGCCACAATCAGATGCATTTTATTCCCTGCTGCTTTCTGTCATTTTCAAAAAAAGAATTTCCTGCTATTTAAACTCTTGGGCTGCAGGGTTTGCACAAAATTATTTCTCATAATCTTTCAGAAACCCTTACAAATACAAATACAATTGGAATTCAAGGTTTATATTATTTCCTGCAGACTCTAAATACTTATGTTTGAAATATTGTATTATGTACACCAGAGAGTTGCCAACATTCATTGGGAACTTCCTGAAAACCTGAAAATTTCAGGGCTGAAATAATTACAAAGGGTGAGGGCAATGGGAGATTGCTGAGTTTACAGATAAAAGAGTTTTCAGAAAATCTGGTCAATCTTTTCAGTCCTTATGCATCTAAAACCCACAAAGAGGTGAGTGAAGAGAATTAACAGGTGCCATAGAACAGAAAACAGTATGTCCAGTGCTGTTCCTGGACTTTTTTATCATGGTGTGCAGCACATTGCTCCTTCTCTCTAAAATGGTGGCCACAGTCTAGCCATGATTTGAATTAAAGTGAGAGCAGGGAAAAATAATAAAAGTTTCCATTTTCTGGATTTAATCGGTTATCACAAACGGAAAAGAAGACTTTAAAATCCTGAATGAGAGGAGCTAAAGGAGAGTGGGACAGGCCAGAAGCTGTTTCCAAGGCTGTCTCTGGCTCAGCAGGTGGCAGGTGCCTGCTCAGGGCCCCAGGGGGACCACAGCAAAGGGCAGGAAGGACACAGCAGTGGATGGGAGCTGCTCTGGAGCCGTGATTCCAAGATTTGGGGGGTAACAAGGGCCAAACCTGAGCTTCCTGGGCTCCTCAGTCTCTAGAAATATTGGCTTGTGAATACTCAGAGATGACAGGTAGGCTGGGGCTCTTGAGACCTCTCACCTCACAGCCCAATGAGCTTTATGGCAGGGGCGCATTTCTCCACACGACAGCAGCAGCACTGCGGGTACGAATGTGACAGGGCTGCTGATGTTGGTTAAATGTCTTTCACTGGGGAACCTCCTTTAGTGCCAACACTCACCACTGGGGAAAAACACCATAAATTCTGCCCTTTTCCCCCTTCTAAGACTTCCATAATACCTGGCCTACCATCAGACCTTGATAGACTCTCCTCGAAACAAATGCACACAGAAAGAAGCTTGCTTAGCAGAAGGTGTATTGCCACATGAGAGCTCCAGAAAGTAATATTACTGCCTGATTTTGAAAACTCAAAACAGCCTACAAAAAATGAAAAGTCACAACCTACAAAACAAAGAAAACCCCAGAACTCCATCCCCATTTTCTGCAGAGGTAGCAGGAAATCTGCATTCAAAATACTGAAATATGTAAGGTAGGTGATCTTTCTTTGCCAGCATTTCTACATCACATTAGTTACATTCAAGCAATTTTTTAATTTTGAAGTTTTGAGACACCATTTTGGGACCTGAAAACTCATTTAGTCTTCTTGCAGTTAGTACTTCATGTTTCACATCCTTTCAAATGAGAAATCTAAGAAGTCTAATCAGAACAACTGTCATTTCAATGGAATTATCTTTCTCCCATCAACTGCAGGTCGCTATGCTGCTCTTCGGTGCAAATTTCAGTTGTGCATTTCACTGCTACAAAAGGTAGAAGACTATCAGGAATGAAAGCAAAAATGATTTAAAATCATGTCCTACCTGCTTGTTCCTGGAAGTGTGTCAGAGTTTGGAAAGATGAATTACAGCTAGAATAAATAAAGTGCATTTAACTCTGTGCTTCTGTCCCATCTTTCTGTTTATTGTTCAGACTTCTCATTCATCTTACTGTTAGGACTTCCAGTCTCTCTGAAGTTCATGAGAATTCCCAAGGAGATGGATTTCCACCACTTTAAGAAGAGAATCTCATATGATAAGCATGTGAGCAGCTTCTTTGTTCAAACCAATCTCATGACTCCCTTTGAAGGTAATCCTTTAGAAGTCTCATGACCCATCTCTCTGCCCAGAGGGTATTTTCATCTCATGGTGGAACAAGGCACAACAAATCTACTTTGATAGTGCCCAAATCTCCAATTTGTTAAACCTCCTTTCCTCTCTTCAAACAGTGGATGTACTTGCTGTAAAAATGCCGGCACTGCAGAAAGGCTAAAGCAGGAGCTGAAACTTTTAATTTGAAGTATCCCCTCCCTTCTGCTAAAATATCAACGCCATTTGCATAATTGAGACAATTGGACATAATAGTCCTTTCAGGGGTCCTCATTAGATGTACAGCTCTACATTCTTTGAAAAGAAGAAAAAAGGAGGTCATACAGCATTAATTATATCTAATCCTTTTTAGAACAATTTGAAGTTGGGCAAAATGCTGTACTAGAACAGCTGAAGTCGTAAATAAGCCATTGATTTTGTAACTTTACATATCACATGCATTTTCATACCCTGTTGCCTTTGTCAATATAATTAATTCCTTTGCTGACAAGGGTTTTTTTGCATCTTCTAATACTTTAAAACCACCAGTAGCACAGGACACTGTGTGTTGCAGGTAGTTCTTTGTTCTAACTTTCAACATTTGCTTTCCTGAGCCAGGGGCCAAAATAATTGCCATAATGCAACAGATAAGGGTGAGATCCAGAATCACATCTAAAGATCCTGCTGGATTAAAGGCTGGAGCTAAGGGTTGCCTGTCTGCTCCTGCTGCATTGCACTCTTAGACTCTAAACTCATTTCCCTGTTCCTATAACTCATCTCCAATGTACTGAACACATGCCCACCTGTGGCTGGCAACAAAATATTTTACAAATATAATTTCAACTTCTGTCTGCCCTAAATGGCAAAGTGTGCAGCTGAAACAGCTTTAGTTTAGAACCAGACCCTGGGCTTCCTAGTGAGACAAAGTTCCTGCTGGCTTCATGAGACAAAAGGATGGAGTATGGAAGATTCTTGAAAGGTTAGCACAGGAATGGAGAGAGGATATACAGTGAAGTCCACAGATGCTTCTTTTTCCAGTGGAAATCAAATTTGAGAGGTCTTTATGGATGCCTCTGTTATCTGGAACGTGGGGTACTCTGTGAGCTAGAAAAGGATGACCCATTGGACAACAAATATTATCAAAGACATATAAGCCAAAGAAATAATACAGAAAGATGATTTGGGCACTTAACTCCCTTCTGAAAATGGAATGTGGACATGGAATGTGGTACGTTTTTTTGGCTAGGTACTCTATTGCAATAGAAGTTAAAAAGGAATTAATTCCTCTCTGCTCCTGAACAAGTTCTCCTTGGCCAGCCATTATGTAAGAATGGGAGTTGTATCTACAGTACCTGCATTTGGAAGCCACATTTGAAGAGCAAGTATTGGAAACATCACCCTGTGTGTTTTGTTCTTCCATGTGTTAGCCCAAACTGCAATGGCAGAAATACACACCTGAGAAGGTACAGCATTCGTAAAAATCAAACACAAATTTTCCAGACTCTTTCCTTGTCAGAAATCTGATAGGACATGCAGCCTGCCAGCATTTCCCTTTGGCAACACCGTAACTGCTCTGGCACCTCAGTTTAAGTAAAAGACTCAAGAAAGACAAGGCAGACATGCACCTACCCAAGCAGAAGAAAATCGTAACTGTTAAAGATGACTGAGATCAAAGACCCCTCTACAGGCAAAAAGAACACTTTCCTCACTTGCTATTGCAAATAAAGAACAAGTTTTGATAATGTTGAAAACTACACTTTTCAGAGTTAGCATTTTAAGCAATGCCACAGCTTTGTCAGGATGCCTACACTGAATGTTCTGAACAGTACTACAGAAAACACATAATTCTCTCTCTGTAAAAATATAATGATAATAACACAATAGTTATAGAATACAATAGGAATTAACCAGCATGTTCCAGGGGTGGGTTGGGGAACAGCCCTGTAAAAGCAAAGGGCCTTATACACAATGTCTGTAAGATAAACCCTAACCAAGTTGGCCAAAAACTCAATAAATGTGCACTTCTGTTGTTAAGGGCAAACAGCCCACTGTCTGCTGTGCTGACTGTCTGAAAAGCCTATGACAAAATTCTGCATGGTAAGAGGAAGAAACTGCTGGCATTTAATTCTAAATGTATAATTCTGCCAAGTTCAGCCAAAGTGCTCATTCAGAGTTCAAAGGAATAACACACATGAGTGAAAAAATTACATTCTCAGAGAAAAGGCCACTAGACAAAGGACAGTTTTCATGGATGCCTGCACTCATACTATGGGAAGGCTCACAGCACTTGGAGTTTGTTTTGTGACATGGCTTGATATAAATGCACTGTGAAGGAAAGGGATAAAGATATGCATCTCTGCTGCCCTCACTGTGACTGTCTCAGAAAAACCCCTTGGTTTCCAACAGTACTCATATGCCTACAGGGTGTAAGCAGCGAGGAAGAACTCATTAATTTGGTTTTATTGATTTAAACAGTATTTTCATATACAATAAAGAGTCCACACCAAAAAAAGCTTTAATTACATCCTTCACTGTCAAACCATACCCTTATTACTCCACCACCAAAATAAAAATATTCTTGCTTCACTGATAGCAAACAACTTATTTATTTTCAAAAATTAACAAGTTTTATTACAAGTGCTGCAAATCCAATACCTGGGTAATCAGTTATATTTATGTAGGAGTAATGGACTGCTCACATAACTTTTCCCAAGTAGTAGGTTTTGTTTGTCATGTTTGATAGCCCACTTACTGAATGCAGCTAATAGCCTTTCTAACAAAAAGATAAAACACGTGACACTTCTGTGATCTGATGCATTTGCTGGTCTCTCCCAAATGTGTGTCTATCAATGAAATCAACACAATGTATCATTTCTTATCAGATACTTACTGGTCTTGAAACTACTTCCCTAATAAAAATAAATTAATTCAAGTAGTATGAAGGAATTTTTTCCCCCTGAATTTCTTCTCCTGCAGCATTTATGTAGCATTCTCTGAGAGCTTTCAAGCCATGTCATATAGACACTCATGCATACACACATCAAAAGTAAAATTAATGGACAGCAAATGTGGGAGCTGAACTTTGAAATACCAAAATGCACTGTAATATGCAATGTTTAAGTTTGTGTGTGTAGGACTATTTGTAAAACTTTACATGAGTAGGAACTGAGTCAGACTACATGAAAAACACCTAAGGTATATATTGTAATCCTCCTCTCCACAGTCATTATCAGACCAAATCCAAACTTGAAATGCCCCAGTAAACTATAAACACAAAAGTCACAAAGGAGTGAGCAGTAATTACAACGTGACATAACTAAGAAAATGCTGAAGAAGGGGAGAGGGTGGCAAAACCACAAAACCCAGTGTCAAAATCCCCTTGGATCCAAGTTTCATCATTTGAGAGGAACCAAATGATACTTACAAGCCAAACCTGTTATGGTAACAGAGAAAAACTACAGCTGAAGGAAGCCTCTATTTTATAGCTGAATTAAAGCTTGAACCAATGCCCAAGATTTCACAGAATAAAACACTACTAACCACTGAGAACTGTGATGAGCATTAATACAAATGTCACAGCTACAGATGCCAGAATAGATGAGAAATGATGAGATAACCGTGTCACTGTGACTGTGATAATCATGTACCACTGGTGAGGTGCTGTGGGACAGACAAGGCAGGGCTGGCACCTCCCTCACTGCCCTGTGGGCTTAAGCACAGCACTGTCTGTAGCCTCTAGAGCTCCAGTAAAACATGAATTCATTCACAACAGCCAAAATGGAACCCCAAAGAAGAAACAGTTTGATAGCAAAATGATCATAAACCCTCTTCTTACCAGCGATGAATTACCCAGGCTTTCTGTGTCTAGAGCAGCTGATACAAACAACAACTCAACAGCCTTGAAGGGTAATCAATTAACAGTATAACTTACGAACAGAAGTGGTGAGAAATGGCTCAATTCCCAATCTGGTTCCTATAACCCAAGGTGCATTCATTGAAATGTGATAATCTGCACAAAATGTGTTTGGAAGGAATGGAATAATCTGTCTAGTTTGAAGTACAGGCTATTATCCCCAGCAAAGGTATTTTGACCTTAAGTAGGATCTGATGAAACCACACAGAGCAGCAGCAAAAAAAAATGTGTTCCCTTTATTCTCTCCTTTATACAATCCACTCCTTCCCTCCCAATCTACAATCCATTGAAAACACCTAGTTCCTGGAAGATATATACTGCTGCTTATGCAGGGAATAACTGCTTTTAGGGAGACAGGACTATAAAATAAAATTGATCGCTTCTTTCAGCTTTGTGATAGTACCACTGCAATTCTTCTCTGGATGACAGAGATGTGTAACTAAGATAAATAATTGCCTTCTTTAGTGCCCAGATTCAACTCTGAAATCATCTGCAGCACTCTTGTTGAGTTATGTCAAGTGATTGGAATTGGAAAGAGTATTTTTAAAGCAGAACAGACAAGAATTGACACAGCTTTTTTTAATTTGGTGCTAATGTAAGAAAGGCTGTTTGATCGTGTGAGAAGTGTGAGATGTGTGAGTGAAATGAGTTATTTTTGGCAAGGTTTCACCCACTGATATGTGTTTCTGTAATACAGTCAAGTGCCATAAGTACTACTCCTCCCTAATGGAAAGCTTTTAAACTTCACATAGCAACAGTGGCAATTGCACACGTTTCACAATTCTCCTTCCCCCGTCCCCTTTTGTTGGTGTTTGAAGAGGCTTTATACAAGAAAAACAGCAACGAACTGTGTGTTCTGCTTAAGCACAATTGACATCAAAGATGAGCTGTGACACAGAAGAAAAAAGTGCTGATCACTCAGGGCAGCAACATACCAGTGCCATCCATGCCAGCAGCTCCACGGGGGCCTGAGCATTTGAACTCCTCTCCTACCTGGACTGCTCACATCCAGCTTTTAACACAAAGGCATTTGCTTAACTCTGGATCTTGTAAATGTTTAACTCCTGATTCTGTAAATGCTTACACACGTGCTTAATTTAGGGGCACGATGAACCCAGAGACTGCCACAAAATGATGCCATACCCAGAAAGCTGCTCAGAGTCAATGATATGTCTGTGTATACACAAACCAGTGTCTTCACAATAAAGAGAACACTCTGTTCATCTCAAGAGTTTCGTGTACAAACTCCCACCTAGCCTTACACAGTAGGCAGCTATTTACCTGCTGGTTCAAGTTTGTGAAGTTAGTGTTGGTCCCAGGCCAAACAGCTTGGAGGCATTCTGGAATCACAGGACATTTGACTGGAAATCTGCTGTCATAAATTCAGGTCCCACTGATCAATATGGGTTAAGATAAATTAAAACCACAGTATGTTGCTGAAACAGTATGAGGCATTGCAGCTTTCAGCTTTGTCAAACACATTATGTTCCCCCCAGTAATTAAAACAGAAATGCCAGCAAGCAGCAAATGTTCTTGTTAGAGAGATTCTGAAGTTAATAATTCTTCTAAGAATTAGTGGGAAGGGGAGGAAATCTCTAAATCTTATTTAGTTTCAGTAATCTTCAGCTGTATAACCGCTAAAAAAGAATTTAGGAATTTTCTCCCTAGTGTATTTAGTTTTACATTTTAATGCAAGTATTTTCTCTGCTACCAAGCATAGTAGTGGTTGAAAAAATGCAAGTGTTTGAGTAAATGCTCAGTTTCATTAGATGCCATGAGACATGTGCATAATTTACCCTTTAAACTTACATTTCCAACTTTCTCCTCAGACTAGCACTCAGAGAAAAGAAACACATGGGTTACAATACCATCTTTTCACCTTGAAATGCCACAGAGTGTGCAAGTCAGCAGGTAAATTCATATAGACAATCTTCTGTCTATTCAAGATAATCTTCAAGCTGTCTTTGACTGAGGCTAGCATGTTCAAATATGGCAGCTCCAAGCTTTATTATATCCCTCTATAAAGACTGTGGCAATTTAACCAACTTGGTGACTCTGTACAGCAGCATCAGGCACAAAAGCAGAGCTGACAGCACACCCAAGCTTAACCCTAAATGCCATTCTACAGATGCATTAATTTGCTGAGATTAAGATTTGCTACTAGTTCACCCGAGAGCTGTGCAGGACACACCTCCAGCCCCTTGCACCACCACAAAAACAGCTGGAAAGGAACTGCCACTGTCACTGGTGGCCAACAGAGCAGCATAAGCCACAAGCTGCTTCAGCATAGAGGTTAAAGAGCAAAATATTTAGAAGGTTAAGAGTCCAACAGCTGATGTCTGTTAGAACAACAACTGAGAGCAATACTTGATACTGAACAAATGAATACTCTGCAATAAATTAATTTATTCTCAACGGAAGGCTGTCAAATTAACTACTTGATACATTTCTCATAGCAAAAGAAAAAAGAAGTGAGTTCAAAGACAAGATGTTGCTGTCCATTCCCTACCCTGTGTTTCTGCCATACTCATCACAAGACTGCTTTTCTGACTTGTCCAGTGTGAGGGAAGTTCATTAGACATAGAACACAGTTTTAGAGCAAAGCAGGAGTTTTGAAATTTAAAACAAACTTAAAATATGTAAACAGAATTTCTAATGAAACTCGGTAACAGACTTTATATGGGAAGACTTGACCATATCTCTGAGCCTATTTACGTGCTGACTCATCTGAACAGATGATAAGGAATATAAATTCAGTACAAAGGGTCTAGTACCCTCCTGGATCTCATTTGAGATGTGAATACTGGAGATAGGAAAGTACAAAATACATGATCAAAAGCATCTAGGCTTCCATTCATGCCCTGCTGATGAGACTGAGAGCTTGCTAAGTCAGACACAGATTTTTTTTGTTTGTTTGTAAAGTGCAAAACATAAATACAGACCTCATATATACGTGTGTACATGTGCAATATATTATACACACCTCTGAAAACATTCAGCAATCCCCTGGTAATTTAGCTGTAGCCATCCCATCTATGCTGCTTTCACGTGGCAGACTGAAATCTGGGGCATTATCTCCTTTCCAAGACCTGTTCTGTAACACTCCTGCTGGAATGCACAGGGTGTCCTTAGCCAGCCCTTTAAGGGTGAATGTTTCTCCTATTTCATCAAAGCTATACCACAACAAGTTACACTTACAGAATTGCAGTGTACTGGTTAATCAAGATATTTGCAGTACTTTTCTTTCAGATATTCTTTGGCTGGAACCAATGAGAATTTCTCTTAGATGGCTTCGCTGCTTGTTTTCCCTTCCATTTGGGAAGGAGACCATAACTAACATTGTGGGTGCACTGTGTCTGGACCATACACTTACCAGTCAATATAGTTATATTAACTCTCATGGTATTTATCCATTCAGCAAAATTGTAGCACTCCACTTAGGGAGGGTGGCAGGAAAGAAAAAAGAAGGGAGGGAGGGAGGGAGGGAGGGAGAGGAGAGGGGGAGAAGTGCATATTTCTGATCTAAACTTTTTTGCTACCTGGGCCTGTTTAGGACCTATTATGACACTGTCTGTCTTTTACTGAAGGTCATAAAAAAGTTTTGCATACTGGCTTCTGGATAAATTCCACTAGGCCTGAACAGAGTTCTCTTATCCTACAGCTCTAAAATCCAAGATTTCAAAGAATACTTCCACAGATCCCACTGCATTTATCTCAATGTCCTTGGAAGTGCTTTGCCACTCTCCTCCTAGCTCAGTTGGTAGTAAAGCTGTGGTTTGACAGATACAGCCTGAAGTCTATTCTTGTCTTGAATCCTCTTCTGTCCCCAAACTATCACAGTTCTGAAAAACCCTGAAATGATCACTCCTTTTCTTCTTGAATGGCTTCCTGAACAAGTCCAAGAGAGTACTAGATCCTTGTCAAGGGGCATCCAGCCTCACTGAGGGGTTTGAGAAAAGTCACTATAAAGGTACTGGTCGTGTACTATTCACTGCACAGAATAATTTGAATTCTTCCTGCATGTGTGTAACTCTCTTTACTACATTGATTACTTTGTTCACACTTCTGATAGAGGCATCTATCCAACTTATATAGGTATACTCGAATTATGCCTAAAGCCAGAAGAATGCCTTTTCAGGGAATGATAGAAAGCATCAGTGTGCTTGTTTTATTGGCTTTGCAGGCTGGAAGTTCCCATGAAAGATTAGGTAAGATGATTTGTGCCTTTCAGTTGCAAAGCTCAGGATAAGCTGGACATTCTCAGGACATGTTCTCAGCACTGTTCAACTTTGCTGAATGTGCAGTTCCATTGAACTCTGATTACTACAGAGCTACAGCTCACTGGCATAAAACATTAGCATGATATTTTACTTTTTTTCCCCCAGCAGCTATTCAAGAATGGTACAGGGGAAAGAAAACAGCATTCTGAAACAAGAATCACAGAGGAAATAAGCACCTTATTTAAAGTACTGCCAGCAATCTTAATTTTATCAAAATGCTATTTCAGGACTGTCAGTGAGCAAATCTGTGCATGGATTTGTTTTGTCTGGGAAAAGACCCATGAAACATACAGTACTTTTCACTTTTTATGAACAAGAAAGCAATAACCTTGATTTACAGTTACAGGCTGCAGGTTAGAGTCCTTCCAAAAGGAAAGGCTTATGATCAATGCTTTCAAGCACTGAAATGCACAACTGAATAAAACAGATGCAGAACCCAAAGCTATGAGCAGGAGTTGATGAAAGCACATTGTAATTCCACATGCTCTGCTGCACAGCCAAATTACACAGACCAAACACCTCCTCACTTTTCCAGCACAGAAAGGTGGGATTTGAAACACAGCTTTTCAGACTGGTCTGGTGAAGAACTAGAAATGTGCCAGTTATTGTGTGCTTATCCAAGAAGGAACAGTCTTGCATGAGAAAGAGAATAGTGTGAAAATGTCACCTGAGAATTTCTTGAGAGCAAACGCATCTTTTTATTGCTGTAAATGAATCCAAACAGGAGCCAAGAGCCAAACAACTCAACCATCCAACTGAGATTTGCATTGAGCAGACACGTCTACACAGAGAATAAGGTTTAGAGTACTTTGTAACATACTTACTAAACATTTTAGAAGGCACTAGCATTCTTCATAATTCATTCCATCTATCTATTGCTTTTAAGTGCAAAAATGGTCATTCTTACAATACTCATGTTAGTCCTTCAGAGAACACAGGCTGCTGATGACAACTACTGCAGAAATGGCTGATGTGTTGCCTTTACATTCATGGAGCAACCACCACCCCTATTAAAAAAGGCATTAGGTTTCCTTTAGTGTCTCTAACAGATTACTGCTGGTGAAGAGACTGAGTCACAGAGCCAGGATTCTGCCAGCACTGACTGAACAGAATGAATCTGTGGACAGAGAACTCTAAAATGCATCTGTCCACCTCAACTGTTCCCGTAACTTTCTACAATTACCTGTAACAACAGCACCATGACTGAAAAATCTGCAAATAAAAATGGTGAATTTGCATGTTCTGATGGCTGAGGTGCAATAACTTGCTACGTTGCAGTTGTTTTTATTCTTCAGTCATGTTTTTCACATGGGGAGCAAAAAAAATTAATATTTGATACATTAAACATTGAGGAGTGCTGTGCCAAATCTGTGCAAAACTAACAGACATGGAAGGCTGAAACAGAAGTTACAGTATTTTAAGACGTGCTATAAAATCAAATCCTTCCCTAACTTCATTATTACAAATATCTTATTCAGATAAAAATGAACCTTGAAGTAACAGAAAATCAATTCTAAGATGCTGGGCACGCTTTTTGATAGAAAAAAATCATAAGCATCTGAATAAACATGCCTCAGTCTCCAGATTCTTCCAGAGCTTTTAAAAAATACTACTCACTCCCCCCCCACGCAGTGGGAGAGATGAAGGATTCACAGCTTCCCAAACCAAGGTTCATTTTAACAGGTTCCTCCACATGTATTTAAAAGCCTACATACATGAATCTGAATGAATTATGTATGAGTGAATTTGCCTCTACCCTCTACAGGGAGTGAACTGAGTAGGACCCCTAAAGTTGCAAGGAAAATAAAACCATGAATAGATGCCTCTACTTCAGTCTCCTACCCTGAATGCTGTGTACTGCTGTGTGTGGAAAGGCATCTTGCTGGGCTAAGCTTTAATGGCCAGCTCAGAGAGCAAGTTTTAGCTTTTACTCTAGTTGGTTCCATCTTTGGCAGAGGGGAAGGTGGGTCAGCTTGTAACCATGGGAGGCAGTAAAAAACAAAACAACCCCTCAAAAAAACCTCCAGTACTTAACAGTTTATTCTAAGATACTCAGAAACTCTGACAGTTTACTATTTCTACCATTACGTAGAGAGCTTCCTCATCTCCAACTTTAATGAAAGGTGGATATGGAACACAAGTCCTGAACTGCAGTAGAAGTATTACATTACAGCTCTGGCCACTACCATGTGGCTCTGTAGATGAAACAAGCTTTACCAGACAGAAGTCTCATGAATTCTACCTCTCAAGAACTTGTACACTAGTGTATACCATCCTCAGGGTAAGATCATTGGCATTTTAGACCAGCAGCTTCACTCACTACTGAGTTAGACTCCTTAAACAAGAAGTTTCCTTGTTAAACTAAACTAAACAAACAACATCTCTTTAAATTCACCTTTTGGTAAAGAGTCATTTGGGCAATGCCTGTTTGCTCAGTCTCATTAACATACAGTTTGATAAAAGATGAAGTTTACTACTGAACAAGACAAAATCCTGAGAAAAGGCAAAGGAAAAGAGGTAGGATTTATTTTGAGAGGGACATTAAAAATAAAAAAAAGGTGCCCAAACTACTTGGCATGAGAAACACAGCAGCTGCACTCAGTAATCCACAGCTGATCCTTGGAAAGAATCACAAATCCACTCAACCAGCAGGCTGAGTGCCATTTTACTGGCAAGAACTGAGAACAAAATGGAATCAAATAGACACTCACAATATTGGCTATTAAAATTTTGCTTGCATTTGATAAAGTGCGTATGATGGACTCTCTGCTTAATTCAACCACTGGAATATGAAAAACTGAAACTAGAAAAATGAAATGTATGAATTTGCTAGAAAACTTTCTCATTGTTATGGCTTCATGGCTGCAAGACATTCACCCACTGAAGTGGCTGCAAGTCTTGCACTTTGGAACTCTTCCAGTGAGGGAAGAGAACTGAAGGTGCCACTGAGAAGCACCCAGAGGTATTTGTGCCTGTTCATGGCTGAGGCCCACTGCCAGAGCACACATGGAATAATCTGTGCAATGTCTGTGCCTGTACCTGCTGAAGCCACAGGATGCCATCAGTAGTTTTTGTTGAAAGGAGGTTGTTTTTATCCTGTTCTTACAGCAGTGCTTGCTGCCAGCAGAAGTTGTCAAATCCACACATTTTCAACTTTCATACAACTTGTGCACATCTTTCAGTACTACTTATACTGCATTCTGCAGCCTCAAGCACACAGTGTAGTTTAGAACCAGTTCAATACAAATTTGGTAAATAACATCTTAAACACAGTCAAAAGACTAAACCTATCACTAGTTGTTTTGCTAATGATCTTTTACAATAAACACATCTCAGAAGTTTAGCACTATAAATTACATAAATTAGAATAAAAACACATGAAGTATTAAATAAAGCACTCTTGTTCTTAGTTTTATTAGGTAATATTACAGGTAATTCCTTTTTCTCATGTTTATGGCCCTTTGATCAGTATCTGAGCATTTCTCAACACTGGAGAGGGGAGGAAGGGAGAAGGGGAATATGGGAAATGAAAAATCATAAAGGTAATATAAACTTTGCTTTCAAGCTTCCTGTCTACAGTCATGATAAAACAGCTCTATGATGACTGCTTGATTAAAAATTAATTGCTGTGGTAATTTAAAGATATGCCTTATTTAATAATTAATGTATAGGAATTAAATTGGACTATTCACTGAAGTCTAATTATAAGGTATGCTTGGAAAAGATCCATGATCTTATTGTATAATTAGGGATGGAGGGGGAATTCACTGCATCTTGGAAAAAGAATGCTTCCTGTCACATCTGATATCTGTTCTGTGCAACAACTGATCCATTTTTTTGGCTCACTAGTAGGGAATACCAAATTTTAATGTAATACTGCAGAGTGAGGTCCTTTCTATATAACACAGCTCTATCTAGTGGCTGATTAATCCAAGTGCATGTGGCTGATGAAAGAAGAATAAATCCTTAACGTGAAGGCCAGGAGAGCCTTAGGAAGGTGACATTTTCTTATTCTGACCTACTGTTACTCACCTTGCACAAGCCTGGAAGCACCCCAGCAAAGGTTGTACTGGCACCTACATCCTGCCTTTCCATACACTGATAAATGTGATTTGGTGGAGAGTTCTCCTGCTACTGAACACTTTTTCCAATAAAATTTGCAGAAACAAACCAGGGGCTCGAACACCTATTCAGGCAGGATACTAAATATTGGCCTGACAAATAACCCCAGTGGAGCTGGACAGACAGACAGTCCCTGTGCTCCATTATGTGCCTGCTACAGGCATGTCCTTGCCCCTTACACCAGGGATATCCCAGAATGGCTGGCTGAGCAGTGTCAGACATGGCTGGGAAGCCTGTCTGTCCCCTTGACTGCTGCTGGGGGAGAGCAGGAAGGTTTGGAGCTGTTCCCCAGCACTGGATGGCCCAGACACAAACACTGTGGGGTAACACACATTCCTCAGCAGGCAGAGCTGGGTGCCTGCCCCTGGGAACACACTGAACACAAAAAGCCCTGAAGCCCAATGCACAAAATGCCAGTGGCTGCTGCGTTTTTTCCCAATCTCATCATCCATCTAGGGGATATATTGGACATTAACCTGTGTCAGCTTCTAATTGAACATAGCAGAAGGAGAGCTGCTGACTTCTGTCCTGTCTGACTGAGTAATGGATTCCATCAGCATGGGGGAAAGGTCACTGCTTTTTGCTGGTAATTACAAAAGCTTCACAAAAAGTGTGCCCACATTTTCCCCCAGCTTGTCAGGCCACTTATCCAGCAGAGGCTTAAGGAAATAATGGATATTCACACAGCAGTTATTTGAATAATGCTCTAATGATAATTCTGGTTAGTAACTGTATAAATAAGTATAGTTTCATTCAAACTAAAGTAATCCTGCTTACAGATATCTGTAAAGCAAAATTAAAATAGCAATGTAAAAGTACTGCAGGTGGAGAAAAGGACTCATGCCTGCTGCATATAGCCAAAACCAAAATACAATGTGGATTTTAAACATCACATAAGGTTAAGTCCACACAACACTTCTAAGAAATCAGCTTTGACTGTTGTGTAACTTTGCAGAAAGCCTGGAAATCACCTCTCCTTTAGAATGATTATGATACATGAACTGGGGGCCTGTCAGTACTCCTGGAACTGGAGTTAGGTAATTCTGACCACTGAAAGCTTCAACTGCAAACACACTCTCACTCAAGCTCTACCTGTTTCTGTACATATTGCTCCAGAAAGCAACTTGAACACAGCTTCCTTATTTTGTGTACAGGAATTAAATAGGTTTGCAGCCCAGTTATCATGCTCTTTTATTTATGTTTTATTTAACATTTCTGCAACCATAACACAGGTTGACATAGAAATGTTTTACTAGTATATTTTCATTCTGAATTGCTCAAATCTGCTCTAAATTAAGTAGCATTCTAGCAAAACAGTAACATCCATTTGATGTTTTGCGTGCCTGTGCACAGAAAACAAAAGCACTTGCTGGTTTCAACACTTTGAAGAGCAGTAGAGTCATATTAACATGTATAAACTAGTGAAAATTTAATATTAGTGGAATATTTTACCCTCTCAACATGACAATTATTTGAAAAATCAAAGCAATTTGATCAAGTTAAATATCACCCCCCATATCTTCAGTCCATGAAATTTTTATAGCTTCTGTTTCCTTTCAGAGAAAAAAATCAAGGTGACAGCAAGATGACTTGCTTTAGTTCTTGACTCAGGCAGAGTTTGCTAATTAGACCCATAAGATTAACAGGGTTTTGTGGGGACCAGTCTACATTATCTTCTAAGAAATGAATTTTTAAATGCTTAGTCAGGTGCCTGAACACACACACCTGTTCCTGGTGTCTCAAAGGCATCCTCCAAGGGCTTCTATCCCAGAGGGCCTAATGGAGACCTCTGCAGTAGCTAGAGGCCAGAGAGGATGGAAAATTGCACTAACAGCTTCAATTCAAGTAGTTTCAAGTAAATTCAAGTGCCCTTGTGCCTTCCTCCTAATATGCTGTTATACAAAATAAAGGCAAGAAGGCTCTCCCTCAGTGATTGAAAAACATTACTTCAGAACATCTGTAATTCAAATGAAAAAACATTTAGAAATCCTACTGAGCAACACAGGTGAATGTCAGAAAGATCAGAGATTGCATTAGTGGGTTTATTTATTCCAACTACTAAAGCTTTACCAACAGCAAAGCGTTTATGCCATAGGATTTATTATGGGAGAGGGAAGTAATGATTAAAATTAACTAGGCCACAGACTGGAGTGGGACACTAATGACAAATGCACTGGGCCAGGCATTCCCAACAAGCCAGTTATTTCCCTTCTGCTATTTCCTGAATGAAATACACAAATGCAGCAGTAATCCCCAGCTGCTGGAACACAGCCACTCCCAGCTCTGCCCCTCAGGAGGGCTGGCAGGAGGTGTCTGTATCTCCTGAGGCCCAAAAGGATCAGGATCCAGACACACCCCAGGCTGATCTCCCCTGCCAACCCACCCCTGAGGCACTGAGTAGGTACCAGGAGGCTGAACAGCAGAGATCAGGCACTCTGAGCCATGGGGCTCATTGCTCTGCTTGTGTGGAGAACCAAAACCAGAGAATGCTTTGAGATGAGATCAGTGTGGCACTGAGCCTGGCTGCCCCTGGCTCCTACACGGATCCTCTTTCTCCCAGCTCTTTGGTTCACCAGAAGATCTGCATGCAGCACTATTTACCAGCAGAACTACTGTTAAAACAGAACAGAAATTCGTGTTACTTGATGTCAAGGTGCTTCTGAGAAGGTGGAGGCATTTCTCTGGTAAATTAACTGCTCTGAAGACAGAAGGCTGATACAACAGTTTGGGACTCCCCAAGGACAAAAGACACTGCTAAACAGCCAGAATTACTCATGTTTGGTGAAGGTATGTCAGGTCATCTCGTGTCAGGGTTTCAATGCTCAGAGCTAGTGATTTAGGAAAACACACTCATTTTTCACACTTCAACTGCTCTGTTCAAACCTACGCCTGACAAATAAAAAAAAAAAAGTCTGATCTGCTTCTGGGAATGGGAAGAATCAGGATTTTGCAAGGATGGCTCAACAGAATTGTGAAATTAGAACTAAATACAAAAGCATGTACAAAATTCAGCAATAAAATCCAAAGAGTCTCAACTTGGGATACTAAGTGTCAGGCTAAAGAATCATAAAATATAAAAAACTATTTTTCAAAGCTAACGAGCTCAAGCTGACTTGCACTCCTCTGTACAACTTGCAGCTAAGCTGTAGAACATCTTGGTGAAGGATACTGTGCTGACTAAAAGGCAACAACATAATTTCACCTAAATCCTCCCAACAGTACCTCTGGTCCACACAGTCCCTACCTGAAACATCTCTGTCTAGGAGTAAACTCTGAGGGAAAGGAACTACATCTTTCCCTGTTCTGCAGCCTTGACAGTGCCATTCCAGCTCTGGGCAGCACAGATTTCTGGGCTGACCCACAACAGCCTCACACCTGACCTCTGAATTTAATAGACATTAAATGGAAAAAAAACTTGTCAGCTTATGAGCAGTACACCTGATTCACACCTGGATTTGCAATCTTCAGTTTCATGAGCAAATCCAAGTCTATAATTGAAAATATTTAAGGGACTCGCTTCAATAAAATGCAGGTAAATCATTAAGTGATTAAGATGTCATTTCAAAACAGCAAACCCTAGGCTCTGAGCACTGATCCAGCTAATCACATGCTGAATAAATCTTTTTAAAAGCTTTGGAATTTACCCTTTACTCTTCAGTTCCAAACTGAAAAATATTTTACGTTTGCAAAAAATACAACATAAAAATCACCACCAACAATGTAAAACTGGACAAAGATATTTATTACTTATTGTGAACGTGAAGCCTAAAATCAAATCCATTCCTCTCCACCTGTCAATCTCTGTAAAATACATTAAGAAATAAACCAACATGGAAGTAAATGATTGGATTGTATTAATGATTGTATTAGGAATAGTCTTGGGTACTGTGTATCAGAAACAATAGAGGATGAACCACTGAACAACTCATCAGGCCCTTTTTTGTGAAAGAAAATTTTTAATACGTGACCTACAAGAGGAAAATTGGGGAGGAGAGAAATTAAAGTCAACTAAAACCACCAGAAATCAAAATCTGGAAAACATTTAAATGTCTATTCTGTTAAAAAAATTACAAACAGTACCTTTAGTAAAGCTAGTAACCACTGCTCACTTTCCACTGGTAGGGGCTTAAGCAGCTATTAATCACATGAAAGTAGATATTAAGGAATATTAATCCATACCAGCTGTTGCATCTGTGCTATACTGTGCTATTATTAGAGATTAATCTTTACAGAACAAGGCTGCCTTTTCATGTCATTTCCAAGAGGACATCGTACAAGCTGATACTGCTTTACAGCACATTTTCACAAAGAGTTGAAGCAAGCAGGTGCTAATGATGACATGGTGACATTTTATTCAAGTTCATCCTCAAAAATCTAAGCCATTTAATCTTAGAGGAGACACTGTCACTGTAATCAGTTGATTAGTTAATTTTTATTGTGACTGCATAAAATTGCTATTATAGCTCCCTATTTACATCAAAAGAATGAGGATATTCTCCCAGTGATACTGAATCTTCCCTTACAGAAAGGTCAAGGCCATCCAATTTTCTATCTTCAGTACCTGGGAATTAATCCAGTTTAAAACTTCTAACTGATCTAGCTGATGGAGCCTTAATGAGGAACATCTAGGATTTTAACAGATTTTTAACAAAACACCGTGAGCATAGAATTCTCTAATGAAGCGTAAATCCCTGTCAGGTGAGCCAGGTTGTTGGAAGAGCAATTGCTTTAATTATTGGATACACTTCACAGGTGACTGCATCTGCACACTCCAGAGAAATTCCTATTGGATCACATGTTGATGGAATGCTATTGAAATCACAAAAGAATCACATTTCTCCAAAAAGTAAAATTGCTGGCAGAAAAGACCAGCATTATCCATTAAAGATTATGAGATTAGCATGAAAAATAAGCTTTTAATCAGTTTCTTGAGTTTTGGATAAGATACTACCAGCTGCACTTAGGAAATCAGTTGTCATAGTTACAGAAAAAAAAAAATCAACATTCTCTATACCTGCAGTCTCCTCATTTTCTTAAATGCAAGACTCTTCTCTAATTATGTCACAATTGATCATCAGGGTGTCTCTGTTTTTTTACTCGTTTGATATTAGATGGATGCTCCAAACTGAATGTGTGGTGTTGTTCTAGCACAGCCTAAACGGTGAGGAAGCAGCTCTTTAGTCTGGGGTGGGCCGAGTCACTGCTCTTCCACTCTTCCCTGCAATTCTCTCAGTGTCTGCTCAGCAGCCACTGCCCTGTCACCCTCTCCAGATTTGCTTAAATCCTGCAGAGGTTCCATCTTCTCACTGCCCATGTTCTGCCTGGGCAAGCTGATCTGCTTCAGCTGCTGCCTCCCCAGCCCCGCTGCCTCCCCAGCCCCGCTGCCTCCCCAGCCCCGCTGCCTCCCCAGCCCCAGCCCCAGCCCCGCTGCCTCCAGGCTGGGCAATCTGGCATGCACAGCTGCCTTTCACAGCCCCTGCTACCTGTCTTTAATCCTCTCCACCCTCCTTTTCATCTGCTGATGAACCAGCTGTTGGTTATGTAACATCGGTTTCCAGGCCTTTTCCACTCCTCACAAATAAGTACATTCACATTTTGTTATTTCCTCTCAGCTTCATGACACTTCCCAAGACCAGCTGGCTTTCTGATTCCACCCTGTTAATGCCACTCTACAGGACTTCTCCCATCTCCAAACTGGATTAAGTGCTAACCCTGCAATGACACTTCTGCTGCTTAATGTCAATAATTTGCCTGCTAACAGCTGGCAAAAGCATGGGGCAGAAAAAAGTACTGACAGCACAAAAAATAACATACATACTAGGAGGTAAAACTGGGGCCCAAATGTAAGCCCTTAAGCAGGTTATCTCATGGTTTACTTTTTATTTAAAAAGAGGCTTGAAGCAGGGGGGTATATGATCAGAGGAACAATAATCAGTTTTAACTGGCTATAGCTTTTCTAACTTTTACATTAATGTAGATCATAGAAGTTGTAGAGAGTGGGACCCACATACAACAGAAAACTATTTCTATAGACACGACACATAAAAAAAACCAAAGGAAAACTGTTCAAAGCTTTCTGCTCTGATTTTCCTCTATTTGGAGCTGCATTAGGCTTATTTGAGTTTGCCACTGAATAGATACTGTAAGCAAGGACTAGCAAGAGGGGCAGCATGAAACAAGCAACTATGGCAGATATTTTTGTGTGAGACTAGGTGGAATTCATGTTGGAACACCAACAGCAAAACACAGTTGCAAAAGACACAAATGCATGCAAGTCCCACAGTTGCCAGAAGTGAATATAATCTGCTGAACAGAACAGCAGCAAATTGCTGAGCAGCAGAAACATTATCCCATAAGTCACAAGGTGACTCTGACACTCAGCCCATGCCATGAGTCCTGCACAGAAGTCACGTCACGTACGTGTCCAGCTGGGGGACAGGCTGCACTGGCTCTAAACTCTGGGGGTAATGCACTGTCTGCCCAGACATACAGATGTTCTGTGAGATGCTCCTTGTGAGTAACAGCTGCCATCAGTTTTAACACTTTGCCAAACATTTGGGCTTAAACTCAAAAAGCTCCCACAAAACTCCTGACATTCACCTTGCTGAAAGCCACCACGACACAGCAGTTGTATGTAGGCACACCCTGGCTAGAGGTGCATGAGGCTTTAACAGCTGTACAGTGTCAGAGGCCTTGTCACTGATCCCATGCTCCTATCCTATCCGGAGCAGCAAGCTTCCATGCCTTTGTAGTAACCTTTCCTTCATGCTACAGATCAGATATTGCTCCCTGAATGCACACACCAGCTGCTTCTGTTGGATGTCTGCAGTGCACTGACTTGTAGGGACAGGGTTTACTGCAATGCCACGTGCCTGACTGTGCTGGATGAGTCATTGCTGCGGAGCAGAGACACGAGTCCTCAGGAGCAACTCCTGACAACTGAGAGACTCCTAAAGCCATACCTTGCAGGGTCTGTCTTGGGAGGAAACAGGATGGCAAGAAAAAGGTCAAGGATGTGCCAAGGAGAACCTTTTGGTTCTACGTCTCAAACTGGACAAATCCTCTCCGATACTGACATGCTTCCTTTGGAGGGTGTGTCAGAGCAAAACAAAAGCCTTCTAACTCACTTGGCCCACTGTGCACCCTGCTTAGGGCGTTAAAGGATTTATTTCCAATTCCCATTCAGATCAGCTGGTGCTGTCTAACACATTCTATATTATAGATGTTTTCAACAATGCTCTTATCCAGGCTGTTGAAGGACATTGTGATATCCAATCAACACTAAAGCACCATGGTGTTGATCCAGCAGGGCAGGGAAGTGACAGAGCCTGCAGAATGCTCTCTGTAGAAAAGATTTGTCAAAACTGGACAAAGTTACACACCCAACTATAACATATTTCAGTTTCTCTTAAGAAAACAGCCACTCTGATAGAAATTATTCTGAGCTGACATTTCCCTCTGTCATTGCAGAGAGGAGCACAGGCTGTGTTATTGTGTTTCACTTTGGGACCTTGCACAGGTTGCTAAGGACAGTCTTTGTTCATTTGAAAAAGGGAAACTGATGACCTGCTGGCTGTTCTTCAGACATGAGTCTGCTCCTGCTTCCCCTTATGGCCATGAAATTCTACCTGTGATAACAGTTTAATTATTGCCCTGTTATTTTTTTGAACATTAAGAAAGATACAGAACCTAGTCTGACGTATTCAGAAATGAATTTTATTATGTCCCAGTTATTTTCTCACTTCCATCATTCAACTGACTGCCCAAAATGTCAAAAACACAGCACTTTTATCTCTTGAGCCATTGACTAAAATATGGGCACGTCTTCATCACAGCAGGAATTCGGGGGGAAAAATTGAAACTCTCAAAGGGAATGGGTATGAAAATTATTTCACTGTTACCAAAGGATCTGTTTAACCAAAACTGCAATATTAACTAGTTGCAGAAAACTTCCAAGTATACCTATGACCATCCTAAACCTAAACCATCAAAAGGTATGCAATTTGAAGGAATCACAACTGCTTGACTAATAGTTTAGGAGCAGAAAGTGAATTCATCCTCTTAGTCTTTTTTTCCTATTTGAAGTTTAATATTATAATAAGAAAGCACACAAAACATACAAAATATTAACAACTGCAACTCACTTCAAGGGATTTCACACCAATTTTCAAGCTTCATTAACAAATAGTAAGACAGATCAAAACAGTGACTTAAAGAGGAGACAAAATTGGTTTTTTGCCAAGAAGCTACATTCTCTCTGATCTAAAGTGAATATATTCATCACTGGTTTGTCTGGTCATTTACAAAATATAGGACAAGTTATTTGTCTGAAGGTCTAATAATATTTTCTCCTTTGTAATCCATGGAAGTTTTTCCAGTAAACGACTGGGTAATACTGCACTACCTTAAAGATATTACAAAAAAATTATTACTTTCCAGAGTAGTGCTATTGAGATTTTTAAAGTTTTCTATTGCATTTAGATAAAACAGTCCTTAATTTTTTTGTAAGGCATTACTGTATTTTCTTGTAGCACATCTGATAGCCAGGAAGGAGACAGTGATAAAATACATTAGTGGCTCTATAAAAGCTTAAATCTGAGCATCTGGAAGGCTTGTACTGAATATACCCTTAATACAGATAATCACAGAGAATTTACAAGCATAGAAGAATTATAGGCAAAGAGAAATAAATGCAGAGTAAAGCTGTTTCAATAAAATGGTTTTCTCTTCAGAGGAACAGAAAATGAGTCATGGTAGGTCCATCTTAAAGACATTTAGATCAACTCAATGGAGATAGCAAGCAGAGATGAAAGCATTGTTTAGTACTAGAAAAGTAATTTGAAGTAATTCCCATTAGTGGGAAAGACAGACCAGTGATGTGCATCCAGATAAGCTGCTTTTTTTGTTAATAAACTGAGATGTTTACAAGACACCAAACCAAAACACAGATACACAAGGACACTCCTTTCTTAAACATTGTGGCTTTCACATTTCATTTAGTGCATTCTCTGTTGAGGTAGGGAATTACACCTTTAATTGCACAGCAAGTAGCAACAGCTGGTTTTGGAAAACTGCTCAGGAAATAAAATTTTATCTTCCTCTACAGCACTATTGTCAAAATTAGGGGACTCCACAGGAAAGCTAAGCAGAGTCAAGAGCTAAACAGGATACATTTTTAGTAGTCTTGGTATCCAGAACTACTGCAGTAAAAACTGGAAGTTAAAATCATGGGCCAGGACCACACACTGTTACACATTCCTCAGCAAAAAGCAAGAGTTAGATTGGAAAAAGGGGAAAAGATTAGAGTAGCAGGTGAAATTTTCATTATAAACCTCAATGCTTGGCTGCATTACGTGGCTTTAACCATTTCCTGCATAGGTTTTCCAGACATATCCCAAAGCACTACACCCCTACAAGACACACACATTCAAGACCAGTTTCAATTCTTGCTGTCAGCTGTATCATTAGCAAAAATTAACATTCAACACAAAACACTCTCCAGCACAACAGTGCCCAGTCTCCTGCCTCGAGATGTCCTGACTCCCAGAGATGAGCACTTCACCTGCCTGGATGATGAGTGTGCTACTGATGTCACAGAGCCAACCCACATCATTTCTGGCAGAAGTAGCACTCACAGTCTATTAAACAAGCATAAAAATCCAGTTTTTTACTCAACTCTAACTTTTTTCACGAAAGGTAAAGTTTCTGTTTCTAAAATGAACATTAAAGTAAATAAACACCAAAATAATTAGGAAGACTAAAATAAGCAAGCCACAAAAGAAATTTTCAGCTTTTGAAAGACAACATTTCCCTATAATAAGTAGTCAAGAAAAACAAAACCTGAACTGTGTTCCTTCTACCTTCACTTGACTAGTCTTTCCCATAGGAATAGTGGGACAAAATTAAGCAATTTTTGCTCTGCCTTTATTCTATTCAAGAAGTAAAATGCTGTAGGCTTTGCAGGTCAAAGCAGGCTTGGGGACATTTTAAAGAGGAAATACTTTTCAACGTCCTTTATCATTATTTCTTTGTATTATTCAATAAATAAAGTTAATACTACCAGCCTATGAAGCTGGAACTCATTTGGGGGATTCAGCAAGCAATGCACAGTGATCCATGAAACTCAAGATGCTTGAAGGACAGCCTGGTTTGTCATGAGGCACCCAGGACACAACTGTGCAAGTAATGGGCAAAGTTACCCAGAGTAACACTTGCTAAGCATTAGCTGACATTTCATTTTGCCACTTTGCCTTACATCTATCAGGGGAGGAAAAAATGAACCCACCACAAACACCTTCTGTTTTGATTCCAAATGTTTAGGCTTGGCCCTGGTGCCAAGGAAATTACAGCTGAAGCTTTTTTTTTCCCCACCTAGCACTCATTGCCTGTAATTGGGCCTGTGGTAGAGGCATGACATGCAGCCTGACAATCTCTAGCAGAGAGGAGGGCCAGGGTCCAGTCAGTACATAAAAACCATCACTGGAGATCTGTAAATGACTTTATACTGAGATGGTGCTTGGAATCCCCCTGGTGATGGCCCATGACCATCAGTCTCTGCTGAAGAAGTCCCCCAAACACAGACATGTTGTCTCTTGCAATCACAGATGACTATGACCAATATTGCACATAGTATAGAACAATCCTCTTGGAGAGGAAAACATTTGTTTGCCTGTGTACAGACAGTTGCCTGAGTGCCATTTTTCTCCCCGTTTATATTCCTTCAAACTTCCTTTCACCACTTTAGTTAGAATCTGACTCTAACACTGTGATGACAATCAGCAGAGATTGGAGGTAAGAGGGTTGCAGGGGTTCCAAGAGGAGACAAAAACTGTTTCTCATTATTTCAGTGGAATCAGTTTGAAAAAGGCCAGTTGAGCTGGAATTTAAGTAATCCCGAGCTGAAGTTAGTCTATATTTGTTGTAAAAAGAATCTATCAATCTATGGACAAAATATGTACATATTTTCTCTTAACATCTTGAAAATAGTTAAGAAATTAATTCTTACTATTCATTTACTACATGCAGGCTTATGATAACAACAGTGAGCTCATACATCATAAAGCAGTCACTCATGTCTCCTTTCTTCTGCCTTGCTTCTTCATTTGTAACCTACACAGCAAATACTCTAACCATAGACTGTATTTCTCATAGAAATTGTCATCTGTAGTTCAATGAATCACATCAGAATCTTGTATACAACATCCTACCAGTCTTCACATTTACTGCATCTAAACTGGTGATGAACACTGAGTATCAACAGTCATCAAAAGGTGATTTTGAGTATGGACAGGAATAATTACAGGCTAGCCCTGTACAGTGACATTTAACCCAAAGATCCTTAAGACAGGAACTTGTGAAAGAGCTTCTGGAACAGGAATAAGATTAATTGCTAGAACCAGTGCAATGAACACAACTGATGCCTCTGAGACTTAAACAAGCACAAAGGGAATAGTTCTCATTTATTACAGTAGCAGCTGTTAAAAGCAAGAGGGCCAAAGAGTGCCTCCAGCTGTTTAGCTCTGGCTGTACTGTGTGGGTAGTTGCAGACTTACCCTCTGTGATCCAGATGCTGAGCCTTTAAATGAAGTGCGTTTGAAGGAGCCGCTCATCCTCCGTAAGGAACCTGTGAACTTTCCTTTCTTAATCCCCTCCATAGTGGAACTAGTACCCCAGTATCAAAGACAGCCCTGATTTCAGTCATGTAGTCTGAGCAGGTTTTTTCCTGAAGCCAACAATCATTAAGTTACAGCATAAATAAAAAGTAAGACAAATGCCTAGAACAAAATGAAAGCCGAAGGGTGAGACTCCTGTTCTGATATGGACCCTGTCACAAGTGTTACCAGCAGCCAGCCAAGCAGGAAAAAAAGGCAATCCACTGATAGCAACTGCTGGCCCCCTCCCTCTTCTCTACTGACTCTATAATCAGGCTTAATGCACACAGCTTCTGCAAGCTATGGTTTTTAATGGACAGAGATTTAATAAATGGTGATTGAAGGTAAATCTACTTTAGAAGCAGCAGCCCGAAAGGTTTTTATTTGTGCAAAGCACAGGGCAGTCAGATGGAAATTGTTTTGGTATCAGTAGAAAGGCACATGAAAAGAGCAGATGGTCCTCAGCAGACCATGGGTCAGAGGCCTGGAGGAGCCCTAAAGGATAACTGCTGATGGCAAGTGTGCCTACACCAGGCCCCGGGATAAGAATGACAAGGGTTTAAAAGCAAACAACCCATAAGATCCCCAATTAGATTTTAAATAATAAGGGAATGAGGGTAGATAAGGTGTGGTGTGTCACCTTCATGAATTCTCACTAATATCTCAATGCATCTGTTCTGTACTATTCTGCCTAAAATGTGCAGAGTGAGAACAAAAGGAGGTAGGTAGGAGAGGGCAAACAAGAAATGAGGATGGGACAAGGTGCTTTAAAAGAACAACGAAGTAATTATTGACTAGGAAATATCTAGTTGGCTCCAGAAGACATCAGCCACGAATTTTTTACGTAGT
The DNA here is from genome assembly GCA_024734555.1 of Trochalopteron elliotii. Taxonomy (NCBI): domain Eukaryota; kingdom Metazoa; phylum Chordata; class Aves; order Passeriformes; family Leiothrichidae; genus Trochalopteron; species Trochalopteron elliotii. The sequence goes on from JANPWX010000396.1 coordinate 2,747,359, forward strand.
CTGGTTTAGAAAAAGACAATGGATGAGAGAGTGCTGAGAAAAGAGAGATCCATTTCAGAAAAATACCCAGGGACAGCAGATTTGTAACTGTGAGATTAAGTCAGAACCACAGACTTATAGGATTTATTTAGAGTCATACTTTTCTCTTGATTATATTTTTTTAGGTTCATCCCTTTGTGCCTCAGTAAAGTTGGCATAGGTGCCTGCTTGCAGCTGGTTAGAGGAGGCACAAAAAGCTGCGCCGGAAAGCTAAAACAAAACAACGTGGAAGAGACTGATACACAGAGATGCACCCAATTTGTTGTTCTGGTCAGCAAAGACCAAAAATAGGGACACACTCTTCAGAAACCAGAAATTTAGAAAACAAATCTATCCTTCAAAACACAATGTAGAATGCCAGTAAGGACTGAACTCAATTAACTTGGTCCCTTTGGATCTGTGATTCTAAGACCTCTGAGCTCCCTGAAACTGTCCCTGGTGCATTTTAAGGACCACTCTGGATTTTCACAAGCCATCAATACCAAAGGGACATTTGTATTCAAGAGCCAGATGAAAGCAATCAGTGCAACAGAAGCTGCTGACTACTAACCCCAGCTGAAAAATCAGGCAACTAGGTTGATGTTCTTGCCCCCACTGTGTTTATATAAGGCTTCATGGGCCATTTCCACTAGATTGGGAAACAGAGACATGCACCATGCTGGCACTTTCAACAGCTCTGTGATTGAGAAGCACAAGTTTAATAGATTTTCCAAAAGAGCTTGTGGTTTTAGTAGTGTAGTCTCACATCAGGAAACCTCTTAAACAAATGTTATTATGAAGGTTCCTGTCTCACGTTGGAGTTTTCTGCTTCATCAGTTGAGCTGATTCAATGGTTTGTGTGGCCTGGATCAGATCTGTGTAACCACGTGGTCTAAATCAGCACAGAGGGAGGAAAGCACAGTAATCTCTTGCCACAGGATACTGCTGGACAGCAAATGAGTATTTGGCACAGTATGGAAGTGGAAGACCTTAAACTCATTCTGAAATGGAACAATCCATGACGTGAAAGTACACAGCTGTCCATCATCCTCCATGTTTTGTAATGGAATCAAACTGGTCAACCTCTGACTATGAACAAAACAAGAGCATACACTCCCATAAAGGGGCAAGCAGAGTGTAGGCAACACCCTGTTTGCAAGAGCCCCATCAAGGTCCCTGACAGCCTGCTCTCTGGGAAAAGCAGGATCACCCATTTCTGAGTGCACAGAAGTAACACACTGTGACATAAGTAATTGTACATCTTATTGATACCACGCCGTGGGAACTTAACATCTGCATCATGAACAGATCCATGTCCCAAAAGGCTGTACCACAATGTGCTTTTAGAAAGTGAATAGTTTGGTTAAAGACAACTGTAGTTGTTTCAGCCCATAGGAAAAAAGAAAACTCTTACTGTTCAGAGAGCTGTATTCTGTGATATCACATCAGAGGTGTTTGTTTAAACATCTCTGGTGTTTAAATGTTAGTTTAAAACAAAAAGCAATAGATTTAAAGCTTTGATCTGTAGTCCATCATGTCAGCTAAAATGTTTCCACTCACCCTAGCAGTCAAACTAAATATGGAAAGCAGCAGTCTGTAATCCAATGAACTTTATTTACACTGACAGGAAGGGGTAAGAGAGGCTTAGACCTCTGTAAAGACCTACATGTACAAGACATGTAGAATTAGGCCTTCCTTCCTATTGCATTTAATATGAGTAGTAAACTAAGCACAAGTTTCTTTCATAGACAACAGATTTTTAAATCCACTTTTTTAAGTGGGATGTTTTAAAAGAATGTTTTCTGTTAAAAAAGCATGCTGGTTTGATGTCCTTTGACATTTGTCATACAATATAAAAATCTCAAGACTCATGTGTTTAACTGAAAAACCAGCCTAGAGTCCATTATACACTTAACAGTTCCTGACTCTTTCTTTTGCCTTCCTGAAGCAAAGCACAGACAGAATATTGTTCAGTGTTGATTACCTACCATGAGAATAAGCACTCCAGAGGTCACTGGGGACTGCTGGCTGAAGAGTCGACTTCTTCTGTCAACTACATATCCTCAAAGCACTGCTGCAGCAACCTAGGCAAGAGCAGGTTTGGATTAAAAATGTAACAGTTTACACAAAAACTCAGCAAGTGACTGGCAGGTGACATCTAGAGGGAAGAAGTTCCATGTAGTCAATTCTACACCTAAACTCAGAGGAAGACTGTGGGCCACTTTGTGGTACTTTTACTTCAGCATTGTCTGTTTCTCCATTCTAGAGCCTTTCTTATTTAGGAACTGTCTGCTCCCTCTCTTTCTCTGGCAAGGAAAACAGCAAGTTTAAAGAAAAATTAAAACAGTTCATGAGATGTGGACTGAAAAGGATAAACAAATATACTCTGTTTGTGCCAGCAGGCCTGTAAATTGCCCACAGGAGCACTCTCACATGAGAGAAATAATCTGCACTGATCACAGGAACAACAAACCCCATGGTAGTAAATAACAAAACATATGCAAGTATAATCTTATATCAATAACCTGCCAAGGGAGTAGAAACCCAGCAGGTCACACTGTCACCTCAGCCTTGGAGGTGATCAACCATCCGCTTCCCTGTATTTGAAGAATCATAGAAGAAAAAAGTTGGATCACCTTGTGAAGCTCGGCTAGCCTGACCTCCCAGTCAAAGGAGAGACAACCTTGGAAGTTGGACCAAGTGGTCAAGGGCTTTGCCCAGCTGAATGCTGAAAACCTCCAAGGACAGTGTTTCCAGTCCTCTGGGTAAGCTGTTACAGCACTCCACCATTCCCGCACTGAGAGGAATTTTTTCATTATGTCCCTGTGGAATTTCTCTTGCTGCACTGGTTCTTCCTTCTGCACCTATGAGAAGAATCTGGCACCATCTTTCCTGTAACACTCCTTTACTTAGTGAAAGACTGCAACTTAACTCTTCCTTAGCCCCCTTCTTCCCAGGGGAACAAGCTCTTCCAGCCTATCTTTACATCTGGGGCTTCCATACTCCAACCACCCTCATCCCGAGGGCCCCCACAAAGATATTTGTCAATCCTGGACTAAGGGGCTCCCAAAATAAAAAGAGAGCTCCAGATGCAAACTCATAAGTGTCAATCAGAGGGAACAAACATTTCCCTCTCACTAAGACAGCCTTCAACACTGCAAGGGCACTCTGCTGACTCACCTTCAATTTGCTGTTCACTGGGATTCCAGGTCCTACTAACACAGAGGCTTTGCATTAGCCTCAGTAAACTTCTATTAAGTTTGTGTTGGTCGACTCCTCTAGTTCACTGGAGAAAGCCTCCAGCTGTGCTCCCCTTGCTAAAGCTGCAAATTGCCTACAGGTGCAGCCCATTTTCCAAGGTATCAAAGATGTTACACTATTTTGGCCCATTCTTTATCACATTTCACCTACAAAGACATATTCAAATTGAAAATTAAAAACAAAAAAACTTGTTCATCTTATCAGTTTAGAATCAAAGCACAGAGAGACAACTTTAGAGTTTGAATTTGTGATAGATAACTTGTTCCTTAGATCCTGCTTTATTACAGCATCCTCAGACATCAGAAGAACAGTTTTACAGCAGGCAGAAGCCCACTGAACAGCAGGCTGAGCCAGCTGACAACTTCTTGCATGCACAGCTGTTGAACCCTTTTCCATGGGGTTACATGATCACTGGTACTAACATTTGAGCAACTGTGGTTGGATGGCCTTCATTTGACCACAGAACACCACACTGAGCTCTGCTCTTGGAGCTCTGTGGCTCCTTTCCCCTTCCTGGGTACATTAAAGGCTTGTACAGGCAGCACACAGCAATTTAAAGCACCATCAGCTTCCATCTCAGTAAGCAGGTGTCACATTAGAAATGGAAATGAAGACCTCACATCACAGAATATGATGTTGGGAGGGCATTTTTACAGGAAAATTTGTCCAGCACTGCACTTTTGACATTCCTGTGTTTTCAAACAGTATCACAAGAAGCTCTGGCTACTATTAGCAGAGTTCATCTCTGATTAATAAAATGGAGTTACTTGGTTTCTTTCCCTGGCTTGAAACTACCCGGGATGGAAAAAATAGCAATACACAAAAATGATGGCTGAGGACAGCACAAAATGTTATGTGCATTCATCTGCCCCTGCCCATAATGGATAGTGCATTATACTTAGATTACACTGTCTAGAACTTGGTAGCTATTTCTGCAGCACTTCCCATCTTAACATTCAAGTGACTTTAACACTAAAAACCTGAACTTCAGCACCCTTGGGAAGCAAGGAAACACCCTCCTCTCTAACAAATAAGGGAGTGGCTAAGATCTGTGTGATGTACAAAGTATGAACCTTCAGATTTGATGAACATCTTTTTTCCTTTTGGCTGGGTTCTGGTTTCCTCCCCCTCCTCCACAGTCTGATGCAAGGTTGATTTCCAGGAGAAAACCAGCCACAGCTCCCAGCCCCTCTGGGCTGCACATTTCCTCATCCATGAATTGCTCATGTACTAGCAGGGGATATGAACTAAGTATCAGGAAGGCATTAAATAATACCTTCCACAGAAAGGGTAACAGACCCATATTTCACACATCAATATCATTTTCTGCTTGTGCTCTTTCTCTTTTACTTCCTATAAATATTACCCAGAGTAGAACCAAAATTTCAACATAATTTTACAGATAAGGGACAATATAATTGGTTACAGGCTCCAATATTGATAAGACACTCACTAATTTTGATTGCTTAAGCTCAGACAGTTCCTGACCTAATTTTGAAAAATGCTGAAAAAGCAACAGCTCCTATAATAGCAAATGGAAGCTGCCACTTTTCTTCAATTCAGGTTCTTATTGCCTCAAATGACTTTTCAAAAACTGAAGCAGATAAAGACCTATCTTATCCAGCATAGAAGACTACCAAAATCAATCTTGGCATTTATGGAGATCTAGCCCATGGCTAATGGGTATTTCTGAAAACTCGGGACTCAATGGTACATTATATTCCATGTCCCCATGTACAATAATTTACTTCACATGCAGATTTCCTCCTACTGGAATTAGAGAGCTAGTGACAGCTTCCTGCTGCTTTCAGAGAGGCAGAGCTGAAACCAGGACACTGGATTCCTTCACTGTGGGATCACATTCACCTTCCAACCAAGCTGAAAGAGCTGGTGGCACATTTAGAATCACTTGGGAGCAGTCTGACAAATCAGGCCCTTGTCTCATCCTAGGACTATGCAAATGGACATGTCTTCCTAGAAGCCAAGAAAAGAAAATTGATTTGTTGACTTGTGGTTCTTTGAAATATGGGGGAGGTAAAACCTGAATTCTAAAAACTAGGACTATGAATATAATAATAAGAAAAGATTGCACGGAGACTGGACTTCATAACTGTTTTAGGTACACTAAAACAGAATAAGCAAATTGTTACTCTGGATGCAAAGGTAAGCCTCTAAAAATATTCTATGATTTCACTTCTACTTTAAGGATAATGACAACAAATTAATTACAATGATGTTCAGTCTCAGCACACTCGGAAGTGACTTTCCTTTTAGACAGATAGAAAACCATAACTCTTTCCAGTCCTCACAGTCATAGTAATAAAATAAATTAGATGACAGAAAGGATTACACTACACTTTATGTGATTATTTTACAAACCAGCTTTGCTGAATATTCTTCCATTTTCTGTGCATCATCAGCCTGAGAAATAACCTCTCACTAGTCTCAGACTCATCTATGTGACAAGGCACTTCCTTGTCCTAAAGTAAAACACCTGTTAGCCAAGACTGACAAATGATAGAAATGCTGACAGACTATTCACCCCACACGACCATTATGATCAGTTTGCCTGAATAATCAGGTCAACATTTTTTCTTCATTTTCCCTATATTTTCATTATTTTTCCAAGCACTCTGTTTCTATTCAAACAATTAGATGTCATAAACAAAGTGCCTTTAAATATTGTTAAATATAGTTTGGAATGTGTTTTCCTATGTCTAAAGGACTTGATAGCGAAGAAAAAGAGAGAACCGAAAAATCAGAGCATAAGCAAAATGAGTAATTTAATGACAAGTAAGCATGGAAGCCTTGAACTGCCCCACTGGAAACCAAACCACAAAACTCCATTGATCTGACAACTGAACAAAAGAGGTTGTAGCTCTGGAAGTCACTTATTTCTGCTTCCCACCACAAGCCAGTAGCTGCAACTGGTGACAAAAAACCTGCTCCCTGCTTGGGTAACCAAGGAATGTCTGAAGAGCAGATGTGCTGGAAGCTCTGCTAATATTCAACATATTAAATGATGAAACAAGGCTCCCTACTGTGCTTCATCATTCCTGAGGTAGAAGAAGCAATTGGTTCTTACTAGAAAATAACTGAATTACTATCAATTCTGAAAACGGGGAAGGACAGACTTCCCTGAGATGCTGTGGAAATGTATCAATTCTCTAATTCATGGCACTGGGTTCGGCTGCAAAGTTCCAAGCACAGAACGGCCAGTCCTGCACCCACCGAGTGCGATCCCCGGGAAATGCTCCCGCCGCCCCAAACTCGGCGCGGCTCCGTCCCCGCCGTTCGGGTGCCAGCAGCGACACCTGGTGCTGCTCTGCAGCGCCTGCTTCCCTGGGAACGCACAGCACTTCCCCATGGAGTACTGCCCGTCCTTCCCCCAGAAACTCAACCATGGCTAAGATTTAATACATTGGCATGAGGGAAAGGTCAAATATCTTCATTGTTACGCACAATTAATTGTCCAGAAGAGGTTTAGAAACCTCTCTGTATGAAAAGGAATTGAATCGGCCGTTGACTTTTCCTAAACCCTGATGTACTGCTATTGTACACCATGATGTTGGTTCTGACTATGAAAAATACTTTCCAAATGAAAAAAGTAAATAAAATACACAAAAGAAATTTGGAGCAGTGAGAAGTATTGGTAACTGAAACCTAGAGAAGACCTAGAAATGTGCATATGGATACATTTTGGTGCCAGAGGAACAAGACAGCGTGAAGGATGAGGTAACTGTAAGATAACTGAAAAGATAAGGTGTAGAACAGGTTTCAATGTCAAGTAAGGGACTGAGAATCAGATATTCTCTTCCTGTCCCTGATTTTCTATGGGACCACATGCAAGTCACCCTGTATCTTGAACATCTTGGTTTCTCTGCCTGAAAAGAAGCAGCAATCATATAAACCTATGCAAAGACACTGAATTCCATTATATTTGTAAAATCAGTTGGAACTCTTTGACAGATACAAGTATGATTATGGTTTGCAAAGTGCTTGAGCAAACAATCCCTACATTTTTAAAGAACATTCTCAGCTGTACTGACAAGCCCACAGTTCTTTATGGTAATGGGCTCAAAGTTTTGCAAGATGTTTTTTAAGTACTTTCCTAAAATTAATGAAACTCTTTACAGAAGAGAAGGGAAAGAGAAACCTCAGCTGAACTCTAAAGGATGCTAATTTAAAAGGAATGGCTACAAAACCCTAACATCTCATTTCAGAGTTCGTCACCAGAAGAAAGAAAAGGGAGGAGAAATACAAACATAATACTATGATCCCCCTTCTCTGCATTATAACTCTACCACTCAGAGGTTTCTTTATTTCAGTTAAATTTACCCATGACAGATGATGCAGTCCAGAAACAACTCTAGCACACCTCAGCCAGCAGTGAATCAGCATGTTCTAGGTGGCCTTGTCTGACAGAGCTCAGCACCTGTCAGTGTATTGCTGGTCATCATTGTCACTGCATAACTCACAGAGTCCTGTGACATTCCAGTGATTTTTGCCATTGTGCTGGATGTTTTCTGACTGTAGTGTTTTACCTTCTGTTGGCCAATATTTGTTAAGAAAGATGCATTAAAACAGTGAAATCTAATTAAATTGGAGGAGACTTGAAAACATCAATTAGGAGAAAAATCCATTGCTCCCATCTGCCTATCAGGCACTAGATAAAAAAGCAACTGTGCTTTTTGCTGCCAATCTGTAGAGGAAGGGGGCAACCCCTTAAAGTTTCACTGATTGCCTTGGGATTGCCAACAGGAGCTGCTGTAGTGCTTATGCCAGAGAAAGACACCACCACATACTCTCACTCACAGGCTGCCAGGAGCACCTCATCCCTCTGATCTGTTGATCATGACATCAGCTGCAGTTCCTGCTCCGTGGTGAGATGTGCCAAGTCAATCACTGGAAACGAACAGCTTCTGGGCAGCTACAGATCAACCAGCAACACCCAGAGCTGAGGCACCAGCTGCTGTGCTGAGAGGCAAAGAGAAGTTACCTGTGACAGAGCCATCAGCCAGATGTTGCTCCAGGGGCAATTTCAGAATTCCCACCTTTACCAGCTCCAGCAGTGGCAGGCTCTCCGTTTCTGCCAGGAACATTTATCATGGCAATACCTTCCAGATGACCAACCCCTGCCACACAGACCTCCAGAGATCTGACAAATGAGGGTGGATTGCCTTTGTTGCAACTTAAGTTTCAAAAAGTAATGCTGATGAGGGGGTACACCATGACACAAGGACCTCCCTTTTCCCTCCTTCACAATCTCCTAACCTTTTCAAAGTTGGGATGAGTCAGCTCTCTCCAGACTACAAAGTCTCAGAGATACCAACAAAGACAAAAAGTGCTCCAAACCATTTGCTGGAATCAAATGAGCAAAACAAGACAATCAAACACTACAATCCCAGCTGACCTTGCAGTAATAGGATCACACCAAGATTAGTCTATGTCATAGATTAAGCCCACCGAAGTAAATTAATCTTTTTGCAGTCAGCTAAGACTATATGTTTACTCACTAAGCTGGGAAAAACTCAGGAGTCTAAAATGTTTATCAGCTAGGACAGACAATCTAGACTGCAGCTACATGCATGTTTTAGCACAATTATTGCTGCAACACTGACTTTAAGGTGCCTTCAGAAAGGAAAAGCTCTTTAAACAGATTTTTAAACTACATTGTTTAACTTACAAAATAATTAGATTCTACCACTTCACATTTTGACAGTCAACTTTTTGTCTGAGCAAAGCAGTGCAGAGAGCTTGCAGAAGAGACATCCTGCACACCACCAAAAAGATGCCTTGCAGGCAGCATGACAGCTTTCCTTTGGGTGGCAGAGCAATATTCCATTCTGACTGCAAACAACAGGAAGCTCTGTGCTGTGAGGAGGAGCAGCATGACCACTGTGCTCCCCTGCCCACGAGCACAGCAGCTGGTGACTGTTCAACTTCACTGTCCCAGCCTCTCCTGCCCCACAGGAGCCCTGTGATCACAGCTCACCACACCACAAATGTTTGGGGTCTGGGGTTTGTTTCCTGAGCACCTGAACCATGCCTTGTCCCACCAGGAAGGGTCATGGCATTTGTCCATCTGTGCCCAGGGACTGAGGTACAGCTGGAGGCATTTTCTTCCTCACAGGAAGCCCCTTTCTGATGCATACATCACACTTCTCTAGAAAAATGATTCTATGAATCTGCACATCTTTAGGAACTACCCATGCTGCCATCTCAGTCCAGGCTGCTCATACTCATTTTTGCAGACTTCTCTCCTTCACCTCCCTTAATTAAAATGTATTCCAGGGTCTCTAGTTTGAATTTTCATCAAAATATCAACATATGACTGACAGAGGGGAAGGGGGGGGGGGGAATTACACAGAAATAAACCATGTTTTGGCAGGGTTTCCTCACATTCCTTTGTTTTTCTACCCATGGAAACAGTCACAGCTCAGTGTCCCCTGACAACACTGACAGTTGTACCTGGGAGAACTGGGTAACCCAGATGCTGAGCTGACAGACACTGCTTTACTGAAGGCACAGTGTAAGTGCCACCAAAACCAGGCTGTGCCAACCCCTGGACTGTCACCACTGCAGAAGCACCAGAACAGCAATGTCCCTGCCTGCATGGCAGAGTTCCACATGGCACCATCACACTCTGCTGCTGCTGCTGAACTTACCAGCTTGTCTCAACAGATGAAAGTACAAAATTTCAAATTAACACATCCACTTAATTACAAACATACATACACATATATCCAGTCAATATACACTTGATTATTAGTGCACCCAAAGTAGTTTTTCACACATGTCCTCAAAAAATTTCATCTTCACGTGCTCCAGAACAAGAGAGTTAAAATGAAATGAAGGCTTCATGAATTATTTTATAAGTATGTACTGTCTTGAGACGAAATTTGTAAATAATGAAATCCAAGACTAGTTTGACAGAAGATGAATAAAAATTATTGACTGTGAAAACCAATTCTAGTTCATCAAGAAGTACTCTTTTGTGCTGTGCAATAGAACATTTCAGATTTTTTTTTACCCTTAGCAATTACTACCATTTTTGGGGCCCAATCCTTCCTGGTGTTAAATTCTCTACATAGAATTTACCATAGTTCAGAAACAAAAGCAGTGCATATTTCAGGACTTAGGGAGAGTTAAGCATAGATTGGCTTTATGCCAGCCCTCAGCAGTAGGCTGAATTCCACCTTTAATGAAGTTGATACGAACTAGGCTTTTCCAGGATATGTAAGTTTGAGCCTACTGTTAAATTAGAAAACTGTTGTTATATTGTTTCACTGCAGGCAACCAATTCTCAGCATACACACATTTGAACCAGAATTTTGACACTTGTTTTTGGAGGCAAGAAGAAGATTAAACAGAACTCAGTGAACACTGAAGACCCATTTTATCAGGACACATCTAGTTGTAATTGTGAACGAAAAAAAGTTTCCAAACTGAACAAGGAAGAAACATGGTGATAAGGCAACTTGAACCACTGGTATTTTATCAGATGAAATCTTGGCCTCAGCTTGATGCAAAAGGGTTTAAATTAGTTGTGATGGAAAGCAGTTTCAAGCAAGTCTCACAACTGGCTTCAATGGAGTCAAGACTGAAAGAAAGCATTTGTAGATTTGAACACACACACATGCAATTAGTCCTGATGACCATATCCCTGATGGACTCCATTTGCAGACACTTTCCTTCATAATGCATTACTCTTGCTCAGCTTAAGCCATATTTTATCCAAGTTGTCCTTGAAAGATGGGTTCTTGGAAGAACTATGTTTGCCCACAACTTACTTACGAACATTTGATTTCCAAACTTGTGTGGTCTGATGAAAGGGTGAAGGCACAGGTTGGTATCATTCAGCTTGGTATCACTAGCAGAAAACTGTACATCAAGCAAGATTTCTGCAGCAAAATTAATAAGAAATTCCAAGTAGAAAGGTACTTTGAAGAATTTCCCATTGAAACCCCTGAAACTGGCAGCTAGGGCTGCAAGACAATGTCTGAGCTGTAGTTTACATTTATGACACACGTGGTTGCATGAATACCCAGCAAAAAGAGGGAGTCCTCACAAACAAAAGCAGATGACCGTCAGACTGAGGTTTTATTGCTGCCACTGAGCTCTCCTTGGAGTTGCTACATCCATGTTCACCAGTGCTGCTCAGCTGCTGTGCACTGAGTCCCTGCAAAACTCCCAAGTTCTCATCCCAGAACAGTCAGGGCTAGGCAATTTCTCACCTCAGCCACTCAAGGCCCAGCTGGTGACTACGTCCATGCCAAGCTCCATTTCAGCAGCCACATAATCAATACAGATATGAAGAAAGCTACTCTATTGATCTAATTTGATTTTCTGTTTTGTGTACATCTCAAAGTAACTGTGATCATAACAGATGCCAGCGTGGTTGGCAAAGTAAGATGAACTACAAACATTCAGAGCTCTATCCCTTTGCTTCAGATCAAGAAGCCCTGAAGAGAAAATCATGACAGTGAAACGAAAATAACCCGTTAAACAAAATCAGGTAATTTGGAATCTTTGCCTTGCACCATGCTTACAGCATCAAGCATTTTTCATTCATCATCTGTTTCTTCTACTGTTCTGTGTATCTGCAATGTTTTGTGCTACAAGTACTAAACCCCCTGAACTTCAATAAAGCATTTAACAAGTACACAACAAAACATATATGTACCTCTGTACTTTCTCCTCAAGCATCCATCAGATGGCTAAAAATTTACTTTCATTATTCACTTGAGGAAAAAGAATGCCTTTCTTCAATTAAAGACAAGATAGAGAATGTCTTGATATATAGAAATATTATGGTATTAAAAGAAGCGCTCATATTTAAACTCCTTAGGATGAAAGAGTATCAGAAGACACACTGGAAGAGATAACCATCTCTTGGGAGAAAAACACAGGCAGCTCTCATCTCCCTGAAGGCAGAATGAGTCTGATTTAGCTTTCTGCTTTGCAAAAGATCTTTGACCCAAGCAAATGGCCACTAGAACAGTGGTAAGAAAAGACAACCACATTTATTTTCTCACCTGCACCCAATTTGCACCCATTTATCTCCCTTGTTTCCTTAACCTTGAAAAATGGGAAGCACCTACCTTGTCAGACTTGAAGAAAGCACCACATCCTTGGGGTGTGTGTTAGTTAGACATAGCAAGATAATGTTCTGTCTAAAATCAAAGTATTCCCCATAGCCTTCAGCATGTAGAGGTTCTTTTAGCTCTGGCGGAGGATGTGCAAACATCCACTCAGGGTATTACTAAAGGCTAATTCCTAATTCCCTTGAGTAAGCCTGCTTGCTGCTATGGACTACTACAGGCTTTATTCCTATTAGAGACTTACTGGTTGCCAAAGGTGACAGTGCTGTGTCACAGATAATCATCAAAGTGATACGGTAAAGGGTTTCTCAAAGTTCAGCTTTGAATAAAAAGATCCAAATTTTAAGTCTGTAGCTGTTTAAGCCTGAGAACCAAGCAGGTATTTATGTTTCACTTTTCCAGTATTAGCTGATAGGCAATAAGTTCATGTACCCCTTCCACTCAGAAGCCAAACTGCCACTGGAAGAATCAGTGACAGCAGATGGGAGCAGGCTGACACCACTCCCCAGATGGCAGCAATTATGAGAAGGTCAAGCCATGTCAGAAAAAGCAGTGCTTGTGTTCAGTGCTCAATTTTGGGTGCAGGCCATCTAATCTTTTTTAACCACGTAACTTAAGAGCTAAGGCTGGTTACCAAACAAGGGAACAAATCCCAGGAGGGGTTAACACCTGTAACTCCACCCAGAGCAGGAACAAGAACAATGGTACTGACTGCAGACATTGTCTGATGTTCCCAATACTTTAAAAGAAACCAAACCTTGCAACTCGGCTGTAACCAATATGAAACTCTCACCAAACACCTGGAAATGCCACTAGTCAGTAATGCCTTGTCCAAGGCATATATGAGCATAGGCATGAATTTAATGACATTCTGCATCACAACTTGTGTTTCTGTAAGGGAAATTCTGGTTTTTATGTAGATTTTGACAAAAACCTAAATGAGGTATTTTCGGTGTATGCTGCCCTCTCCTATGGAGGAGTATGGTGCTTAAACAATTTTGTGACATTGAGCTTAGGTAACACAAAGCAATCTTTGCGGGACACAGTGTCAAATAAGAAGCTGTCTTGCAAATAAACCTTCCATTTTGTTTTGTAAGCAAAAAAGATTATTGTAATGGGCAGGTGAGTTTTCAAAGAGGTGACAAGAGAGGTGTAGAAGTTCTCAAAGTCTATCAGCAGCCACTGAGTTCTTATCTAAAACACACAGAATGATACCCGTGTGTAACTGAGATTACCCTGTCACCTGCTACTTTTGAAACAATGCTTTAGTTCCCACAACTAGCAACCCATTTAAAATTAATCCACTTAGTAATTATCTTATTTAGCTTTCACTAAACTACCTTCAGAGTCCTATTTTCTGCACAGCAGCACATGCCATAAAAGACAGCATTATACAGATTTGCACATTGTTCTAAATATAACTGGCTGCAGTACTTTTGTGTGTCCTAAACACAACCAGAAAGGTCGTAATTAATGCAAGCACAAACAAATCTTTATTTTTTCTTTGCACTTTATGCATCCTGGAGATGGTTGCTCCTCCCTGGCTGCTCACAGTGTGATGACACACACCGAGTCCTTCTGGTTCAGGCACGTTTCCCTGTTTCCCCCCGCTCTGCCGTGTTTGCAGGCAGGCTTCCCGCAGCAGGAGGCTCCGGCAGATGGCGCGAGCAAACCGCCTGCGAGCGAGGACAGGCGGCTCTGCCCAGGGCGGCCGAGCCGCCTCCGCACACCCGACGGCTTCTCTTGTCGCCGTCACAGGCTGCCAAGGGTAGGAACTCCCTCCTTGTGGGAATACACAAGGCAGAGTACTGCCGATACCTGCTTAAGTATTTACCAGTCCCAGATGTTACTAAACTGCAAAAACAGCGATATGTCTTCACCCAAAAGGAAGGTGAAGTGACACATTTCACTGAGGCCGATCTGGCAGCAACTCCCAAAGACAAAGGAACAGGCCAGAACAGATCTGGTTCACACCCCAGAGCAAGACTCAAGAAGGACATGAGGATTATGGGAGAGAGAAGAGGATCGATAACCCGAATTTCCAGAGGATCCTGAGCTTTTTATTGCAAAATGAAACAAAGCTTCCAACGGCAAAGAGGAAGTAACACGTTCTCTGAAAGTTTAATTCCTTAGTTGCCTCCTCAGCCACAGTGATCCTTTTCTTAGGATGTTGGATTAACAGTGCAGCATGTGCCAAATGCAACTGTAATTTCTAATCTGCTTTTCTTCAGAGTCTTTAATAAAGATCACAAACTGAAAAAAATTCTTGCTGGAACACTGGCCTTTAAAGGGAGTCTCTGAAAATGGGAGCTAACATCAGTCAAAAACACTATGCCCCTCTACCTAGCTAAAGTTGAGACTGCGTAACAGGTTCAGCCAGACCCCATGAGATGTGCTTTCATCTCTCTGTACAGAACTGACTCTAGCCCTCCTCCTCATTTACTTCCCTTTCAGATCTGTTGGGCCGTGCACTGAGAGGTGCCCAAGAGCAAAGGCTGTGAAGGCTGGAAGGTCACAAGCAAGATGTGGCCAGCAGACTACACACATTACTTGCCTCAAAAACTCTCGTGGCTGGAGGCAGATTCCAACACCTCCATTTATTTTGCACAGAAGTAGACAATTGGGAATAGTTTTCCAAATTAATTTTCAGGTAATGTAATGTTTTGAGAATTTTAATACAATCAAAATTCTACCAGCTGGTGAGGGAAATGCTGTACTCACTGAAATGAGAGTAATGTAATTATGATCAGTTGAGACAGTTTGTGGATACTGATCTATTTGAACTACATGCAGTTAGGCTGTCAGCAATGCAAAAGTAATTGATGTAGCAAAATCTAGACAATAATGAATTAATAAAGCAGATAAAAATTATTAAGAACAAGCTACTGTTACAATAAAACTACATTTTACAGGACCAAAACAAGAGCTCTAGCTAAGAATCTACTGCCCCTCTAAGAGGCTCTGACACAAAGAAAACTGCTGAAACCAGAGTAATACAATTAGCAGCATCTTGTTAGAAAATTAGACTTACAGCTGGTAATAAGAGAGCCTTAAAACTATTAACTTCTGGAAAATAGGGAGATTTATAGCTATCATAAAAGACAATTGGTTCACTGCTATTGTAAGCAGTATGAAATGCAGGCATTAATGCTAAACTACAACTAACCTGAAAAATACGAGATTTTAGTGGAGGCTTTGCTTTTAATTAGTTCAACTAAAAAAATAATCTATTAAAAAAAAAAAAAAAAAGAGAATGAGATGAACATTCATTTTTGGGTTTGGTTAGTGTTCACAGACTCAGAGAATGCCCAGCCACTGCTCAGGATGCTGGGCAAAACGTAATTAAATAGATTAATATACTTAGGCCCTCAAAGTCCCAGAGCATTTGCCAATTCCCAGCAAGGCTTTCAGAACGTTCTAGCTCCCACTGTGGCCCATCAGCCTCCCCCCAGCTATTCTCCCTCCTTACCAGAAGGGCAGCAGGCGTTTCACTGCACCGGGTGATTCCTAAGGCAGAGCCATCTCCGTGAGCAAACCCTACTGACACAACCACATGACCTTACTTCCCAAACCCAGGGCTACCTTCTGGGCAGCCAGCCCACATACCAGCTCTCCTGCTCAGTGCTTTTGCTCTTAAGCTTCATTAGGGGACAAGAATTTTTAAGTCCCTGTCTTCCTCATGTGCTGTGAACAGAGCCTGTGAAGGTTCAGGGTGTTCCAAGCAGAAGGGAGCCAGGGCACACCGTGTCCATAACACCTCCAGTGGGGCCAGGGCACACCACAGTCTGGCAGATATGCTGGCACAGAGCCACCATCTTTTCTAAAAGGGTCCAAGGAACACTCAAAGGCAAACAAATGCTTCCCTTCTGTAAAGTGTCCTCCTAAGGGACAGTTTCCACTTGCCTATCTTTTTATGCTGCCAACACGGTACAGAGGGAAAATGTATATAAGGAAAGCTGATCTCACAGTCACTTTACATGACGCCTTTGTTGGAAATGGGGTGAGGCAAGGATTCTGAGATGTCCTGAGGGGTTTTGAGGGGCTTGGGCAATAACTGATGCCTTTTTCATAAGCACTGAGTCAATTTCTTAACACTGAACTTGAATAGGGTGGGCCTCTCCTGTGGTGAGGCAGCTTGGCCATCTCAAATGGCTGACACAGGAAACAGGGACATAGGCAATGGATTGTTTGCTCCTTTTTCTCCCTAAAAGATCCCTCCCAGCCACCATGTGTAGCACTGCTGCAAGACAGCTTTCCCTGCCATCCTGAGCACAGCCCAGTGACACAGGTAAGCCATGTACAGGATGTGTGGTGTGATGTTTGTCCTCATATCCTCTAGTAGCTCATGATTGAGCTCAAAAGTAGTAGTGTAAACCAGAGAGAAAAAACAGCTCTGCCCCCAGACATTAATTAGCTTTCAAATCTCTGCAGCGTCTCTCTTTGGACAACTCCAGAGGTTTTAATCTATATTAGGAACTAACTGAAGTAGTGAGGGAAGATTCTCACCCATTTAGCCAAGCAAAAAGTGCATGAGAAGAATGAAGTCAAGTAATGCACAATATATTGGTGGCTTCTGAGCATCGCAGTGACAGTTCAGGTGCCAGAGGTCTGCCAGGGACAGCACTACAGGACACATGTTATTATCTATGTCACACATGAGATATTCTCTATGTACTGTAAATCTCCCTAGCTGCTGAAGCTGTCTAGAATCATAGAAGCAGAAAAGGATAACTTAAGTCATCTTCCCCCTTGCTGGATTGTGGGTCTTGTGCTGCTTCTTACAGCTATGTCACAGTATGGGCCAAAACTGACATTCTAAAAAACATGACTATCAATTAAAAGGTAAAGGGAATAGAGAAGGGAATCCCACTGACAATGTTTTGTTTTCTAAGATGCCACATTTGTTTTAACAGTGCTAAACAGGAGTTTTTGCAGTAAAGAAGTTTTACTGTGACTAGTACTAGAATCAGAAGAAGAGGAAAAAAGGCATCCTCATTTGAAGTGGTTAGACTCATTGTTTTATGAATTCAGCTATATAACCAACTAACTGACTATTTTAGTCATGAGCTGTGGCTGAAACGGGATAATTATGAATTCTGGCAGGCCCACTTATATAGAGGAAACAGACTTCTGCACCTTCTTGTATATAGTTTGTAATCCAGAAATGAACAGACGACTGTGTGCAAAGTCTGGTTCTCCTGATCTCACACTGATGTCAGTTCCAAAACCAACATTTCCTTCATTCAAATTCCTTGAACACGGGCCTACTTTCCATATTTGTATTCAGAACAAAAAAAAAAAATTGGAACAAACATAAGAGTACTGTACAGCAGGTGTTGTGCAGCTCAAGATCTTAGTTCCTACTGGGATAGGTGGGGTTTTGTACTTTATTGTGCTGTTAAGAAGTTTACATGAGTCATTGCCTCACCTCTTTCCTGCCTTATACTACCTCAACAGGCATGTGGGGGTTGGACCATGTGTGTAGTTAAAAGAAACTTTTAGTTAAACTTTTTAAACTTTTCTTTTAATTTTAGTTTAACTTTTTTAGTTAAAAGAAAAAGAGTCCCTGCAGAGATACAAGTGTAGCTGGAGACATTGCTAATCTTGATTTTGAATGGCAATGTAAGGGGACAAGAACAGCTAGCACTAACGAATCCCAGAAAAGCCAAATGAGGAACTAACCAAAAGTACTCAGCTACTCTGGGTGCTGGCATTCCCACAGTTACTTGATAGCCAAGGCAGAATAAATAATCAGCCAAATTTATTTTTTTTTTTACATTAATCTCCTGGGAGGGGGAAACAGGAAGGGAATGTAAGTTGTCTTCGTGGAATGTTGTCAGATGAGAATTAAAATTCCAGTCTTTACTGAGGCCTCTGCTGGAATGTACAAAACACTGGGTACATTCCCCCGTGCACATACACGCTTTGTGTTTTATTTTTCCATGGCATGCTGCTTCAAAGGCTCACAGCTGCACTCTTACTTGGTTTCTCAGTAATCTGGGTACATAAACACAGTGAGACTCAAAGCTGCCCTCCTCACCGTGGTACCTTGGCTGAAATAGAAGCTGTTTCACCCAGGAGTGAGACACATCTGAAAGTCCATGCTGGCACTAAGACGAAGTTGATGTACAGTAATCTTGAGGTTTAGTCTGCTGCCTCCACCAAAAGCTTCTCAAACACACTACCAGCAATGGCTTAGCAAATCTTCACTGGTCAGCAGTGGAACAGTGAGGCCCAACAGCTCTAATTTCACTTCCAAATAGTCAGAACTTGGCTTATGCACTAAACCACCACTGTTAACATTAACCATCTATCACACTGTTGATTGCAGCTGCTACACAAAGCACTTACCTTTCACAAACAATAGGGTATTCTTTGAAGGGAGAGAAGAGGAGGAGAAGAGGAGAGATGCAATTTTTCTTGCCATGGCAATTTCCCAGAAAATGTCTGAACATCACAGAGAAGGAACGCCTGTAGAGGGGACAAACATATCCCTTCAGAAGAGGAGAGCCCATAACAGAATTATAGAAATGTTTTTCCTAATACCAAATAAACAAATTATACAGGCCAATCATTCTAGGCAACTATTTAATAAAACATAAAACCACACTGTGCAATAATGAAGCCAGATGCAAATTACTTCAGTCTTTTTACAATCCTTTCCCACTCAAGTCAGAGGCAAATTTCTAGGACAATTATAAATGGACACTTGGAGCCAGATTTGTTCCAGCACTTTTTTTCAATAGATGCCTCATGATGGAGACAATACTTTAAGAAATATCACTGTATACCTTAATACCATTTGCTCTGCTGTAGATGTTTGAGATGTGCAACTCTGACAATCCCACTAAATATTATCTGAACTTCTAGGAGCTTAAATAGCTTTGAAGAAATGCATTCCTGCATGAAATTCAGCCTGTGCTGGGGCCAGAAGAGGATTTTGCCATCCCTGGTGAGAGCTAAGGTATACCAAGGCCTTGTGATGTACTGAGCAATGAATCTCATCCTGATTACTCTCTTTGAAGTTGCTCTCTAAAACTCAGATCACAGAGTACAACAACTTCTGTATGTGAGAGGAATAGAATAGCTCACCATACAGAGCCAGGCTGTACATAACAGCAACTCCTCCTCATGACACAGTCAAATGCTGTATTCCTGGAAGCCCCACAGTCCCAAAAGAGATTCCTCTTGCATGGGAACTTTCCAGAGACCTCAAGCAAAGTCCAGTTAGCAAGGGCAGGTGACACAGAGTCCTGCCCATGTACCTTATCACTGGTTGGAATGAGTCCTTAGTCACTACCTGCAGTTTCTGTTGGACTCACTGATGGCAATTAGGCCAACAGTTGAGTTTAAATTTTAACCCATAAGTAATAAACACTGCTTTTCTAAGAGTAGTTCAAGTACAGTCCAAATTTCATATAAAAATCTCTATTTTCCAATGGGAGAAGAGCCTCTTGGGTTGGACAGCACTGAGCACATTCAAGGCAGCACTGTGCTCTACATGACAGTCACCAAATAACAGCAATCAATGAACTCCATGAGCACAGACACTGACAAAGTCAGTTTTCTGTGGCCATCACTGCTGCATAGCTCATCACACAGTCCCCCTGTCACAGAGTTATTTGGTCTCTTCCTCCCTGTGATGCTATTCAGCCCAGTTTCAGACACTGTTTTGCTATCAAAACCAAAGTTAGCCAGGGAAATCCATATTACTCACACAAACAGCAAGGCTGCACTGGGTGTCTCCTGGATTCAGGAATCTGGGCTAAAAATAATCTGTCCTCTGCACAACTATGGTTAAATTACTGTTAGGAAAGATCAGGAAGAGAACATTCTTGGCATTCTGAGCATGTTTACTCTGACTCTCTGGATACAGAATTCAGAGTGAATTCTTTTCTGGAGGCCAAACTCCAGTCAGCCTAGGAAAATATAGGATTCCCCAGACCTAATACTGCCTGGTTAGCAGAACAGTGCCTGAGTCACAGGCCTACCCAGGTATTTGGAAAGTTAATATTTAACAGTTCTGACCTCTTTTACCAGGACAGCCTGTGTTTCTTCAACTCATCAGGAAGAAAATCAACTTGCTTCACTGGAAGACACAGTGAGATGATGAGCCCACTGTGTTCACAAAATTCACCCAGGTTCCCTCTGGCTGTGTTTCCATCCCAACCTTAAAAAAAATTCAGGAAGAGGATAAGCTTTAAATGTTAAAAAGAACACATAGTCAGTTGACCAAGACATGCCCACTAACCAAACAGTACCACTACTAAGTTACTTTAGACCTGAGTAAAATCATATTATGTTTCCATCATCTTTTGCTTGTTAAATGAGACAATGGTATATATCATTCTTTACTTCAATTTTTTTTTCAACGATTGTGTGTTACCTATAGAATTTTGAACGTGCAACTGGCCAGAGTGAACTAAACATTATTGTATCTTCTAGAGAAGGAAAATGAGCATATTGGACAGATAATCTGAAGTGCACGTGGACAGATATTTTCTAGTCCACATATTCACTTTCATTAGATGTTTTGGGTTTTTTTCGTAAGGGTCTCAACAAAATTACTTACGTTTTTCTTGAACAAATATGATATTTAAAAAGCCATTTGTTCACAAAGCTGTCCAAATCTAATTGCAGTCTCAGATATACTAAAACAAAACAAAACAAAAATTCCACACTATGAAGCCAACCTTTCCTAACTGTATAACCAGCTTTAAAAAAAAAAAAATATTACCCATTTCTCTCTTGCCTATATATAAAAAAGGTTAAATACTGACAGACACTGTTAAAACGTATCCCTTTTTTCTGTGGTTCTAAACGTGTTTGAAAAGGAGTCTGACACAGATCTTTACTTATCTCTGGATGGGGATTAAAAGGACATATGGCCCATTTTACCATCAACTGTGAACTTCTGACCCCTTCCTGCTTTTCCCTAACTATAATCTTCTCTTTCTTTTGGTCTTTTTTTTCATTAGATATTTTCATGTATGACTCTGAAAAATTTCTGCAGTCCCTAAAGTTTCAGATTGTAAATTTCAAATGCAACACATTATAAAGGGAAATTATTTGCAGTGAAATATGCATCAAAGTTTAATCAACACAAATGAACTTACCAAATTACTCCCATCAAATTTGGTGTCACTGCTTGACTAAGGACTTACCATTCTGACACAAAAACATTTAAGCAATGATGTCTTTAGATCACCTGTCATCCAAGGAGCAGAACTAAGTGACATCTAAAAAGTTTTTCATAGTACACAAAATAATAATCAGCCAAATAGCCCAAAGGCAAAGATTACAAAATGAGTTCAAGAGCAAAAAGGGAGACTGTAAGCTGCTGAAAGTGAGTTCTGAAAGTGCCAGGAGATTGCTGTCCTTTGAAGAATTATGATTTGGTTTACTGTATTTCCTCTGTTAGTTCACTGACAATTCTCTGGTGTTTTGGTGTGATGGTAGGATGACATCAAGCCTACACCTGAGTAATGATCCAAGCAGACCTGCCTGCACTGACAGGCCAGTCTCTGTGAGAAACTTTGGCACCACAAAGCCTCAGCAGCCCAAGTATACCAGAGTCCAAACCTCCTGTCTACCTGCCAAAATGTTCCAACTGAGCAAAAAAGGACTGCCCATCTTCCCTGCAGTGTGGTACCAACTGGCACTTGGGAGGAGCCCAAAAGAGGAACATGCTGAACACAGAAAGCAAAAGCCAAGGGAAAACAGAAGATTCCTCATCTTTTGAAGCCCCCAGTAGTATGATTTTCAGCAAGGCTACATGAAAGAAAGTCACTGTTACTCTGCCAAAGCCAAAGGCAGAGTTTGTGGGCATGCAAAGAGCTGAGGTCCAGCAGATCAATCAGGCCTGCAGCACAGGTATTCTTATTGACACATGAAGCTGCACTAAGCAGTTAAGCTCTTTTTACATTCAGAAATACAATTGTGAATTTCACCTTTACAACAGACAGACTACAAACTCCAGACTAAAATTCCCCATGCTACAAACTTCATCAGGAAAATCCCTCTGGCAACATAGTGAGAAAACCAGTCTCAGTGCAGTGACTGCTACTACACAGCAAAATAAAGGTCTGTGGATGTGCAGCACTCCGTTTATTTGGTTCAGCTGTGCTCAATTTGTCAACTGTTCAAAGAAAAGATGACACCCCAGCACAGAGAGCACATGAACAAGGCTACCCTTGAATGACTTACGAATTTTGTTTATTCATTTCAGAATGCACGAGGCACTCAACCCTCTCACTGTTTTCATACAAGATTGATCTTTTTACCTTGTCTCAACTGTTTTTGTGTGTGATTCTACCATGCACACAGACCTGCATTTACGGAGACAACATCTGCCTATGGTTATTTAACGTATTGTGACAGAAGCCCATGTTCTAATCCAGTGGGAATTTACTAGCGGACACTTTTGAAGAATAACATGGTGCCACAGTCTCAAGAGGTTCATAAAGTACTTGTGGAGCAAATCAACCCCCCAAAGAGCAAAGGGCAAAAGCATTTCAAATGCACACTTGAGACCCCTGCTCTAATGCTGTGGTTTAAAGTGCTGAGGACGTTCCTGCACTTAAGAGATTACTTTTGCTCTCTTCACCCTATATACCTCCAAGGTAAACTCTCTCTGCCAGTGGTTGATTTGTTTTATATTAAAGGAGGTGACAGCAAAGGGTATGGGAAGGAACAAAACATTTCTCCTGAAAAGCAAACAAATGCCCTAATACCCAGGGAAAGCTACAAAATGAGTGTCTCAGATTCTCCCAACCCACTCCAACTCAGTGACTCATGCTCATTTGCTCTCACACGGCTTTGCTGGCAGAGGCATTAAAGCAATTGGCCTTATTTTCAATGCCTGTCACACTCGGGCAGTTGCTGATGAGAGAGATACCACTCCTGCCAAAGGGCTGGGTGCTGAGTGCATCCAGTTGTGCTCCAGGGTAAAGGCAGAGGGAAGCTGTTCCATAAAGTGGTAACAACCTGCTGCTTTTCCGATGAAGACTTGTAGGAAAGGTGCAAACATCAAAAGCACCAGACTTGGACACCTGCTCCCCCATCTCCTCTACTACTGACAAAGATGGAGTGTTTCTGACTAGATTTATCCTTTGTTAAAAACAGTGGCCATACAGAGATAACTTGGGGGAAGAGAAACTGTTGCCATAGTCCAATGGACTTGGAGTGAAATAATGCCATTTTTTTAATGATTAACAGGAGTATTTATCATTGTATAGAAATAAAAAGCTAATAGAAATTAAGGTTCCAAGCTGCATGCTAAGTATTGAAGTAATTTTTGTAATATGCAGCAAAATACTGCAGTATTTTTGAAGTTAAAAAAAAAAGGAGATGCACATTCCCTTCCTCAACAGTGCTTTTTTTTCTGTCTAGGTTCACACAGGATACTGAAGCAGATGGCTCTAATCCAGTATGGCAATTCCTACGTCTCATTCAGCACAGCCTCTTTTTCTCTTTGATTACAAGGGATATACAAATACATTACACAGTTACACAGCCTCTGCAGCGAGACAAAGGCTCTTCACTGGTTTTACAAAGTACGGTTTGTGTGTAGTAAATGATATCCCTCTGCAAAAGGAAAGCATTCCATTCCTTTCTCCACAGCTCAGAGCGTGGGTGGACTGCTCAGTGAGCGCACGTCGGCCTTTTTCTTGCATGTTTCCCATTGACCAGAAAGAAGGGGAAAATCCAGCATTTGCAGTTAGAACAGGTGGAGAGTCCTGTGCCAAACCCCCGGAAGAAAGAAACACTGGGGAAGGGAAGAAAACAGTGTTCTCTCCTCAGGGGACAAGGGACAGGTCAGAAATCTTTGCTGCCTGGCCTGCAGAGCAATGCTGTTCGCTCTCCCTCCCCTGCTCAGCGGGAGCTGCTCAAGCCGCGGGGCTGCGCAGAGGGGAGGGAGGCCCCGCCCGTTCCCCGCAGGG
>JANPWX010000396.1:2772083-2796130 GCA_024734555.1 Trochalopteron elliotii
GCAAGGCCGGCCGGGCCCGCCCGCCTCCCCCTGCCCTGGGTGTCCGCCGGACCGCTCCTCCTCTGCGTCCTCCCGCTCTGGGGCTTTAGCATCACATTCCAGGCGATCCTTGAGATTCAGCCTAGTAAACAAGGACATGCCGGATATCAAAATCAGCCACATTTCGCGTACTCCCTCATTTTTAGCAGCAGTAAATGTAAAAGAGAACGTATCTGAAGGCCAAGAAGCAAAGGTTTCTGAGGTTTAACCTTTCCTACACCAGTACTTCTGCTTAAACTTGCCTAGCGTTGGTCCTGACTGACAGAATACCACTTGCAGTAAGGTACATACATCAGGAGTGGAAATTTCCATTTCACAGGGGGATGATTTTGTCAAGAAGAAAGCAGCTGAAGAGAGAGCCTGCCCCTCTTATGTGATTCTCACTGTAATTTAAAAGGTTGAGATAACCTGAACAATGACCTTCAAAGTCTCTCTACTCCTGCTAAGATCAGAGAGACATTACCCTATATCTTCTGAATGCAAAACACGTGCTCTAACCAAGGTAAAAACCTCACCAGACAGGACTTTGATCTTATCAGGCCCTACCTGCACAACAGCAAGCATGCAGTACATTTGTAATGTCTGAATCTGCAGTTCAGCAATAGTTTTACCAGAAGGTCACTGAGACCTGGAATCCATATTCCATGAAAGGGACTATAGAGTTATACTTGGCTGTGCACCTCACTTACCAGGAAACCACATTAATTGCTGATTTCCACCTCTCCCTCACACTCAACAAGCCACAAAACTTGGTACACTACATTCAATCTTTAGGGCTTAAACAGAAATTACTGGCTTGGCCCTCTGCCTGGCTGATTTAAGTCAACCTTGAACTCTGCAAGATGACTACATTTATAATGTAGTCAGCAACATTTGTCTTAGGTCCCTAAGTCCTCACTTTGTGGCCTGGACACAGCGCTTTGACACAAGCTGCTGACTACACTCCTTCTTGCTACTCATTCAAGCCCAATTGTGTAGAAGCCAAAATAAGAACAGAATGTGCCCACCATCCTTGCATCAGGATTGTTTGACTATTTTACACCTAGCAGGATTATTGCTAGCATTCTGAGAAATCAACTTAATCACAACAGCAATAAAACTCTCATTCTAGTTTTTCTATAGTAATTATGCTACCTTTGACTCCATTTTCTTGCTGCTATCATCAGGCTTGTCACAAATGGAAATCTGAACTTGCCTGTTTTGAACCATCTGAAGGGAACAGACCCAATTCTATACCAACAGCTCTTTATCTCCACACAGAGATACACACATACTCTCACTTTTTATGGGTTTGGATTATTTCTCACATTGAAATCTGTATGCAGGAAGGAAATAAATAATCACATACACAGTTAAATCATGCTACCTTTGGTGTCGTACATCATGCAGTTACAATAAGGATACACAGAGCTACACAGTTTACAACTGGTACTGTAATTATTGCCATCTCACAGCCTTTTAAGTGTTTAGCTGACCAGCTACACTCCGTGGTGGCACAATCACATGAGATTTACCAATACCATGATTTTTCTACAGACCAAACTTCATCCACCAAGTGTTAAAGCACACTTCAGAACTAGGGGCTAATGTGATGTTCTACCCCCAACCCCTACTTGGCAGAATACCCTTATGGCAGACAATATATTTTGGTAAGCTTATTTACTGCATGTGATTTTCTGGCCAGTAATGGTATATTTAGTCAACCAGACCTGGAACTAATATCTTTGATTTTCCAGTTTTCTATGCCATACAGCCAGAGACATGAGCTGGAATGCTCTGTTACCCATTTTTGAATGAATCTGCACCTTTGCACCAATGCAAAGTGAAACTCCACAGGGCTGGGATGGTGGAAGTACAGGAGCTAATTTATTTACAGCTCTGCAAACATGAGGAGAATTATAGTGGGGTCTGTCTGGATTAATACACATTTAATTTGAAAGTTTGCAAAACTGTTGTTTTTCTTGTAAAAAACAGCTTGTTCTGGTCAACAATCTTTAAGAGGTCTTTGCCAAGTTATGAACAACGCTTCATCAAAACATAGTATTGTGCAAAGCATGTAAACATATGCATAAAGGTTATTCTTTCCAGCCACAGACTACTCTTGTTTTCATAAAGATGTTTCACGAGGAACATCTAATTCAACTAACATGATTCTTTTGGTTTTGAAATTACATGCATACTTTTCAGAGGCATCACCAAAGTTTAATTTCCAGCATGCTGAAATTAATGCACCACAGCTCCCAGAGTGGAAATTTATATGCAGTTAAATTACATATTCATGGTGAACCTAAGAGCAAACAGACAGACTGCTGAGAAAGGAAGTCTCAATCAAGTCAAAAACCAAAACAATCTACTTAGCCCAAACAAATACAGAGATAAACTAACCTTCCTACTTGGGGATAACACATATTTTGATTACTAAATTTTAGTCATGTGTAGAAACATGCAACGGTAATAGAAAAAGAGGGGGAAAAAAATCTCTAAAAGAGAAGGAAAACAAAAGAAAATAACAGGACAGAGAGGAGATGTTATGACTGGCAAAAAGCATTCAGCATTTCTACAAGAACAGGAGTATTTTTCAACAAACAGACAGTAACAAAGTTAATAGGAACAGTGGAAGAAAACTTTGAATGGGACGTCAACAGGAAAAGGAACTGAAAAAGCTGAGGCAATTTAGTGAGAAAAAAAGACATGTGGATATCATATATAAATAAATAAATGAGCTGCATGAGCTATTTGGAGTCTATTAAATTGATAGGAAATGGCTGACATGGAACTAAAATCTAGCAGATTTTAATTACTTATACTATTAAGGAATGTGCACAATATTCTTCATTCTTCAGCTTTTTGGTATCTCTAGGTAGCAGCTTGTACTGCAGTAACACCAAGCTCAGAAATCTCTCTGTCTACCAGGCTCAGTTCTCATGGCCTGGGCTCATGGGGCAGCAGGGTTACAGGTGGTGCTGTGACCCTGCTGTTGTAGGTGAGCCTGTGGAGGTTGGCATGAAAAACCCAACATCTGGCAGAATGTTCTTTAGTTTTAGATTGGAGTTTTGGATAAGCTAAGCACTGGTTGTGCAGACCACCTCAGGTCCAGCTGGAAGCTGTGAAAGTTTTGTACTTGATTTAGCAGTCTCCAACTCGGCATCCAAAATAAAAAGTCCAAAAGAACTGGAAAGTTTTGAAATAGTTGAGATTAATGGCTTGCCAAAGGCCACACGGGGGATCTGGCATCTTACTGGCTTTACTCAGAAAAGCAAACATGGCACACATGAACTTTAGTGGGACTTTATTATTTCAGTGGCACATTTCCTAGATTCAAGTAACATAACAGACAAGATATGTCTACGAGCAAACCTTCATGCTTTTAAAAATGTTCCTTAAGAAGGAAATAATTTTGACCATTCTGAAAACACAACCCATGAGACACCAAGATGTTGCTGAATGAAAGAGTTTTTGAAAATTTAACTTCAGCAGTTTCGGACCCAAGCAGCCTGTTAGTCTTCCAGTGTTAAGGTAATTTATAATGGATGAATTTAAATAGGAATTGACTATCTAAAACTAGAATTGCAACAGCTTACACCCAATTCAGGAGGGTTGGCTGCTCTGTCCTGAACTGCACCAAAGCAGCAAGTGATAGTGATAGAGCCTGCAGTGAGGATGGGCACAACACAACCTCCAGCAGCTGGAACTGGAACACACTCCCATGGAAGTAGCTGGGCAGAACAAGTTATAAAGAAACATCTGTCTGTATTACCACACTGCCTGGCTAAATAAGCATGGGCTAGGAATGTTTGCAATACAGGAAACCCCACATCAACATAATTCATACTTGTGCCCCAAAACTTAATCCTAAAGAAAAGTAAAATGTCACTTGGACCTATTGTAAATGCTTGGAAGACATTTTTGCCATGAACATTAATTTCCAGCTAACAAAGATGAGATATGTCATTAGGATTATGCATAGCAGAAGTCAAGCCACTAGAGAGCTATCTAGTTGCTAAATTTAAATTAGAATGGAATTGTTTTAAATGCAACTTATTTGTTTCCAGTCTTGTTCCTCCAAAGTCTGAATTAAGTCTTATTGAATACTTCTCCAGCCTTGTTTAGGACTTGGGACAAAGTGAATCAAGGAGAAACAGAAGGTAACACAAGTTCATGCAGTTTAAGTAACACAAGCAGAAGGTAACACAAGTTCATAGGAATCCCTGGAGGATCTGTAGCACAAAATACATTTAAGAGATCCAAGGCTTGAATATTATTTACTTTTGCACAGCACAGGGACATTGCACAGACTGATACTGCTGAGGGAAAAGAATTTCCATAACAAGTCCAAACCAGTACATGTGCTATTAGGAAAACACTTCAGAGTTGTGGGTAAATCCTGAATCATAGGCATTAAACTACATATTTTGCTTAGGCATTAGTCCAGGCAGAGAGATCAGACAGACACAGTATGACACCCTTACTAAGTATTTCTTCATCAGTTCATATTACAGCAGCTGACAAACAAATGCATAATACCTGATCAGGGTGTCTGCATGTCCTGTGCCATGAAACCCTTGGAGGAGTATGTAGATTAACCAATGTATTTTTTTTGTAATATGCCATTTCTTTCCCACAAGCTCCATATCCCACAGGGGTTAAATGGTAGAGTAACAGAGTTAAAATAGATGCAGGGAAGAACATAAAACTCAAAAATAGATGAGGAATCCAGGAGGCAAAGATACAGGAAGAGGTCTTCGATACAGGCTGCAACAAGCATATGAGGGGCTTTGAAAAAAATCACAAGACTTGAAATCGTTTCCCTAGTTTAAGTCAATGTGGGTTTGCCAGGGGTGTTTTACTCAGGCAGCACTTCATGCAGAGACAGAAAACTTGGATTTGATCATGCAGTGAATGAAAAACCAGTGTAGTAGGAGACAGTGACAGACACAAACATTTCACTGTTTATGTGGAGTGCAGAGTCTGGTGGCCCTTGAAAGACAGAGATTGGCTTCAAGTCTGCCTTTATGCAAGCAAGTCTGATAGCTTTTACATGGAAGTATTAGAACAAGATATGCTTTTGTTCTGCAGGAACACGACACACTACCCCACCCACTCACCCCCCAGCCTTGTGTTTTTAAGGAAAAGCAAGGCTGGAAGAAGCCTCACTGGGTCTGAAACTATGAAAGTTATTAATTCACAAATCTTTAGCCTTAATGCAGCAGTGCAGCAGACTGTTTCAAGTAGTAAGTACAGTACATGCTTGAACACAAAGACTAACTACACAGCTGAGTTTGTATACATTTTACAGTGACATTCTTAAGGTTCTTTAACCTACAACATACAAGTAACTGAACTTAAAAATTACACTGTAGCAGCAGTTCCTCAAACACCTATTAGCATGTGTTGACAGCTCTGAAAGGAAGGCTGTTGAGCAGTTATGCTGGGAAATAAACATTGCCTAACCCTGAAGAGTAACCACAAGAACAGAAAAACAAGTGTTACTGCAGCTAGTGTCTGCCACCCACAGCACTGATCCCTGACTACTGAAATAAAAAGACTGAAAGTCACCTGAGGATCTAACTGATATTTAAAAAACTTTCTTATATCTATATAGTCTGCATTTCAAAAGTTTGGTAACCACTTCCAGCTCATTACTCTTCACCCCTCCAGAAAGTCTGGCTACTAGCAAAACAAAATATGCTATCTTTCAAAAACTTTCTGTTGAGGGAACAATTTCCACTGCCTATGGCTCATGCAGACATGAGATGCAGCACCACGCTTACAACCAACTCACACACTTCCACCACTCAGCACACAAAAATTATCCAATGGTGAGGATGAGCCTCTATAATGAGACCAGCCCGTGGGAGAAAAACTAATGTGAAATAACCCTGAGCTGCAAGTTCAAATTTCAGCCAAGAGTAAAACTGAAGCAAATGGCAGGAATTATATATTTGCTATGAGGCATGAAGCCAGAGCTAGAAGAATTGCCTCTATTCAGTGTGTCAGCTTTAGAAACCAGGAGTGGATAAACAATTAGACAATGAGTTTGGTGTACAGCTTCACTGCACTGAGTCAGAAGTGGCAGGGATGTATAGACTAGTACTCTTGGAGAACCCACACTTGCACGAGGATGAGCACCATTAGTGCTGATCCATGAGAAACAAAGAAACCTGGCAGAGATTGAAAAGCACCACTCCAAGCCATGGATACCATTTTCTTCAAACAACCAGGAATGCCTGCTACAATTCTCCAATGCCAGCATTAGACTAAACTGCATGGAGTAGTAAACACAGGGAAAATATTCCCAAGCCCTTTGATGGGCTTTGGGATAGGGGTGAGGGGGGCCAAAGAAGATTTCTGTACTTTAAGCCCTTGGCAAGTACAGTGTTCATTCAGGCTTGACTACAATTGTGACTGCCTACTTTATTCATCAATTTCACTAGACACTGGCCTTCCTCCAGGTACTGATGGGGATTTTTAAGCAGTTTGCATTTCCAGCAATACCCCTCATATGCCTCCAGCAGCCTTCCTGGGCCTCTGCAACAGCACTGCCGGGTCACTTGCTGCCAGCTGAGTACTCCTGTTTTATCAAAATTCCAGGACTTTGGCCGAAGCTTTTAGCTGCTCCTTAAACAAACCCTCAGCTTCAGGTCTCACACCCCCAACAGCACATGCTATAAAAGATAATACTCCTTAAAGCTGAAGTTTGCAGCACCTCTAGGTTATATTTTATTCTCCAGTAATAGGAAAACACTTGTGTAGGTATCATCTACCTCATGTCACCACTCCCTGAAGAACAAGCTGTGGTTTGAAGCTCCATTCTACCAGCAGACAACTGGCAGTAATGGATATCCACTGCATGATTTAATCCACTTTCCAGTTACTAAGGTCAGCCCACTTCTTTTCACTGGCTGAGTGTCCTTAAACCTAGATAGACATTCATATATAGCCCAGAGCCTATTGTTGCATGCTGAGCAGCAGTCACAGGATTTCACACAAGATGTAAGAGTTTCCTAAATTCGTTCTGTGACTGGCAATAGGAGATGGTGGAGAAGAATGCAAATACTCTATACAATTAATTCAGTGTTACACAGAGTCAGAGCCATGCATCTGAACATCTGATTCAATTACAGACTTGAAACCAAGAATGTGAAATACATTCAGCTTGTCTTGTATCCCTCACTGGGTATTTGCTACCTACTGCTATCTGCTCAGGGGTCAGGAGGAAAAAGGACAGACCATACATCTATTAAATACTGCAATATTCAAACAAAAATCTCCCAAATCCTTCACTTGGTGTGCCATTTTCTGCTCCTTAGCTCTGGGCTCTGCTCTGTTTCAGGTACTCTCAGCTCTTCATTCACTTTTTGACTCCTTCCCTTGCTGCAGTGCCCGTCTGCTGGCTTGTCCCCACTCACCCAACTGCCAGTCACACCTGCTCCTGCTGAAGAATGGCACAGATGACAAGAGCACAGCTCCTCATGACCAAGTGGCCTGAAGGCATTGCACAAAGCTGCTCTACTGACTGGCAGCCCCTCTCACAGCATCTCATCCTCCTCTCTCTTCTCACTGCATGTGCCACTTGTCAGATCCTGATAGGAATTGCTTGCTCTCACTTGTAGCACAAGGAACAAAATGCATCACAACACGTAGGTACAAAATTGATCAGAAATCACAGCTCTTGTTTTAATTGTTTCTCTGAAGTATGAATCCTACCAAGAATGTGTAAAAATAAGAATCATTCCCTGTAACCCTCTATTAGTCTAGAATAATCTATTTCTGAAAATAACTGACAACTTGAGGGTTTAATCTCAGTGGAAGTCCCAAGATATTATGTGAAAAGGGAGGGTAAATAACTACTTTGATTTTTTAAAAATTTTTACCCTATATACAGAAAGGAAAAAAAAAAGGCCCAATTACGTAGGTTGTCCTCCTAGCCCTCCTAAAGGGCAAGGAATGGAGGACCCCAGACTCAAAGGCTCTGCATTCATATATGTCTTATTAAAGAAGCAAGGACTCAATGAGCTGTCACTATAGAAATTCAATTTCTAGCAAACATATTCAAAACCAGCTCAAAGAGCACACAACAATCCACATGATTTAGCACAGGAATGCAGCAAGCTTTTACCTAAAGATAGCAAGTTTTGTCCCACACCACTCACTTCTTTATTCATTTCAATGTTTTAATGTGGTTTTCCTAAAATACTATGCGGGGGTTGTCATGGCAACGAGCACAACAAACGAGTCCTCTTCTGCTGCCCTGAGATACAATCCCTTTCCCCTCACTGATGGCTACCAGCTAAATTAGGAAACGGGCAGAAGGTTGGTAAAAATCAAAGACATTTGTTCCACCTTTCCAAGCTCCTGACTCACCCCCTCCTCTCCCTGCAGGTAAGCCAAGCAGCAGATGCTCTCCCTCCTCTCTTGGCCAAGAGCCCTGCTATGAAAGGAGCAAGCCTTCTTCCACTCCAGCACTCACACAACCAACCTTCTTCACTTGCCTCCATGGAAAACTAAACCTCTTCCTCCTCCTCCTCCACAGCCAGCTCTTTAGGACACAAATGTTTTCCACTCCCTTCTCTCCTGTCTGTCTCTCAGCCACCCCCAACAAACACCTGCTGAGCTGGGAAACATCTGTGTCTCCTGCTTATTTTAACAGCAAGATCTGTAGCAGATGGGACTTTCCCCCAGACCACAGCTACCACCAGCACTGCACTGCTTCTAACACCACAAGTCCCAGGCTTCCTGGAGGACAAGAGCCCTTGAAGAACTTTTCTGCAGAGCCTGAAATCTCTGTTATCAGAGAATTAAACAGGGAGTCTTGATGGGTTACTTGTGGATAATCCATATAACAGATGCAATAGAATGCTAAAACTCCACTGTGCTAATTGTTCCTCATCTGTCTCTGACCCACAGTCCTAGAGGTTTGCACCAGCTTGCTGGAAAGGTGCACTCCTGCAAATACTTAATCAGACCTAATTTAAATAGAGTTACAGCGGAAGAGCAAGAGGGGTGTTAAAAAGAAACTGGAGAATTAAAGAAAGGTGACATGGTGAGCCTACTCTAGCAGGAAACAAGAGAGACAAGATTCTTCTAGCACTTTCCCCACCTAATACAAAACTGTAGGACTTCCCTATTCTTTACACTGGATAAACTATTCACAGGAAACATTCCTACAAGGTAAATGCAGTCTTCACTTAAGCAAAATTTATAGGCAAGCTTTCACAGCCTTCCCTCTCTTGAGCATCTTTATTTACTACGTGGAACATGCTAATTAAGAGTGTGATGATGTATTGCTCAAATCCTCTCTGAGACATCCTCCATAGGCTTTGTCTGTAATTGTGCCATTTACTTCCTACAGTGCATTACATCTCTGGAAATGTACAGGAACAGTGTGTGTGCATAACACAATGGGCACTTTGTACAGCAGAGCTAATCCTCTGGGTTACAAGCAGTGAGCTCCAGGGTTGGAAAAGGTCCCCTTGGAACCCTGTATCCTTGCCCCATGGTTCACTCAGATTAAGAATGCTTTTTGTGCTTTTAATTATGCCATTCACTACTTACATAAAGTCCTTCTAGTAATCTCAACAAAAAATGGTGCATGGTCCATAACATACATGATTTATTTCCTGAACACAGCTTTGAGAAATTCAGAGAGGGTTTCCAACCCTAGGATAGTGTTTAGACTAAGTATCTCAGAGTGACTCTTTGCTGCTGCTATTATCTTTTACATACTTAGCCTTCTCCTCCCCCTCCCCCTTGGTTTCCTTATGTTTTCTCCCTATTTGAATTTATTTGCCTTAGTTTTTCTTATTAAAATGTTTCTGTTCTCTGGATGCTCTCTATTTGCACCATGCAGTGCAGCACCACCAGCTCTGCTCCCTGCTTGTGTGAGAAACTCTAAGGTCCTATTTCAGAAAAATATTGTTGATTTTGGGGGACCTTAAGGATTAATTAGGCAGCTGTTACTGAATACAGCTCTTTCCAAACCAGGGACCCTGGCTGGAGTACAGCTTCAAGGAAAAAAGCCAGACCTGAGAGGTCAAAAGGCCTCACTGGTGGCAGGCAGAAGAGCTGGAAAGCAGAGCCCCAAGTAAGGTGAGCAGCTGATGGACTCCTTCCTGCCCAAAGGAAACCACAACTCACCTGCCCTTTCACTAAGGGTCAGCTGCTGTTAACTGCCTCACTGTGTTTGCTGCTTCCTCATCTGCAGGTTTCTCACCTGGGGAATCCCCTAGCCCAAAGAAAACCTGTTGTTTAGAGATGAGCTATAGAGACAACACTATCTTTGTGCAGCTACTTTGAAATACACAGGCATATTCTTCACTTCTATAGGTTCTGTGAGCTCCAGCTAGAGAGTGTGTGCTCTGAATCACAGTACTGTAATGCACACATTAACACTTTTCACCCAAACAATGGCATCAAGTGTATTATTTAATATTTTCACCTTATCATCAGTAAAGCATTTCCATATGTTATTAAGTATCATCACATTCCAATCTGAACTGCCTGTATGGGATTATTTCTGAAAGGTATTGCAAGTTACAGCATTGAAACACAAAGAATGAAAATAAAATTTACCTTACTTATTAAATGAAGGTTTACAATTTACAAACAAGTGCTGTCACGGCGCTGTGCTAATTACTGCAACAAGTAATTAAGTCTGCATCCTTATTTTGTCTGTACAAGATTTCTGTTGCAAGCCTCAGCCTTCATAGTATAGCTGAAAAACCAGACAGTTATGGGAAAAGGCCACAACCATGTCCAAAGTGACTGAATGAGATTATATAATGATGTTATTTCTCTTCTCCTGAGACACAGCACAGCAGTTCTGCACTAGGGAATAAATACACTGTTATCAGGAAGACCCAGCTGGTTCCCCAAAAAGCATTCCACTCACTGATGACGTTCATTATGAATTTTTCAACATCTAGGTTTCTTGGAAAATGCATGACATCATGTCCTTCCCTGACTGTGCTTTGTTCAGCACTTGTGCCACGCAAAGTCATGACAAACTGTTCAGGAGTCAGCCCCAGCCCGTGGTGTTTTGCTGTCAGCACTGTGGGACAAGCAGCCCCTTGTTGTGGGCTGTTGTTGAGCACAGTGATGGCTCAGAGGAGCCCTGACATACTCAGCTGGACAGAAGAGCCCTGGCAGCTGTGGGACAAACACACAGTCAGCCAGCACCTGCCAGCACAGCACTCACAAGCCTCACTCACAGCATGAAGCTGTCCCCTGGTAGATAAGGGGGCTGCTAAAGACAGAGTAACTACACTGAGGAGAACACAAATCAGACAAGCAACTGTTGCACTGCCTGGATACTATTAGTGAAGCACAATATAGCCCAGAAATCAAATGCAATGTTACTAAGGGGAAATCTCCTGCTCCTCCCAGGTAGAGGCAGGACCAACTGCAGAGATGCTGTGGCTTCTGCTGCAGGTGTTTGGCAGGGGGAAGACAAGAGAGGGTTGAAGAAGAGCTACTCACAGACTGCAACAAAAAGCTGAGGTGGTTACTGTTATACAGACCACTAAAGCCTTTCACTCCTTCCATCTCCAGCAGGGATCCTAAGTTTATTTTCCACTTGAAGTACACAGGTAAGGCTTTGTCCTAAATCCAAATTACTACCAGCATGTTATGTACACTGCTGAATGTCATCCTCTTACTGAACAAGCTTTTTTTTTTTTTTAATACACAAACCACCAAGAAGGAAATTAATCTTCTCAAGCAGGCAATGAATATTCCGACTGCAGAATGCACTGAACCACGTAACTGCACAGAACACAAACCCATTGCCTAGCAGACCTAGCCAGACCACATTTTCCACTACGTTTTTATTTTGAAAACAGCTGAATGCACAAAACAAAAGTCAGTTTCATTCCCCAAGTAAATAATCTGGGCTAAGAGTAAATCAACCAATGCACTTGGAAAACTATCAGTCTGTATTCTAAACACATTCCAGTCAGTGTTATTTGAGCCCTTCTATGTTTGTTCTCTTTGAATCTGAGTGAATGCATTTGATTCTGGTGAGTGATAAGTCCTCTGAAGAGCTAACTAAATCCACGTTTATTTTTTCAACATTTACGCAAAGTAAATTCTGGATTACATAATTACTCTGAAGCAATATAAAAAGATGCATTGGAAATCCATGCTGTCAGTGCTCTCCTGTGGCAGTTATATTCAGGAAATGGAACTACTGCATGAATTGGGAAACTAACCAATAAAACAAATGGCAAATTTTCAGTCACCTGGCTGCAAACCATCTGCATACTTAGAATTACCCAGGACGATGTGTGATTAGTGCCAACCAGCAAACCATGTTTGTGATATATCCACAGGCAGCTCAACAATAAGCAAATAGTTCTGTAGGCAGATGAACTGAAGAAAAACTATTTCCTAGGCTAATCAGCATGGGATAACTTATGGCCCAAAAGGGGAAAATTCTGCTGCAGATTCCCATCACAGACAGGCAGCTGTCCTCTAGACACTTACCTCTTTTCAAAGGACACCTATGACATTACTTGTTTTTATCACTTGAACTTACACAACAAGATGAAAAAACAGACATGGAATTGAGTAAGCCTGGCTTCCATAACAAAAAACCCACACCAACCAACCAACCAACCAACCAAGAGGAAGCAGGATCACGCACAGGAGAGTCCAGTAATTTGGCTCTGGATTTTTATGTTTTCCCTTGAGCAAAATTTATGTGGTAACTGCACTGGTTCCTCTGTAGTCTAATGAGATCCAGATTTTCTTTCCTTTAATTCAAAACCACGTGCTTTAATAGTCGATGCTAAGTCTCAAGTGTTACAAGTGAGGTACCTTTGATTTCAGTCATATAAAAACCAGGATTGTTCACTAAGGACTCTGAAGATTTACAAAAACTACAGTAACTATCTCACCAGTCATTAAAGGAATGAGAGGAAGAGGGTTTAGGGCTCACCATTACTGTACATAGCCATTTGCACCAAGAAGCTCTATGGTAAATCTGACTTTGCAGAAACATGGCCCATTCTCCTCCTCAAACATGGGATGATCAGCCTGAATGACAAATGCTGGAGATTAAGGATAACTCCTAGGGAAAACCATTACTGTGAAAAATCACTCCTGATCCTGAAAAAGCCTACTTAAGTCTGAGCTAGTGAGATAGCTACTGATATGGTAAGCCTTTCTTGAAGGACATTAGGTGATTTCAGATGTCTACAGTATGTGGATCAGCATGCAAGTCATAGAATCACAGAATCATCCAGGCTGGAAAAGACCTTTAAGATCATCCATTCCAATCTGTAACCCAGCACTGTCAAGCCCACCATTTAATCATGAATTTAAAACACATCTTTTAAATTCCTCTAGAGGTGGTGACTTAAATACTTCCCTGGGCAGCCTGTTCCAATATCTAATAAGAAATTTTTCCTAATACCCATTCTGAACCTCCCCTAGTGCAACTTGAGGCCATTTCCTCTTGGCCTTTCACTTGTTATTTGGGAGGCTGACACCTGGCTGCACCCTCCTTTCAGGGAGTTATAGAGGGCAATGAAGTCACTCCTGAGCATCTTTGTCCCCAGGTGGGAAACTAAACACCCTCGGCTCCCTCCTGAGCTGCTCCTCATCAGACTTGTGCTCCAGATCCTTTCCCAGCTCTGCTGCCCTTCTCTGGACTCACTCAAGCATCTCAAAATCCTTCCTGTAGCAAGGGTCCCAAAACTGGATACAATATTCAAGGTGCAGCAGTGCTGAGTGAAGGGCTTTGCACACTGCACTCAGGTAATGTGTTCTAGGAAAGAAATGTTTCCAGAGCTCAAAGAGAATTACTCTCATATAGCTCAGTGTTGGACATAGGCCTGCTTCAGAACAAGTTTTCAGGCAGTAAACTAAACTACTCTTAGCTTATAAAGAAGAAACCACTGCCAGAAATTACAAAATGGTCGTCAAAGGTCACCAAAATGACACTAAAGGAGCCCAGTTTTCAAAATGTCTTTGAGCCCAGGGCTCTCAGGAATGGAGAGCACTGATACAGCTTTGCAGGGACATACTGGACAATGGGGAAACTTGTGGGCCACCTCCCAGAGCACCAGCTGGTACAGCTCATGCTTCTGTGCCGTATGACATGTCCAACTTTCCTTCTTTGCCTGGCTTTCCTGGAAATATCTCTAAGTTTCTGCACAGCACTTAGTCATATGTGTGATCATTTCTGTACTTCCTTCTACAAGCTGAGCCTTTTTTGTAGTTTGATGACATATTTCTGCCACTGTCCTCTGCTATAGAGATATGATCTATCTTTTGCATCAGGAACTGACTCAGGAGAGGAGAACATCCTGTCATGTTAAATTATGCCACTGTCACCTAGTGCTCCTGAAAAAACCCCAAGACAGCTCTCTGAGGTCTGTCTGCATATGACACACAGCATCTAAACTGCATGTCTAGCATGTAACCCATTTATTGGCATAAACCGTGCTGGGAAAAAGTATTTGCTTCTAGGGTGTCAGCAGAACCTGTGCCTGAGCATTTCTGAAAATGCAAGGATCAGATTTTCAACCAAAACATAAAGGTATCCCAGTTCTCATTCTACAAGACAGTGACTT
Organism: Trochalopteron elliotii; assembly: GCA_024734555.1. Taxonomy (NCBI): domain Eukaryota; kingdom Metazoa; phylum Chordata; class Aves; order Passeriformes; family Leiothrichidae; genus Trochalopteron; species Trochalopteron elliotii. Next base: position 2,786,699 of record JANPWX010000396.1, read on the forward strand.
GGTTGAACTTGGGAGTGCCTTTTTCTAGTTTATATTACCTTCCCACATGGATTAAGTTTGGGCATCTATGAATTATTATGGGGTAACTCATCCTATCTCCATCAAAGTATCTGGATTTTAGGCATCTGTGGGGCTGATATTCAGGTGTCAGTATGTGGGTTTCAGGGTTATTGTAAAGGTGAAATCATAACACTGTCATGAAAGAGGCCAGCACAGTGGGCCACATGCAGGTCTTGTGCTGATGGTGGATATGGCGCAAACATGGGCAGTAGAAAAGAGGAGGAGAGAAGAGCAAATCACTGCTTCATAAACAGTTTCTGTTCATAAGGAATCATACAAACACTGCACTTAAGAGACTTCATGTGTTAAATACATAGGAGGCAATGAACCACAGAGTTTACAGTAATAAGGCAGTGAAGCAGTGGGTGCCCACAGATGAGAAAGGGTGGCTTAGCTTCTCAGGCCCTGTTTCTGGGAGCAGGATTATCTGCTGTCTAAATCTCCTTTGCAAAGGAGGTGATAAAATGTCTTGGCTGCAGAAGAACTGATGGCGGATCCAAAAAAAAAAAAAAAAACCAAAAACGACGCAGGCAAATCTCTCGTTGCTGCCAAGAAAATCCACAGCAGAGCAGGAGTCACCAGGAGCTGTGGGTTGGAACAGGTGAAACAGAGCACCACGACACTGCCACAGGAGGCAGAACAAGGAAAAGGGACTGTTTTTCATAGAGAGGATACAGCAGTAGGAAACTAAGTCCCACAACAGGTGCTCCCTAACTCTCCTCACAGTGGGATGAGGGAGAAAACCGGAAGGGCAAAAGTGAGAAAACTCGTGTGTCAAGATAAAGACAGTTTAATCAGGAAAAGGGGAAACAAACAAAGAAGAAAAACAAGTGATACAAATGCAATCACTTAACCCCAGCTACACTAATACCCAACCAGTTCCCAAGCAATGCAACCCCTGGAAAACTCAGGCCAGCCTCATTGCTGAGTATGATGTTGTAGAGTACAGAATGTGCCTTTGGTCACCTGGGGTCAGCTGTCCTGGCTGTGTCCCCTCCCTGCCTCCTCACTGCAGGGCAGAGTGAGAAATGGAGAAAGCCTGGCCAGTGGGTGGGCTCTGCTCAGCAGTAAAACATCTGTGTGATATCAGCACTGTTGGGTGACAAATCCAGAGCACAGCACTGCACAGCTGCTGTGAAGAAAATTAACCCCATCTCAGGCAAACCCAGTACAGGGACCCACTCAGACCCAGTTAGAGCTGACTGAACCTTGTAAACAGCCATTATCCCATGTTCAGCCTCCAGCTGCACTTGAGTAATGGTTTCCAGAGGAGTGCAACTCAGGCTTGGGTGCCTCACTGTGTTTAATGAATCAGTAAGAGACAGATTCACTTATTATACATGAAACTCAGAGAGCTGACTTGCACAGCTTACAGAGAAGGCTGTGTGGATGGATGGACAGACCACACACCTGGGCTAGTGACCTAGATGCAGACTAAAGACAGGAATAACAGGAAGTTTTACTGCACAAAGGCCAGTGAAGCTGAAATCTGTGCTGATAAATCTTTTAAAAAAGGATACACACTTAAAAACTCCGTGTTCCTGCCACAGACATGGGTAACACTCTTGGACACACAGCAAATTCTGCTGGATTTGGTTTTTGCAGGGCACTCCTATCCTGGGGAACAAATTTTGCCAAGGTGGGATCTCCTAGACCCATCTACATTCAGACTCTTGAAATGGGTCAAAGTCTCCCAGTTAAGTGGACATTTTGGATTAACAGTTTATTTATTGCCTTCAGGGGCAATCTTCAGGGAAAGCAAATATACATGTCACACGAGTCTGCTGAAAACCAGTTACTTTTACTTTACATATCACAAGTTACAGGCTCATATAGACACAATAACCAGGGACTGGCCCACTTTTTCAGCAACCTCACAACAACTCTCTAACATGAGAAATCCAGTCTTTGAGCAACCTAGTTCAGTGACATTCAATCTCTGACTCTCTCTCTTTAGCTGACCTTTGAATCAAGCAGCAACAAAACAGATTTCTCTCCCTCCATGTCCTATCTTTCCTCCACCAGCAGTGTGCTTATACTCTCCTTAAAAGAAAAAGGCTAAGCAGAGGTGCTTTTATGTATAATTTGGAGCTACTTTGCTAAGCTCTCATCAGCCTCATCACGTAATCACTGCTCTTGAATCTCCATTACACTCTTACCTTTATGTCCAGATTCAGACTACAAATGATGCTTTGCCATGGAAAGCAGCCATCTTCTTACTCATGGAGGTTCCACTGGGATGCACAGCTACCCAGAAATACACAGTATTTCACCACCTCATGATGCTGTCTGAAAGAATTTATTTTACTCTTTGCAGTGGCTCAACTGAGAGGCAGAAGAAATATTGACAGAACTCCTATTCCAAATTCAGTTTGCAGTCTCACACAAATGTACCAACTGCCCAACAGCAACTCGCCAATTGTATTCAGTACTCATCAGTTATACCCAAACATCATATCTTTTTAAAGTGATTCTGCAAATATAAAATGCTGATTTTTGAGCACTGACTACTCCAGGAGGCTCAACATGTAACTCATCTGACATATCTGCTTCAGAAAGCATATTGCAAAAATATCCAGCATTTTTTGCAATATTTTGCAGTGCTGTTTTCACCTGTGAGTCATTACTGACTTGCAAGCATGAACATGAATGAACGTTATGCAACTTTTATTGAATAAGCTATTGGATCAATTCACTCATCTGAGCACTTCCTGATGACATGCTGATATTTTCTGTGCTTCTGAATGAAAAGAAGCTTAGCAAAAGTGACAACATGCAATATTCACACATTGCAAAATGCACAGAGAAGTTAAGAAATAGAAATAATAAATGGGTAAATCATAAAAGACCAAAACCAACACTTAAACAAGTTAAACCGAGCTCAAAGTGATGATTCTGTGGATCAAATCCAGTGGAAGTGATTATGCTCAATACATGGCTTCTAACTTCATCACTTTCTGCTTCATAGCTGGCAAAACCTGACAGAAGTCTGGTTACAGAGTGCAAATAGAGGAAGTAATTATTTTATGTTTTACCTTCCCATGTTTGCTGTACCTTAACTTGAACATTCTCCTTTTCTTTGCTAAGCTTTACTCAACTTGATGTTGCATTTAAAAGAAGTTATTATCTTTTTCTGACCATATTCCTCACAAATACACAGCAGGCACAGAACTTCTTGTCATCCTTTCAAGTTCTACGATTTTCTTATGGCAGGAAATTTGCAATTCTCAATATTCTTAAGCTTTTACATCAACAGTTAGAAGGCCCTTTACTGGTGCAGCTGCTGACTTATGATTGCCTATCTCAGAACCATCAAACATAACTCCTTCACCTGGAAGTTTTTTCATAGTGTGTTACAGACCACTGACCTACAGCTTGGCTCTCAATGAATTACTCTTCTGTAATGTAGGATGAATAGCAACCTTATAGAAATTAGAAAGGTAAAAGGAAGATAAAAAAGGAAATTAACAGCAAAAATCCTGAATGCTTACTTGTGGGTCACCACTTCAGAGGTGTGAGCACAGCAGAAAAGCAGGTCTGTATCTGGAAATGAACCAAGACACTCCTGTGCCCCAGCTGCAGAGGTCAGGCCTGCTTGGTGTGTTCAGTGATGTTGATCCCTGTGCAGCTTCTGACAATGACCAGCTCATCATTATTGCAAGAAACAGCACTAGCACCTTCAAGTCCTCATTTCCTGCTTCATGGCTGAAAGAAACTAGAGAAATAGTCTTTTACAGCCTCATACATAATATTTCTTTGATCACAACTGTCTCAGAGGTTGTCTGTAAGAAAGAATGCCATGAGCATAGCAATTGCAAGTGTCTCCTGTGATCTGCTGAAATCAATGCAATGTCTGTCAGCTGAGGCAGAAACTGAATTTCAGGTAACAAAATCTAGGTTTGCTCTTCACAAAGGAGTGCCTGACTTCTGCCTCTGGGCTTTCCAGTATGGAAGGGGTAATGCCCAAAAGCCACAGAACCTTATAAGCATTGTAAGGCACCCCACAGCCCCCCATCAGTGTTGCCATTTAGAAATTCACAAGCATTATTTGCACACACAGTGGCTTTGATGATTCTGTGGATGGTGTCATTGTGTCCTCTCAAGAAATCCATTAAAATCGATTCAGTTTGCATACAACATCACTGCTGCTCACTTCTAAGATCCAAACTATCATTTCATGCTTCACGACAGAGAAGGACTAAGCACCGAACAACAAAGGTGCTTCCTTTTGTTTCTCAGCTTTCAGCATTTTCCACAAAGGTTCATCATTGCCCAGTAAATACCAATTCACTCAGACCAGTGGGAGGGAGCCCAGCTGAGACTCTCCATTTCCCTGCCCCTCACATTGCCACACTGGGCACTTCAGTCTCCTGCTGCAGAAATGACCAGCTGAAAAAAAAATAAACCTTTCAATCACTGCTCAGTGCAAGAACGTGTTCACATTTATATTAAACTCTCTTTTCCACAGTACACACAATAGCACAAACTGATGCAGTACACACCAAGAACACAATCTCTTTTGTGTCCCATCTTCTGAAAGTATCAAAATGCCTCTTAAATGTGAGATTTTTTTTTCAGAGTTAATTTTCCTGATTATACTTTTATCACTGCCACGCCAATATATTCACCCAATATTTTGTGTGCAATCATTAGTTGCAATCAATAGCACAATGGGAAATATTCTGGCAGTCTGGATTCCTGTCACAGCCAGTCCAGGGAGCTCAGTGACAGAGCACACTGCTGTCACTAGAGCTGACAGTGCTTTCTCTGCCCTCCAAAGCTTCTCGCTGTGTTTCCAAAATGTCAAAGTTGCTGACTGCTGACTCACATGTAAAAATGGCTCCCTGACATTTTTAATATTCAAGCCTTACCTCCATCTTTTGCAAAAGTACTGCCAAATGTAAGCCACTAGAGCATTTTTAGCAACTGGAGACTTATTAGTGATCTTATATGAATTCAAGCAATTACTTGATGTAACACAGTGATTTGGCCAAATTAAAATGAGCTAAAGGGATTCTGAAGATGAGTCTGAACATCTGATACTCACTCTTTTATTAAGACACCAGGACACCTGGTAAAAGCAGCACTGTGCAAACATCCAGGGGAGAGTGTGGCCCACTTCTGGCAGGAACCTGTTCACTGCCTCCCTCTCTTCTTATCTTCTGCACTTCTGCATTATTATTAACCTGATACCAACAAAAGAGACAGTGTTAGGCAAGCTTATCTTTGAGAGAGTTGCAGGCCATAGGCTTTATAATTCTGTCCCCTTTCATGCCCTTTTCTTTCCAGAGCCCCGCCTCAAACCATGAAACCACTGAGGAAGAACCACAGGAAAGCATCAGCACAGACTGACAGATTCTCTCAAAGTATAGGATTGTGGCTACAAGTTCTGCAAGAACAGGCAGAGACATCTGCCATTTTCTCTGTTTCCTTTTTCCCTTGCTTCTTCTGCTTTATTGGAAAAGGAACTATTTACATAAACAAAATAACATGAAACTACATCTTTTCATCTTAGAGATGCTTTGTAGGAACTGAAACAGGGAGAGTGGCTATGTGGCCTTTTCCTTTTCCTGTTCTCATAAAGAGCTTCCTGAGATGACATAGAATAATGTTACTTCCCTGAAGTCCACAGAACTTTTGTGGCTTACACTTTTTGTATCTCACTCACTGTATCTAAAGCAGAAGTTATGAAAAGAGAAAAAATTACTGAGCAAACTCATGCAGGAAAAGTGCTGCTACTATAAAACTGCATATTTAGATCTTATAATGTTCTTCAGAATAGTAAACTAGCTTCTCTCAGATAAAATTCCTCATATCTCCCACTTATAAAATTCTTCCTTCAGATTGCCCAATTTTGCATGTTGCAGTCTTCCAGTGTTATTTGGTTTACAGCAAACTTTTAATTGGAATAACAGTTTTTACACCAGTTACAAAAATTGTTGCTAGAGCTCAATTGTTTATTTATTTTGGCCATGCCATCAGTCTGGTATTTGTAGAAGGACTTTGTTCTATTCTGTTTAAAGTTCCTGTTAACAGAGTCCACAAAACTATTTTCATTGCACAAAACATTTTAGAGTTTCTTATTCCTGTAAATTATAACAATGAGCTATTTTGGGAAAGGCAAAACAGGGTGGATTCCATGTAAAATTATTCTGCTTCTATGTACTTGCAGCTAAAAAAACTCAAAATTATGTAATACGTAAACAAAAAATATTAAAAACCCCTGCCAAAAAACAGGCTGTATTTCTTGAATGGATAGAAAAATAGTGCCATAACAGAGGGAAAAATTCTCACCTTGGTCTGGGGGACAAATGCCTTCAAGTAAGAACACATCAACAATATAATCAAATAAAGAAAATTAAATAAGGAGGTAGGATCTATTTTTATTACTTTTTTTTGTAATCTCAGTTTCAAAATGTATCTCCTTTGGTGAGAACAAGTCAGGTGTAAATTGTTCAACAGAGCTGAATTCGAGATTTACTGTGTACTTCTAGAAATTCACTTTTCCAGTTAATCAGAAAAAATAACATGCAATAATTAACAATTAACTAATAGGCAGGTAAATATATATCATTATAAGAAAGAGTTGATAAATGGGCACAGTATTTTGTCTAGTGATTTTCCATAAATTGTTTTTGTTCTAGGGATCTAATGTAATGACTGAAATTCCCTGAGAAGCAGACAGACCCCCTAGCCCTGCTACTTGCAGGGAGGTTATTTACTACTGTTAGGTCACACAGCTGCATTTGAGATTTGCAGTCCTGCACTGAAGCCACAGCTGGTCCCACTGGGCAGCTGGAATTATGTCCATGTGACAAATACATTTACCTCACACCCTGCTCTGGAACATGCCGTGATAGCGACTTTCACACTCACTGTGTGCAAGACATGACAACTTTTTTTACTTTTAGTGAGCTATTAGAAAGCCAGAGGTGCATTTTTGTTCATAGTTATGATTTAAAAGAGAGCAATACATGAACCCTAACTGGACTGCATAAACATCTACCAAATATCATTAACTCTTCTTTCGCATACAAAAGCCTTTCTATTATAAGTAACCTTCACAAGGTTGCTCTTTCCTAAATGAAGAAGGAAGGTCACAGGGTTCATCCAACCAAAGAAGGAGCAAGTTTTCATCCAAGCAAATCCTCCCTCCCCCCCCCACAGTGCCACACTCCCAGCCCGGTACTAACACAAGCTCTCCCTGCACAACGGCAGAACGACGGGAGAGGCCACGGACCCCGGGGAGCCTGGATACAGCCACTGGTTTTACTGGCACTCCTACACAACCGCAGCTGTTATCAGGACAAGGCTTTAACCCAACAGATCATTTGAAAAAGAAAGTCCGCTCCTCTCCCGGTCATCAGCCGTAGCAGCCATTACCCGCTCACGGCCGCCTCTGCCATCGGGCCTGGCTCTGCACACGACGCTGCGCCGCTCTCCGCTGGCCGGACATCCCAGGAACGTGGTGAGCCGTGTCCTGCCAGCTCACGCCATGAACACAAAACAGGAGCAAGAGCAGACTGTCGCCCACAGACAGCCCCGGCCACACGGACACCACCGTGCGCACCGTCCACGCCGGCACCTGCCTGAGGGACCCTCGCACGGCATGTAAGGGCCCTCCGCATTGGCCGGCCCGCCCCGATGGGGCCGGGATAGCCAATCACAGCTCTCGTCTCTCCCGAGGCGCTCTCCCCTCACGCCGGGCAGGCGGTGCGGGCCGGGCTGAGGGCGGGAATTCCCGAGGCCTGCCGGGCTCCCTGTGGCCTCTGCTGGCACCTCTGCCCCGGCCGGGCACTGGCCACAGCGGCCCCTCTGACTGCGGGAAAGCCACAGCTACACGGCGGGAAAGAGTACGGCCAGAACAGAGCGTCACCGGGTGAGAGAGCGTCGAGGACAGGCGGTAGGAGAGGGGCCTCAGCAGCGCTGAGGAGGTTGTGTGGGCTGAGGGCACAGAGAATACCATGGAGCCTCTGGAACCCCCATCAGTGCTGGGGCAAAGCCTGCTGGTATTTGGCAACCAGGATAGTCCAGGTCTTCCTTTCACTGTACATTTTCTGATAATTGTCCTTGATCCCGGAGTTAAGGCTGGGAACTTGTGATTAAGTATTGCCCTTTCTTCGTTTCCCTGAAAACGGCTCCTGTTTCTTCTCAAGCCAAAAGAGCTGCAGGGTTTCTTCTCTGAATCTGCTACTAAAGAACTGCCAGGTAGGTCTACATAAGCAGTTCTTCTCTCTCAAGAAGGAGGTTGAGCTTGAGCACAACTAATATTTCTTATAGAGATATTTTCCACAGAATTTCTTTTTCATCTAATGGGTAAGTCCCAAACTCAACCTTTTTATTTGGAAACGTGTTAACATTTTCTGTAGATCTGCTCAGCCAAACAAATGGTTTAGTATGGTACATCTGCATCAAAATGTTCTGTCTCGGTTCAGCATTAAACCACATCCTCCTGCACTGGTTGTGCCTTATTTCTCTCTCTTTGCTAGAGACAGCACCACAGGCCACCCTGAGTTCTGAGCAGACACCGGGGGCACTGTGGCAGAACAGGTTACCCTATGAGCCTAGCCCTGAGGGGCAGTGCTCCATGTGAGCATAAATTCCATTTTTTTCACAAAGCACAGTGGTAGCATAAGCAGACTTTACTCCTGAATGTGGTATTTTCACATGTACGAAACCAACTTTTTGCTCAACCGAACACCAAAACTATTTTGGTTTTGGAACAGATGTTCCTCTCACACCCCCTCAAACTCCACAAAACTTTGCCTCCAGAAAGAAGGGTTTTCAAAACAGCCCTCTTCTGATCATCTCTGTCTCAGAATAAAAAACTGTCTTTGCTCTTCAGCATGAATTTCATAGAAATTAGTCTGGAGAAACATGTTCCAGCAAAAGGTAATAGGTGTCACAAGTGCGTTCAGATCTCCATTGAGATGCATTTCTTTACTTCTACTCGGTAAGTTACACATACAGCTCTCTCGTTGATTCAGGCATTAATCGCTATAAAATTGGCTGAGCTGTGTCTTTTACAGGCAGAGAATATTAATGAAACCCAAGTTATTTGCGTTTGTACTTTTAAATAATTCAGAAGCTGCAGAGTGCTAGAGTTTTGACAGGAAGGTGATCTCAAGTGTGCTCCCTGGCAGTTAACTAAACCTGTCACAACCCATTAAAATTCACACCCGAGCTCCATCTGTGTAGCTGCGGACCAAACCGCGCAGCCTTGTATCGCTTGTATCAGTTCCAGCTCTACAACGTTTGAATCTCGTAATGTTCAGCGCCTGTTAACTGTTCCTCGCAGCGCAGCTCCGACACGGGCGTTACGGAACGGCTCATGCCCCTCAGAGGGTGCAGGGCAGGGAGCGAAAGGCCCGG
>JANPWX010000396.1:2796491-2944009 GCA_024734555.1 Trochalopteron elliotii
CGGTGGCCCCGCGCTGACGTCACGCCCAGATGTTCCCCAGGCCACGCCCCGCGGGGTCCGGGCGGCTCCGGGCAGCGATAACGGGGAGCGCCGGCTCCGCTGTCACAGCGCGATGGGAGGGCTGCGAGAGCCGCATCGCCAGCTCGTTGCCTTCTTGAGAAAACGGCATTAATCCATACTCCGAGCAACAAGCTGCCAGTGCCAGGATCTGTCTGCTGTTCTTTTTCTCTTCCATTGGACCGCCAACGCTTTTTCGATTTAGTGACAAGCTGGGTGTGATCGTCACGAACAAAGTGTGGGTTTGATGGCTGCTAAATCAGCCTTTACTCCTACAAACCGATCCTAAGAAATAAGGGAGGGAAAAGTCTGCTTGTGTAATCTCTTTAAAAAGGGAAAGAGCGCTGTTGTGTTGGGTTTGTTTTTTTTTTTCTTTTTTTGTCTTCGTCTGTTTGGATTTCTTTTTAAACTTGTGAAAAATGGCAACAGCAGCATATGTGGATCATTTTGCAGCAGAGTGCCTTGTTTCTATGTCAAGTCGTGCTGTTATCCATAGTCCCAAAGGGGAGCCTGATCCCCAACCTGATGCAGCAATACTTCCTTCATCCAATGGAGAAGATAGACGGGAAGTCAGAGAAACCGGGAAAGACAATGGATCATCATTACTTGTGGTAGCTAGCATTTTAGCAGATCTGAACCAGCATGTCCCAAACTCACCTGCTCTAAGGACGGAAAAAACAGAGACGCTTGATTTAACAGAACAAATACACATTTCTATTGCTCCTAAGGAGTTTGGGGAAGAAAGTCTGTCTTCAGCTGGTAAGCGTGGAGGAGAAAGAGCAGCCACACCTACTAGCCTGGCTGCAGTAACTGAGCCAAGCCCCAGACAAAAGAACAAACGCATAAGAAGCTGGACTGACCCTGGATTACCCCAGAAAAAGCACAAATGCCACTATGTGGGGTGTGAAAAAGTTTATGGCAAATCTTCCCATCTTAAAGCTCATCTAAGGACCCATACAGGTTAGTTACAATCCAGCCAGAGATTTATTTGTTACAGCTTGGTAATTAAAATGAAAAACAAAACCAAACAAACTTTTATTTGGCCACTGTTATGGTTTCACCTCTCGGAACTCAAGCTCGGGAAAACCAAACGACAACAAAAAAAAAAACCCTCTGGGAATAAACCCTTACTGGGCATAGATTGAAAGCTAATGTTGCCCTTTTTTATTAATGTCACAGGGAATGGCATGCGGGTCATCTGTGTGGATTCTACCAAGCTGTAATTTTTAGCTGCTGGCCTTCTTGTTCTGTGTGTCTTCTACTTCCCTTTCCAGTACTTCTTACCTCCCTGTTTTTCCTACTCCGTGCTCCAGTCCCTCTCTTTATACCAGCCTATCACTCCCCATGCAAGTATCAATATTCTTGATAATTTAAAATTAAATGTTCTAGAGGCACCTACATGGCTGTGTATCTGTTTCTTTCTTTAGCAGACGCTTTGTGAAAGCTAGAGTAAGCAGAAGGTAGATGAGAGGCTGAACACAAGTCACAAGGAGACACCATGAGTGAGGAGAGAGGGGGATATGGGCAGTGACTAAAACACTTTTGGCAGCTGGGTAAAACCGAATTCAAAAGAAAAAGATATTTGAATGCAACCAGTAACTTGTACTCATCAGTGCTGAGTGCTTGTTTCTTGGTGAAGGCTGAGCACTTTCTTGTTGCTGCTGTAATTTATGAGACACACCCACAGAAAAAGTGGAAGTCTTGCAAGCGTTGAGAAAGTTGCACTGAAAGTATTAGGAGGGCCATCTTGAAATGGGCCCCATGACTTGCCACACCCCACTCCTCTGCCTGGTGCTGGGAAACAGGATGGCTTCCAGGCAGACAGGGGACACCAAAATTTGAGGAGACCAATCTCTGATGAAAGCACCAATCATAGCACATGTGTCAAGGCAGCACACGGACTAGAGCAAACTAGTGCAAGACCTTCCACTGTGTGATTTCAGATGGCAAATTAGTTTACTAAGATGTATGGTCAATTCTCTTAAAAAGAGCAGTAAGAAAGAAATCCTCAGGACTAAGCATGACATAACTGCTGAGCGGTTTTAGCTCTGAGGTGTTAGCCTCACCCATGCTGGCCCTACTTTCAGAATGCCTTCAGCTTTTCCTGTTGCCTTCCTGAGGTAAATAAGAGCCGTTCTAATTTGACGATATGCTTTGCTCTCTGTGAGAGAGAAGAAAGCCCCATCAAATTTGAACATATGGATGGACAATTCCCTGTGGCACACAGCCAAAGGAACAGCGTGTTCCTGGCACCCCAGGCAGCCTGTCCTGCTTTGCACTGTGTAACTGCTTTTTGCCGCCTTGGGAGTTATACAGAAAAGGTGTTTCCACTTGGCTTCCAGGGAATTGTCTCCATTAATTTTCAATTCTTTTGCATTCTTATTGCTGGCGTTTGCCATTGTCCTGAAAGCGAAAGATAAATTTAGCAACGTTTCTAGGTTTCCAAACCAACCAGAGACCAAGAAGGGGAACTCCAGCCCCTGATAAAGAGAGGAGGGCTTGGCATGCCCGCCCTGCGGGGAGAGGAGGGAGGGCAGGCCCGGCGGGGAGTGTCGCTCCAGGCTGCCGGCAGAGCGGAGTCATTCGGGGACGCTGGCTTGCCTCCAAGTTCTCTTTTTTTCTCTTTTCCCTTTTCTTTTTTTTTAACTCTTCATTTCCTGTATTTTTTCCAGGACTGTAGGGCTCAACTGGTTATTGCTGTAGCTAATGGCACTAAGAGAGCACGTGTGTGTTTGTCTGAGAGCTAAAGGAAAAGCAGGGAAGGGACTGTTTTTGCCCAGGGAGTGGCAGGACCCTCGGGGACTACAGCTTCTTTGTTTTCTTTCGTCTCCAGTGTCTGTGTGGGAAGCTTTAAGCAAAGCTGCCAAGTTTCCCTCCTCACTGGCAACAGGTCTGTCTCTGTTTGGATTGAGTTTTAAACAGGCCTAAATGCCTCTTACTCTCCTTGCAGAATGTTTTCTAAGTTTTTTTTTTTTTCTGTCTTTAAAAAAATTGTGACAGTCTTGAAAAAAGTTTGTGAGACAATAAGAGTTAAGCTGACAGAAAAAGTGAACACTTCCAGGACTGGTAAATGTTTCTTTTACAAAACACATAATGGTGTTTCACTGCTTTAGAAAGAGAACTTTGGGTCTCCTCTGCTTTCTAGTCATCCTGAACTAGTTAAGTAGCACATCAGTCTGCCCAGCAGTCAGACAGATAGGGTGATGGCTATCCACCTTACAGAGCAGTGGTGGAAGTACCCCAGGGACTACACATGGAAGCTGCTTTAAACAGCTATCCAAATAAATCCCAAACCTGTTTGCCAAGAACAGTCAAAACTTCTGCTATGGAGCAAAACTTCTTCCATGTGCTATGTGACCAAATGAGCTGGTGTTTAGGGGTGACCTGAAGGCTGAGAACAGCACTGCAGGCTAGAAGATAACTGATGAAGAGACATTTGAGAAGAACAGTTTATGATGTGCTTTAGAAAGTTGCTTGTCCTTGTCTGCTACTGTGCTGAGAAAGTAAAGGCTTTGCTCTGCATGGTTCAAGGAAGGACAGACCAGATCCTTGAGCTTATGTCAAAGAGATACAGATCCAAGTACTATTGCATCAAATCCAGCCCACATTGATAGGGACTGAGAGCTGGTACTATTTTCCAGCTGCTTGGTGCTCTGTGTGAAATCCTGATAGTTAAAGCCAGGTATCAGAGCTTAAATACATAAAGTAAAAACCATAGTGCAGAGGATGGTAGTTCTCCTATTTAAAGCAGAAGAACCAAGATGGAAATGCCAAGAGCATCTGCTTTTTGTCCTTTACTTCAGTGTACAGTGTTTTTTAGTACTCCTATTAGGACAAAATGTGCTGGAGCGATCCACAGTTTCTTGTGTGCTTTTTTGGTACAGTACTGGTTAACCTGTCTCAGCCTTATGAATACCTCATCTTTATTAAACTGAAAACCCTTGAACCAGGCAAAAAAAACTTATTTCACCAAAATCTACTCTGTTCTCTCCACCAGCTTTCAAAGTTCCCACCCCCCTATGTTTCTTTTCATGTTTATGTTTTCCACTCTAGTCTCTCACTGAATGTCCTGGAGTTCAACATGATCATCAGCCACAAAGCCCTTGAAGTTTTAATGTTTACCAGAAGGTTATATTTAGTAGTCAGTGGGTAGTTGTCAAGTCCAAATACTTTTCCACTAAGGCTCCCGTGGATCTCAAAAGCTCTGTTGTGGTCTGCAGAGGCAGAACCCCCATTTGTCCTAAGCTATACTGACCCCACTGATACAAAAGGTTTCAGTGATGCACAGACTTTAAAAATCCTCTCCATTGAGAAAATTCCTAAACACAAAGGACTTGCAAAAAATAATAAAGAATATAAATAAATTAATTAATATAAACAAATTATATAAATTTATATATAATTAATACATACCTACATAATAAATAAATATATAAATAAATAATTTGCATGACAGAGTGCCCCTTCATCTAAGCAGGTTTTCAGCACAAAGATCTGGGCATTTTCTGGAGTTACTGGAAACCAATCTCTTGATGCACCAGTGGTAGGAAGGAGACAGTACTCTCTAATAGCAATCTCCAGGTTACAATCTTATGGAGCCTTGTCCAGGACCACTGTGTTCTGAGAGGCTGTAGAGAGTCCCAGCTTATTGCATTATATTACATAGTTATATGTAGAGAGAAACTGATGGGATTTTGGGCAGGGATCACAAGAATCCTATGTATTGCAGCTCCCCACCAAATCATTGTGACCTCTCAAGTTTTTAGCCTTGTCCATTAGCACACCATCACCATCATGAATGCAGAAAAAGCACAAAATAAACCTTCATTTAACTCCATTGAACTGGCCTTCTAAACTTGTTACTTGTAAGCATTAAGAAGCAGATCATAACACAGAAACAGCTTTTCAGTCAATCATCAGAATTAAGTCAGTCTGCACAAATTAGCAGAAGCTAAGGAGAAGTGGGCACCAGTCTCAGCCTGGAGCCTTAATCTTGCAGCAAAACCAACGTAGGGGCCATGTGGCTTAGCAGTAGCTCCTCTGCACTGTTGCTAAACCATCTCTATGGTGGCTGTTGAAGCACAGGAAGAAGAAAAGGCCTGATTCTGTTATCCTTGCTCATACCTGCCAGGTTAGGACTCATCCAAGAGAAAGTGGTCAAGGCCTTTGTTGATCTCTAGCTGGCAGAGTGAGCATGGGCAGCTCTGTGTTCTGCCTGCTTAACCTTGCAGTTGTGGAAGATACATTATTCGGCATATGCTGTTCTTTTTAGCCTAACCTTTATTCATTAGCTGAATTGAAATAGGTAGAAAAGACCAACCCATTTCCATTTCTTTACATCTAATCTCTATAGAGATATAGTCACATATTTGAGGACAACACTAATGAACCTGTATGAAAAAAAGTTATTTTTAAGCTTATGCACCCTTTTTTTACCCATCAATTGTTATATCTTGTTTCCCTAAGCAAAATGTCTCTGATGACTTTGTAGCTGGTGTATGTGAAGATGGAGAATTTAATAATGTAATTGGTATTTGAAAACAATCTGATAATAAAGCAATCAGACCTCACTGTGACAAGTATGACAAGAGAATAACAATTAGGCTGGACAAACAGAAGTAGTATGTGGCCTATTTTCAGGCTGGTAAAGAGGCCTTTATATAAAGTACAAATAATCCATTTTAAATAGGGGTTTGGATTTCACTTTCAGTTCTAGTAGGTCTGATTTGCTCACACTGTGTTAATTCAAAAAAAAAATAGTAAAGCACAGCTTCCCTTAGGTTATGAATCAAGATGTTATCCATGTGTGTAGAAAGCAATTAACCAATGTAAGAAGCAAGTTTTTCTGTCATAAAAATAAACTTTTTCTTCCATTTTAGCACCTGGCAATTACCAGAAACCTAGCTAGTTAAATAAAAACCCATGGACTAGACCTGGCTGAGGTTTCTTTTAGCTTGTCTCTAAGCACACAGTGACTCTTGAAGGCGTGTATGTGTGTGTAGCAGGTGGGCAGCGTTGGTGAGGACCCTTGGCTTTGCAGGAAAACATTACGAGAGAAGACACCCAGTCTCAAGCCTTCTGTGCCACTCAAGAGCAGTGCAAAGCAGGGCTGCAGACAGCTCTTGTGTACAGCAGGATGTAATGACTGGTGCTGGTGCTTCAATCCATCCTCCTGAGCTGCCAGTTTGGCTGCTCTGCATACCAGGGCTTATGGGGAGCTGCACTCCCTCTGAACAGGATGCCAGAGGAGATTGAAAAGGCCTTTCCCCAACACAGAATTCCCAAAGGTGAAGGGACAGACTAAATGAATTTGTCTCTTTGCATGTTGGGCCTCCTGGGTTTGATTTCTGGTGTTAAAAGTTAGGAGCAACTCACAGGCTCTGGATGCTTCTTTCAGTCTCATTACCATACACCCAATTATCCAAAAGCTGCAAGGTGCCGCTAGGCTGTTGTGTCCCTTAAGTGCCTTCCACCTCCTTACTTTGCTGAGTGCATCAAAACATTTTCTCTGAGGTATTTTTTTCTGAGATGGGCCCAAATGGTGGCTTCTGGACAGATTCAAATACCAGCCTCACAAAAGAAGTTGTCTTTCCGGCCTAAGCCTTCTCTCTCAGTATTAGGAACTTCAGAAGCTTTCTACTTTTCTTCTGAAAACTGATATTCTTAACTCTTTTAATAAGCCTATTTTTTAAAGACAATACAGATTTTCAAAGCATTGTTTGTGTTTCCTCTGAAACAGCTCTTCAACTCCTTTCTTACTTCCTCTAAGAAAATTTCAACACATTAACAAAAGTCAGTAGAAAACATAGAACAACTTCCCTCAAAGCCCTGCCTGAGTCCTCACCCTACAATGCAGTTCTCAAGACTGAAGTTCTTATTTAAAAGTATTGATTTTAAGCCTGAATCAGACAATTTGTGTTCATTGAAGATAACAAAAAATATATATGCTGTAAGTTTCTTAATGTTAAAGTCTTTGAAATAAACACAGGGCATAAACTTCAAGAGTAAGCAAATTTTAAAGCATGTTTCAAAAGGAGTTGATGTCAGGAAGAAAAATAGAACTACTCCTACTCACTCCTTTTACATGACTGCTTCAAGACTGAATAATAAGATTCAGTTAATTCACCTGCAAAAGAGGGCTAAATTAGCTGCACGGAGAATCCATGGATGACATCTGTACCACACACTTGATTAATATTAGCTATTAGGGGGAACTACCTCTCCTGCTGGTTGTACAGGTTTCTCTGTGAAAGGCTTCCCTTTATTTCCTTTCCCCCCCCTCTTTCTCCCCAGTCTTTGTGGAGAGAGCAATCATGCAGAAGACCAGAAATTAAGTTTCTGGTAACAACAGAATTGAGGTATTGTAGCTAAAAAGCATTTGAAGTAAAACTGTACTTATTGTTACAACTATGTGTCTAATGAAAAATCAGAAACATCACAGTCTTCTCTTTCCACAAACCATTTTTCTTTTAGCATGGAAGTGGGACTTAGGTCCAGTGTAATGAAACCTATTGCTATTGGAAGTAGTGAGGATGGATGACCCTGCAGTTGTTTACCTCATCCTAGACACTGGTAGTAGCACTTGTCTTCTCAGTGGCAAGACCTCGGTCTTACAAATAGTTGGGAGTTAACTAGCAATGTTTTTAATGACTGGACAGTTGCAATTGATTGCTGTGTTTGTATTAGAAATTAATCATAGCCCTATGGACAAGAGTGCTAAGAATGATCTGCAGAAGACTTTTCTGCAGTAGCATTTCTCTGCAAGAGCCTGGAAAGTGTATGTGACAGAAGTTTTGCATAAACAAACCTTTCGCTAAATTCCTTATGAAACAAACTCACAATTGGATTCCATCTGAAAAGAAGGCACCTTTAACCATTTAAAACACAACTGTTCCATTGTGTTATTGTCTGGCTGAACATGGTTATGGCACGTCCAAGAGCAGAAACCTGGAACTTGTTTATATTGGACATGTGGTTTCTAGTTCTGTTTTTTAAGTTAAGCACGTTCCAACTTCCCCCCACCCCCTTCCAATCTTGGATCAGCTGTCTGGAAGTCGGTGCTGACAGAGCCAAAAAAATACTCTGCTGTTCAAATGCAGGACAACTTTTGAAGGGTCCTTTCTGTAGAATTTCTATAGGTATACTTTTTTCCCTTTGTTACCCACTTGGCTTTTATGAGGTAGATTTGCATGGGCAGTGAGATCATTATCTTGCTGTGTTCAGTTTAACAATAGCTAGACAATGTGGGTTATTTAAGTGCAGGCACTGAAGTCAGACACACATATCCTGTATTTTTCAGGTCTTGCAGATTCAGCAGATCTTACAGGGCCTCCACTTAATATAAAAGAGAAATTTTTTAAAGTTCAGAGTGACACCGTTGTGGTTACTTGTAGAAAAACGACCTCAGAATCTTTTTTGCAGTCTTAACATAAAAAGTATTTACTAACCAGGAACTTGGCACAAGTCAAATGGTATTAAAGTAAGCATATCCTGAAATGACCTCTAGTGCAAGGAAAAGATTTGCCGTAATCACTTACAGTCTTTTTGGAGTGCTTTCAGGAAATACAGGCAAAATACTGGTGACTGGGTATCTGCTGATGTTGCAGTCAATGGATCAATAAGCTATCTTAGATTTATTGTACACTATATTTCTACCAGACCACTCTCTATTATTTGGTTATAAGTTATATGAGTTTTTTGAATAGAGTACCTTGAAAAAGTCATATGAAAGAACAGTGTTGCTGCTGCATGTTTCCCATCTTTCCATCTTCCTTGGTCCGGCAGCCAGCTAGAATATCCCTTGACAACAAATCCCCAGACAGAATGGGCACGCTGGTTATGGCCTTACTGCCTTCAACAGCAGCTTTTAAAGCTGCTAAAGGAGAGCAGCAGAAATGCTAACTCCTCCAGAGTAAGATCAGGTGAGCTACAGCAGCCAGAGGGGATGCATTGAGCTTTTTAAAGTAAACAGCTGTCAGTATTTTCACTAGAGGAACTCAGAATGGAGCCAGCTGAGAAGGATTAGTAAGTACATTTTCAGATGTTTCCTGCAAATTTTTTGGTGAAATGATGACCTGTTTCTTAATAGATCAGGAAAATATTTATTTTGCAGTTTTGGGGTAAATTAGTGAAATTACATTGGTACAAATTTACATACTAGACTGGGACTTTAGAGACTATTTTACATTCTTGCAAACCTCCCAGTTAAATATAGTCCTTTCCTACATTCTTAATCTAGTAGTTTAGACCTTATTCTGCTATAACAAATGGAACAGAGATGCTGCTAAAACCCCACAGAACCATGGACTAATTTTTGTTATTTATGTGTAGGGGCTTACTGAATTTTAATTTGCAATCTCTTTTAAATGCCAGCAGAAGGACCACAGAGGAGCATTAATACATGAGGGCCGTGGCAGTTTTTGATTGCTCTGGTGATGGATGCAGCTTTCTTATGATGTGAAACTTTTCGTAGAGCACAGAAAGCCCCTCAAAGTCAGAGGAAACTTCCATTTACTGTATATGTGTCTATACAAGCAGTGCCAATAGAATGTTTAGTCTTACTGTGTAATAAATCCAGAATGTATTTGTAGATATGTCTTCTAAACTCTCCTAACATGGCCAAAACAAAACTGAATTTCTTAGACAACCCCAAGGATTACTTTCAGACAGGATTCTCATTGATACATTTTTCTCTTTTGTGCGAAGATGTACCATATTTACACCTTTTATTTCCCCCAGCTTTCATCATTGAAACCTACTGAATTCTTTTCACTAGCATTTAAGAATTTCTCAGACTGGCAATATTAGGAACCAAATTCTAGCTTAAATAGAATTGCATGAGCAAATATATGAGCAACCAGAAAAGTTTTTTAATTTATATTTTTTAATGTTTTTTAATTTATAGGTATCCCTACATAGTATTACTAGCATAAACAGACCTATAAGAAATGTATGAAAAAGTGCCTTTGTTTTTTTGGGTTTGTTGTTTTTTTTTTTTAAACAAATGACAGAGAAGATGTAGAATTTCGTCAGGGGACAATGTAATTCTAATTACTGATTACTAATTGTAGTAGATGCTAGGTGTGAATTTAATAGAATCAGTTTTACTTCAAGTTGTATGACATGAGGTAAAACTATCTCTAGCTAATCCCCTACCCCTTGTCTTAAACAACTCTCAGTGTCCCTAATAAGGAAACACACATGGGGTTTTTTAAGCACAAAATCTTGTGTTTCATTTGGAAAGAAACCTCTTCCTAGCCCACCACCTGCAAATATAATATGCATATATATAGCATTTCATTGATAATACACATAAAAGTGGGTTTGCACCGTTAAATGTAACTTTTAGTGAACCCCAACTCTGATTCTGCTGCTCCTCCATGCACTGCTGAGGCTTTGAAAGGGGAATGGGGCAGTTGCAACTTTAGGTAGATTAACTCAGCATTGCTCAAATGGTGGAACATGGAGGGAGAATCCTCCCTCTGCCCAAAACCTCCAGCTCTTACCTGGGCTGCAGAATCCCTTAGGCTGTTGCTATGGTAAGTTTTCAGATGACTGCCAGAGTTTGTGGGGGTCTGAAACAGTAACCTCAAGAGGAGAGTAGCCCAAAGTTGTGGGAACACAATGTTACCCGGGCTTCATTCTGCTCCTCCACAGCTTTCTTAACATGCCATCAGCAAACGAGTTCAGATATCACACGAGATCGAGGTAATTACCATGCTGAAAGATTTACACCATTTTCCCACATTTTCCTTCAGCTTGAGTGAGTTTTGTTGTGTTGGTGTGTCCTTTCAGTCTGCAGGACAATATCCTTAAGGGCAGCACCTCACTGACGAAATCACACTTGATTTAAGCCAGCATCTGTTGGAGCTTGGAGTGTAAATTTAGCAGTCTGGCTTCTGGGGAGCCATTTTAATTAATAAGTGTCATTGGTAACTTTCAGAGGATGAAGTGGTCGGGCAGATTACGATGTTATCTTTGCTGTGCTCACTGATGTAAGCAAATATTGTACAACAGCTGGCACAAATGTTTTACCGTGAACCTTGTCCCAGACTTCTATAACTGGGACATGTGCAGATGAAATGTGTTTAGAAACATGACTGTCAGATACCTTATACTAACGTGATAATTTACAAAGCTCTAACTATATCCTGCAGAGAGAAAACTGTAATGAGAAACAGCTTTTAAACACTGCTTGTCAAAGTACAGATGTTCAGCACCAGGATCTTCTAAGAAAAGTTTCAGTCAGTCCCCAAAGGGGTGTTCCTTTAAAAAAAAAAAGAAAAAGACAACAAAAAGAACAGAACATTTTGTGATTCTGCTTCTTACCCTACTGCAGCATTTGGAATTGGCTGATGTTTCCAGTAAGCAAATACAGCTTTCCTCTCCAAGCATAAACTCTCACCCGACTCCTACCGAAAGGGCCTACATGGTGAAGGGCTGCACATTTTAGAGACATTTGCTAACACTGCTTACTGGTGAAAAGTCACGTAGAACTTGTCTGTTTTCTCTGCATTTCTCAATGTGATTTTTCTGAGCAGTATGGCCTTTGGAGAAAACAATATCACTGACCTTATCAAAACAAAACCACTCTGTGGTAATATGCTATTTTAAACCTATGTCTTTTGCTTGATACTTCTTTTTTTCTTCCCTATAATTTCAAATGAGATTGTTTAATAGGCTGCTGTTAATTCTTTGAGGTTTTAGGACTCTGTAACATGAAAAAATCCTAGTTCTCCCCTTTCACTATGTTTGTATTCATAAGAATTTCAGTACTTCCCTCCTCTCAGTCTAACACCAAACCTCTCAGTGAAAAAAGAATCCTGTTCTTACAGATTGTTTATAGGAACATAATTTAATTTCTATATACGATAGACTACTTCCTCTTGATTGTACAAATCACTAGATTAATTTTTGTCTTTAAGGAAAAAATACTAAAATTTATTTTTTATCATAAAGAATATAATAAGTTGCAAAAACATTCTGAGAGAATGTTGTCTGTCTGGTGCTTTGCTTTTGTAATGAGTTCTTGAAAAAGGTTGAGGTTATGTCATCAGTTTGTGCTCCTAAGGTTAGAATTTGCAGGTGAATTACAGACTAATTCATTTGGAAAAACATTCCATACCTCTGCTGAACTTCTGTGCAAATGTTTGCTTAAAGCTTCTTTCCAAGAGCCAACTCTGGTTCTGTGTGTAGAGTATCCTTGGAAAAATTACACATATATGCTGTCAATTGGATATGACCACTGTTGTTTGCAAGAGACTCAAACTCATTTGGTGTAAGCTGCATCTTTCTGGTGTTGGCATGCAAATTGCTTTCTTAGGTGTTTAGATGAATTTCTTACAGAGAGACAAGGAGCTGATGTGATTGGTGTGCTTGATAGTTTTTCTTCTTTGACTGCTGTGGAGGAACTGAGTTCCAGTCTCATTTGCAAAGAAATCCAATTTGTCACATAACTGTTTCCTCAATCAAATAGTTCTAAGGAGGCTGCACCATTCTTATCTGTGCAATGTAAGGTCTGTGGTATTCCCTTTATGAGGAAGTGACTGTGCTGGCACGTCTTACATTTGAGTGAATTTGTTGTGGTTTTACAAAGACAGTAAGAACAACAGTAACTTTCACTGCACAGCTGTTTCTCCCTTGGAAATCAGACTACCTTTGGATTTTTTAAAATCTAATTTTTTAAAAATATAAAGACAGTCCTGAGTTCCCAGGTCAGTCTTGTGTGTGACTCTTCTGATTATAAAGCACAGCTCAATGAGCATGCAGACAGCACGGTGTACACAACTTTACAGTGCTGAGGTGTTTCTGTTCTGAAAAGAATGCTAAACACATACCTGGTTTTGTGCAGTGTAATGATGAATCATTTTTCTAAGACTTAAGTTTTTCTCTTATTTGTCCATTGCTCAGAAGTTCTAAAATTGAGCTGTAAAAACTAATTTTAAAAAGAAAGTAGAAACAAGTTCCAACCAATTGGCTGAAAATCAAGTTCAAAGTACTTTGTGGATCACGTCTTTTGGGAGGAATATTAAGGTATCCCATTTGGCACTGTCAAGCTGCAACAGCAATAATTGGATCATCTCAATCCCTCAAAGCTAAGTCAGGATACAACACCACGACTCATGAAGCTGCAATTCCTGTTTTCTTTGGGTTTATTCACTGTCTGTCTGTTGTAACAGAACCTCCCTATTACTCAAGTTTATGAGCCTTGCAGTTCTGCATATTGCAATTCCTGAATCTCAGCCCAAGACCCACTGTTGCCAGAGTTGTGCTCAGGAGGTAGGAATATGGACAGGAAATCAGGTTCAAATCATTTTGTGGTTCTCAGATTTAGGACTAGGTTGAGCAAGAGTCCAAATGGAAGTAAGAACAGCAGGGAACTTCTGTGATCTTTTTCAAAGTAAAAATTATATCCTGTGCATAAGGGTTTGGAGCTTGCCTGCAGACTTACGTGACACTGATATCTTTTAGAATTTCATGGTAATGGTGCAATTCCTATTATATTTCATAGAACTTGCCTATCCCAGGAATCTTCTGAAAACATCTGGCCACAATAAGTTCCTGTATTTTAGAGTACTTCATTAGCCCCTGTGTGTCAGGCATATTAAGTGTGGTCAGCTAATTTCCTGCAAACACAGGGAACAGGTGCTCCACCTCAAAAATCCAGAAGGGTCAGTGGGTTTCCTCTCCTCACCCAGAAGAGCAGGTCTGTTAGAGAATAGACCTGCACACTTAATTGTACAAGTGTAGAAGAGCAGCAGTAAATGTGCTGAAGGCCCTAGGAATTTATGTTTGGGGAAGTAATTGGGATTTTTCTACTACAACTTGTCTACATTTACAGCTACTGAATTTTTACCTGACATATATGGACCCATAGAATTAAGAATCTCTGCTAAAGAATCATTGATCTCTCACAAGGTGAAATGGTTTACATGTCAATAAGGTTTTTTAATACTTACAGAGAAAATGGTGGCTGCTGGGCAGCCCTTCTGGCGTGATTCGTATGTATAAACCATATTCTGCAGTGAGGTGTAACTGGGTTTAACAGAGTTTTAACACTTTACAGAGTGATCTGTAAAGGCAAGCAGTGAGGACATGGGTGCAGCAGGCAAGGGAAGACAGAGCTGCTAAAGGGGCCATGATGTATATATGTGTATTTCAGTAACTTTTAAAATAGCATAGATGTTTCTTTCAATACTGCTTTGAGATAGAAAAGTAGTGAAAGTAGTATTTGTCTTGAAAAAGGGAATCCACTTGATTTCTCTCTGTGAGTCCATGGTAAGACAGGTTTTTGAAAACACCTCTCTATTTCTGAGTTATATATGTTATATATCTCGAGATGCCCTTGACAAAGCTGTCTTTGAAATATGTCCGTGTTGTAGGTAAGATCTCAGCTTTTCAGTTATGTTTGACACCCAGAGTCATACTCAGATCATTGGCTGGTGACTGGGATCCTCCCCAATCCAGCAAATGCTCCATTCATTCAATTCCAGCACTGGCCGTGGCCTCTCTCCCACATCGTGACCCCACAGGTCAGGCACAGCTGGTGGGGCCCCCTCCCCGAGACCCTGCACCAGCTGTCCTCAAAACCAACATCAAACGGGGGGGCACAGCAGCTGAGCTGCACTCGGGCTGTGTCACACCCTTGGTGTTAATGAGACAAGTGTTGGAAACCTTCTCTTACTTGTTTTCTCATTCAATATGAGAACGAGGCTTGGATGGGTATGTGCTTAAAGCATTTGTGGTTTAAAATATTAGCACATAGAAAAGACTGAAAAAACCTGAAACTGGAAAGGAGCAAGTAACTGGTGCTCTTTTTTCCTTTTCATATAGGTAAGGAGGAGGTAAGGAGATGTGGTAAGGAGGCTACAAGGAGATGCAAAATAAACAGGGAAAGTATTGACAAAACAGGACATATACATGAGACTTGTAAGAGTTGAATGATGAATTGCAAATTGTCTTTTCTAAAAAGTTGACCTGTTTTAAAAGTGGGCAGTTTAGAACATTACAAGTGTTACAATAGAATCTAATTCCTCTTGTATACAAAAAGCCTGAAGCCTGGTTTAAACAGGGAGGGTTGTTTAACAATCTGGGCAGAAGATTTTGGTGTGTATGCAACAGTTTTATGCATACCTTGAATGGTAGCTGCCTAGTGTCAAGCAACAGATTTAGTATTTGATTATCAGCCCATAAAACTACTTTCCAGAGCTGCCTGTTCCTTGAAGCTGGATGCTCAGTACGGCCATTGGCAGATGCTGCTCATAAAGTACTTCAATACCACCTTGCTCTCTGGCAAACAATCTACCCAGAATGAGAATAAAATAAGAGGAAATCCCACTCCCTCTCTCTGCCATACAGTTGCAATAAACTCTCAGTATCAGATTTTTCACTTAGCTTTACAGCTTTAGCTGTGCTTATAAATGCTGAAGCCCCATGTTCCAGGCATGCTGTGTTACTCTGATGTTGTTGATTGAGCAGTTCAAAAGTTCACAAGGAGACATTTCACAATTACAGCCAAAGACAACTTCACTAACTTCTGTTTACTTGGCTTCTAGCAAAATGAAATCTCATCCTGTCCCCAAATCCTGGGAGCTGCTGTGCTCATGAAATGTCATAATTTACCCGCAAGGTCTGTTCATGCCAAAGTATGTGCACTTCAGTTGGAGGCAAATGACATTCAATGTCTTCCAGAACTCAGATAAATAAAGTGCAGGTCTCAGATTAGATGAATAATCCTTTAGTCTGTTATTTTGCATAGCAGGACAACCTTTCGTTAATTTGATAAGCTTTGCTTTTACAAGCATTATCCTGTTTTTAGTAGAATAGAATAATAAAAAAAATCATTGATATGTCAACAGAGAAAAGACTGATTCATGAGGTCATACGGTTCCTTCTTTGCAGCTATTCATGCAAAGCTCATGGAGCCAAAGTTCCCCAATTTCAGCATGAATTCAGCCATAGTTCACACCAGATTAATATAATTGGTCATTACCTATTTAATTGCTCTCCCACTTAAAACATTTCCATTGTCTAACCAGAGATTATGAACATTACCGTGCAAATTTTTTTGAAAGCCACCACAACTAAAAATTTGTGAGGTAGACTTTTACTGAAAGCAGTCTAAACCACTGCAGAGGTCTTTCCTGTGGTCATTGTACAGACAGGGATGGTTTATGATGTTTCAGTTCCAATTCAAGCATTCTTGCAATATGAGCATCTTCAGGTTCAAGTTTTTATCCATGCAAAATGATCTTGTGAAAACAGTTATGACATTAAGAAGTCACTGTGTGCCATTTTTGGTTCCTGCCATTGACCTATGAGGACCTATTGGTTAATTCTGCTACATATATAATTTCTCTATGCAATGACCACACCAGTGAGAATGAATGGCTTGAGAGCCTGGGAGCTCTATTGGTACATGAACCTGGGCTTCACAAAGAGAAATTCCCAGGTTGGAAGGGGAGGCACAAGTGTCCTATAGTGAGAATGAAATGTTTTTGTCCACTGTAAAGAGTGGGCTGAAGAAGGATGGGATGCCAAGGAGTGTCCATGGAGCTGCTAACAGCCAAGTGTCTGACTGGAGCTGCTCTGGGTTTGCAGAGTGGGCTGGGTAACAGACTGAGCAATTCTGAGGTGGCACAGGAAGGATCCAGGCAGGAGTCTGTAATGGAAATCTTGTGCTTCTCTTGGTACCTTAACTGCACCTTCCCTGTAGATACATTTGGATCTGTTGTTTCTGCTATCAGAAGGACATTTTTCCCTCCTGGAGGAGAAAGAACCAAATCTGGGGAGTTTATTTTCTTGGCTTCAGTTGCTGTCTGCATAACGCTGTCATTAATCACCTCGTTTGCTCCAACTGAGGGTGAGTGGTGCAGCTGAGATCAGCTTGTAGCAGACAACAAATCAGCACTGCTGCTGCAGGAGTAACGCCAGACCTCAGGTGACTGAACAAGGCCTCAGTCCAGCATATGGATTCATCAAGGGCCACATTATTACCTTCAACTTTTCACTGAACTCATTCAATAAAATCAGTGCTTATTGTTACGTGCATTTGGAGAGCCCTCCTCTAGTCCACTGTCACTTTAAAAGGTGTGAATTGGCTCATCAACAAGACAAAAAGATCCCACATACCTTCATCAATGTTAGTCTGTTTCAAGAGCCCAGACTTTTCTGACCTATGCTGAAGCCACAATCTTTGTATGAAAGGAATGAAGAAAGTTCCTTAAACAACAAATTTTTGGCTCAAGGCAAGAATACTAGGCTGAAATTCCTTCGCTGGGGTGATGCAATAGGTCAGATTTGCTGATTAACACATAGATTTTTTGGATTTTCAACCCCAGTATTCTTTTCAAGTATATTTATTTAAAAGTGTAATTGACCAATGGAAAAGGAAAAAAAATCACCATCATTTAGTTTTGTCATTCAGTAATACCTCAGTGTGTTCAGAGGCTCATTTACAGTGGTTTTTTTACTTTCTAATCACAATAGATGTTTAAATAATCCTCCTTCTTTATTACATTCATAGAGCTGAGTAGAAAAAATTAGAGAAATACAGTAATTAAAGGGCTACTATACTAAACTTCAGAGTTCCCTTCTTTGCTGAGTGTCATACTTCAGTGTGGTTTGCAAATGACACAGCTAAGATACATCTTCCTCTCCCCAGAATTCATCACTTCATTATTTCAGCATAACACAATTTAATTATCTGGTGTTTAAGTGCAAAGTCAAAGGGTCAGCTATTGATCTCCATTCTTGGAACAAGTGACAGGAGAGAGAAAATCAAGTGAAAGTTGCTGCTCTTTTAAATTAGTGGATTTCAGCTGGTTTACTGAGCACTGGTCTAGGATTCAGAGATAAAGAGACCCAGTAAGAGTTTTAGGCTTAATGAACAGAAATTATATGAAGTGATTGCTGGTACTTCACTTTGATAAAAGGCCCAACATTCAATTTGCATTATTTTAGAACATAAACTCCATGTCACTGAGGCTGTCGTCTTTCATTTTTCAAGTTAGGCTTGTCTCTGGTATTCAGTATAAGAGCTTTATTTACCCATATATTCCAGCAGGAAGGTAAAAAAAAACGCTCCTTTTATAATTGGATGTGGCCAAAGTCTATGTAAACAAAGGCATTGCACTTAATGGAAGCACAATCAATGGGAGTTATTCCTGTGGGGCAGGCACTGCCCATCCCAGTCTGCACTCACCTAGATATGGAGCTTGTCCCTGCTAGTTGGGTACATTTCCAGCCTCATGGGTATCCTGAGGGCTCACATGTCTCCCTTTTCTTAGATGAGAGGTCTCCATTTTGGTCATCTGTCAAAACTTTTGAGAAAGAGTGAAGTAGTGAACTTTAGGCTTCAGAGTTAAAACAGAATCCACAAAGAGCATTAGGTAACACTGATAAATCCATATAGGACTATAAGCAGATTAATACTTTGTTTTTGAAATTGTATGTGTTGTAAACCCTATCTCATACAATTGTGTAAATCACCATTTTTCTGGATAATGGATTCCTACCTTTGTAGGAGATGGCTAGAGTTTTGATTGCTCACAGCTTTACAGACTAACAGGTGTTCCTCCACTGGTAGTGCATTTAAAGTGCCCATGCTATCAGTACAGTCACACAGCAAAACTACAGCAAATATGACAGAAAAGGGCCGAGAGAATGACCCTTTATTGTAGACTTTGACAAGGCCTCCTGGAACATACAGCAGCAATGCAGCTGCTGCTGCAAAGATTTTCTAGCCATGAAAAGAAAACTACCTGCCCTGTGAGATGTGGGGATCATCCTTCACATTCATTGTACTTCTGTGAGAAGACACATACGTGTATCTCCTCCTTACCTAACATGTCTCACCTGAACACCCAGAGTATCAAGGAGCAAGTTTACATCCAAGAGGAGCTGCTCTTACCACGTTTCTATATGATCAACCCTAAGTCCCCCAGAAACACCTTGCTAAGGATTTGGAGCTGTTTTGCTAAATGTCAGTGCTTTATATACCAAGAACATTGATTCTTCCCTTCTTTGTTGTGGCTCCCAGCAGTTTTGTGACAGGAAGCTGGGGAGGGGAGCAAAACCAAAGATGCCCACATCACCTTTTACTAGATGACCTCCCATCGTTTTGCTAGTAGCTGCAGATGATTTGTAACCCCTGCTTTAAAAGAGTGGTGAGGAATCCCTAGGCCATAGGAGTGGTTTAGACATGACGTATCTCTGTTCCCTCAGCCCCCACTTTCTCAGCCTTCACTATCAGAGTTGCCTTTTTGCTGGCTTTTCTATTCCACTGAATTCTTCTGATGCATCAAATCAAGTCATCAGATGCATACATTCATAGCTAAGTGATGAGTGGATGGTTATTTATTATTCAGAAAGTTATGGAAGTGCTGTTGGTTCAATGTGTTATTCAGCTAATTCAACTTCTTTGCTGAAGTAGCTTTAAATACTCCAGTTACTTCTAGAGAGGATGATTTCAAAGATTTGTGTCCATATTTCTAGGCCCCATAATAAAAGGAAGGAATCTTGAATGCTAAACTCACCGTAGTGATTTTGTCTCTGGTTGCTTTTCAAGAGAAAAACTCTTTTAACATATTTAACACACCCACAGCCCCACCCACCCACCCACCCCAGCTGTGTTTTGATGTAGTCTGTAGAACTGACTTCAGAGCTTCACAAAGCCCTAGCCTAGTGCAGCTGATTCTTCATAGTTTCAAAAGAGAAAGCAACACACAAGACAGGGAGGGGTTGTGTAAGGAAGAGATGAAGGATGAACTCTTCTGAAACCAGGAAGTGACAAACTGCACAGGAGAAAGCTGAATATTGGCTTTGACAAGCATTATGTATCTTAGTACAAGGGTGCAGTAAAACAAGTAGCACCTCAGTGCTCAGGTCAACAGATGTGAATTTCAAACTGGAAATCCTAAAGGGATTTTAATGGCTTTTTAATGATCTTCAGTTGATGGGAAAGAATTTAATTTCTCAGTTGTCCAGCAGGATTACCTGTTTTGGAATACTGTCTAGCAGAGAGGAACAACAGTGTGAACATAGCTAGAGAGAAGAAAACTAAACAAAATTCACTATATATCTATGGAATTATACTATATCAGTGCAGAGAAGGTCATAAAAATACATGTTTGGAAAATATGCTTGGTTTTTCTAGCATGAGCTTTGGGTTGGTTGTTTCTTTGCCATGGCAGTGCATGGCACATTAGTGCATCTTTGTGCTTTTGAAGGGAGAACTCAAAACAGACACAGGGTTTTTAGAGCTACATCACTTTACCACCAGTTTGCAAAATTACTCCAGAGGACAAAAGTACAAGGAAGTGAAAGCAGCTCAGCGTAACTCTGGAAAACGTTTCTTGTACTTAATGTCCTGTAGGGAACCACCCAAGACTTTTTGGGTCATACTGCAATATCACAGGGCATATTCTCAGTCACATTTCCAGCACAGATCCAAAATCTGTTCCAGGATTTCTCTGAGGAGGATAGACTTTCATGGTCCTTACCCTTGGCTGTCTTTGGAATTCCCTTGTGCTTATAAACACAGGGAGTTTAGTGGAGTTGAAAACACAAATGAAATTGTTCCCTTCAAAGATCAGATCGCCAGTTAGTCACTTAATAAAAATGTCAAGCATTTAATCTTCATGGATAGAAAGCTGCCAAGAAACGTTAGTGAAGAATTTGAAAACATTTGTATTTCTTTGCTAGAAAGAACTACAGGAACTATATTTTTTGGTGAACAGTTTTTCACTGACAAGTAGTCAGCAAATCGATTAGACTTACTGTTTTATTTCAGAAAAATTGTGTCAGTGTGTTTCATTAATTCATTTCAGATTAACATCTTCATTGTCTTGAAAACTGTCACCAAAGCTAAAGGAACTTAAGTAGTATCACAAAATCCATACCAAAAGAAGTAAAACATTTTGGTCAACTAAAAGTGAAATTACTATGGGTTTCTTTGTTTGCAAAATTCTGCTACAGTTCCATGGGTTTTTTAAATTTTTCAAAGGAGGAGGAAAAAAGTTATCCACATAGTTCTAGCTTTTATTTCCCCTTTCCATTTAAAACCTTAGCAAAGAATATAGCAATTTTCTTTTTATTACATTTGTGGCCATTTCATTTTAAAACCAATTTGCTGTAAGATTTATTTTCCAGATCCTGAAACCTAACTTCTAGCTACTTGCTGGTTGTTTGTGTGAAATGGTCTGGACCTAGGTTTCAGCTGGAAGTGGAACACAGAGCCTAATTTACTGTACATACAGTGGTGTGCAACAGAGATGAAGCAAGAACTAAACAGGAGTCAATCAGGAGTTAAAATGGCAGGCAGAAAATGACTTGGTAAAGCTAGCAGGTTCAAATTTCAGATTCTTAATTCACTGTGCAAAAATGCAGGATAAAAAGCATGGATATTTTAAAAATGATAAGCTATAGATACTTGGAGCAGTTTAGCTTGGGCACCCTTGTTTGAAAAGAGATTCAGTAAAGCCATGGAATATGTATTTTAGACAATAGAAAGATTTATGTGATGGAGGATCCTGGGGCAAAAAAAGATGGAATAGGCTTGAATTATTCTGCTTTGACAAAAAAGAAGCAAATGTGGCTGATAAAAACACAGTTAAGTAGTTAAAATTATTATAAATTATGTTTTTAAGACATTATTGAACAAGTTGGAAATAAAAGTCAAGAATATAACTGATAGAATGCAATCTGCTTTAAAAAAAATGGTTTCCATTTCAGTGAAAGTGAGTGTTAATTTTTTTAAGAGGATCTGCATGGGACATACCAAATGAGCTATTTTGGTTCTCAGACAGACCTGTCTGTGCTTAAGGCTAGGGTAGGCATTTTTCACTACTTACATTTCTCTGGCATTGTGGCTGTTATCATTATAGCATCTGACCGTGTGTGCTCGTCATGTGCTATTGGAGCTGTTCTCACTGTGGTTGTGACAGAGAAATCACAGGGTGTAATCTGTGCTCCCACACGGAGTCATACAAACACTTCCACAGACTTCAAATATAAGCTTACCACTGGGAAATTCCCCTTTCAAGAAACATTCATACATGTCTAAATAACTCAATGAAAATGTTAAGGTACAGAAAATAAACCAAGGATTTCAATCATGGATCTTACGGAAGTTGCTCTCCTGCTAAGTAGTAGTTTCCTATGCACACAGGAAACATAAGGTCCAGTAATTTATAAATGTAGTGACTGGATTTGTTAAGGTCAAAATAAAGATGTGCACACTTTAAAGTGAATGAACTTTGTAAATGTCTGGGTTTGTGCCTGTTGGAATTCTGAGAACTCCAGTTCCTAAAAAAGGGTCACGTGACAGATAATGGAATCAGCAGGACTTTGCAGGCTTCAGGCTGCAGGTCCTAATGCAACCTGGCTGCTGCTGCTGTGTGTCCTAGGGGCATGGGGACTGTTAGTGCCAGTGTCCAGTAACATGGCAACTCTAACTGCAGCTTTTCTTGGATTTGGACTTTCATGTCACACTCCCACACTGGGTTTCCGGTGTCTATGACAGTCTAATTCACCCTGTAACTTTTCTTTTCACTGGGAACATTACTAAAACATCCTCATTTCCCTGGAACTAGTGAAGCTTAACACTGCTGGCTTTGCTACCTCTGTTAGATGTGTGTGAAGGTGGCTGAGATGCTCCAAAGCTGTTGGACAGACACAGATGCAAAAAACACAGTTGCATTTGGATTACTTGATTATGAAATATCACCCTCAAAATCATTAATTTAAAACTGAGTGGTTTCATTTTATAGGAATTTGAAACTGTGAGGCTTTGGAAATTTTTGATCCCTCCTTAAATACTTGGTAGAGAAACCACCATTTGCCTAACGTCAAAGCTTTATTCTCTCTTGCACTGAGATTATGGATTTGTTATTTTACCATGCAAAAGGGCTTTTTTATAAACAAGAGAATATCAGAAATTAAAGCAAGTCATAAATACACATCAGGACTATTGAAGGATGACCTGTCTTTTTTTTTTTTTTTTAAATAACAGCCCAGTCTCAAGGAACAGAGTCTGCTTGGCTGAATGTTTTTCCCAGGATAGCATTTCCTCTCCTGGAGGAAGGCCGCTTCAGTCACATCTCTATTTAACTGTCTGCCCCTCATCCTCCCCACCCAGCCTGCTGATCTGTGTTTCCAAATATACTCTTAATTATGTAGATGAAAATGTAGAAATATAAGAATAGTGCACAGCAGCATGTTCAGGCTTCTAGTATGTTTTTATAACAACATTCAACCCTGTTGTGGGAAGCAGCAGAACAGATTAAAGATCACAGAAAATTGTTTCTGGTTTACTGTCTCTGGTTTTGCAGACACTCATGGGATTCCCTGGATACAAATTTCTTCATTACTGCATGGCCTTGACATGTGCTTGAAGATGCCAACATAATGTGCAGAGCTATTACATGAGTTAAATTGAAAAAAATAGCCCCCAGTATGTGGTTTGACTTGATAATATTCTAATCTGTAGGGCAGTGGATATGACACTTCAAATTCTTCACATAAAATTGCCTAATCTTTGCATTTTAAGTAGGAAAATGGTTAGGTTCACAATTGTCTCAAACTGTTTGGGCATTTAAGTCGTTAGTAGGTAATTTTTAAAGTATGCTTATGCCTATACAGTACTTTCTATTTTTTTTTTAATTGCAATTCAGATGCTGGATATCAGACAGATGAATTGGTGAAGCAGGAAGCAGATTACTCTAGGGTCTGTACAGGAGGCTCGCCATATATGAAAAGAGTCCTTAAAACCATATGTGCACTAAAAGGATTGTACAAATCAAGCTCAGTAGACATCAGATCTGGTGCCACCATCTCTGTAGATTTTGTTTCCCATAACTACATACGGTTGCCTCACTATATAATGATTGAAAAACACAGAATAATACAAAGGACCTTTATGTAATATCATAAGAACAGGCTGGCTCTAGTTGCCTCTGAATCCTTTCCAGCAAGAGAGGGTAGAGGTGCATTTTTTTAATGCTGCTCCTATAGCCCAGGCAACTCTGGGTTTCCTTTGGCAGGCTGCTCTGCCAGACAATATGAGCAGCAAGGCCCGTGCCCCTGAAAGGAATTCAGAACTCA
Organism: Trochalopteron elliotii; assembly: GCA_024734555.1. NCBI lineage: Eukaryota > Metazoa > Chordata > Aves > Passeriformes > Leiothrichidae > Trochalopteron > Trochalopteron elliotii. The sequence continues at coordinate 2,820,651 of JANPWX010000396.1, forward strand.
GTGCACCTGCAGAGCTCACGTACTTTCACTTGGTGAGTGCTGCAAGTTCCTTAATGCAGCTTTACACTACCTGCTTTTTGCATGGACTGGATGGAGTCCAGGAAAAAGCCAAAAATGCTCTTGCTTGTGTAATTTTCAGTTGAGATCAGCTGAATCTAATTCTCAAATGTGATATTTTTCCTTCAGTTTGTGTAACTTAAACACACGTTAGATGTTACGTGCCCTGGCAAAGGAGCTAGAAAGGTTACTTACCATTTAGTAGGATTTGGAACATGGATAGCCAAACCTATTTAAAATTGTGAAAAAATAATTTACAGTATTCCTTATCTTTTAAAGGCATCTCTTGCCTGCCTCTCCAAAGATAAAGACAGAGTTGCATTTTGATTAAATTATTTTCAAGCACCTTGATCTTTTGGAAACTTAGGACTCTTGGAGACCTGCTAGTAAGGCTCATAATACCCAAAGGTACTGCTGCCAAGGCACAGCATTAAGAGTCTCAGTATACATATTCACATGCTTGATGTGTTTCCTGCCATATCTAATATACTTGAAAACACTTCTGCAATTATCTAAAAGATCAAATTCTTCACTCAGTGTATAAAAGTAAATGACTTCAACATTGCCTGAAATGGAGCTGGAAGAGTCCTTGTGATGTTGTGTTACAGCCATGTCAGTGGTGAAAGCTCTCTGTTGAGTACAACATGTCCATGGGTTACTGCTTATGCAGGAACTTTGTACTGTGGCTGCATGTTCCCTAATGAGATTAGGCAATCAATTCACATAATCTCTCATTTTGTTGATTGCTTTACTGCTGGTAAAAGGACATTTATATAACTTACCTGCACAGAAAACCACATCCCTTCTGTTTGAGAGATGAGAATGATGACAGACTGTGAATTTCCATGTGTGGTTTTGGAGCAGCAGCTGGGTCTTGCCTTAATTAATACCTCCCAGCAACTTTCTTCCAGACTGTGTACTAATTTTTTATGAACAATAATGACTCCTATATCTCCACACAAGGCATCCAGCATTTCCTCACAATACAGTTCTTCTTTGAAGAGGAATTGCTAAACCTCAACAAAGCTGGGAAGTACTCTAGAGAACTGAACCACTACTAGAATGATGCCAGCTGTCAGTGGAAAATCACTTGGCCAAGAAACTTAAAGACAAGTACCAGGAAGATATAAAATCAAGACTAGAGAGGACTGAGGGGAAAAATAGTCCCTAGGAAGGAGAAGGACAGGGATGGTAGAAATATAGAGGAAGAAATACCATATATTTTGGCTCAGCACCCAGATCCTCACCACCATCAACATCAAATCAGACAGATAAGTGGGAACCTGAATGTTCTTATCCAGACCTGAGGTGCAGTGAGGAGAAGGGGAGCTAAGCTGTGCAATACCTTCATCACCTGCTAGTGCTGGATAACACCGAGCTTACACAATCCTGCTTCACACCCACCTCTCTCTTTAGGAACTGGAATGTTGTGCCTACTGCTGGCTCCCAAATGCTAGAATCATGGACAGGAGCAGCTGGTGCCATTAAACTGATCAGAACAGAAGGTACCATTTTGCCTGTGCTTCATGGTGGTGTCAACAACAGATGCAAAACATTGCATGAAAACTTTTGCCTTCCTTGTCTGAAAGCATTCATTTCATGGGACAGTTCTTCAAGTGGAGAGCATTTGCTGATACCATTTGCAATGGAAATAAACAGAGACTTTAACTCAGGCAATAGAAATCTCCAAAGGCCATTGTCTTAGCAAAAACTGATGCCATAGCTCAGGGCTGAGGAACTCTGATTCTGCAGGCCAGATCTACCCCTCAGACTGTGCCTCACTACCCTTTTTCCCAAGGGTTCCAAAGTCCTCTTAGATGTATATCTGTAGTATGACCAAAACACAGGGACAAGACCAGTGAATGTGGTCACACAACAGAGTTGTCACACCACAGGCATGTCCCACCACATGCAGGAACATATCTAAGAACATAACTGGATATATGACAAGCAGCCAAAATACATTTGTTTCCTGTTTCTAGCAGCAGATGGAGAGTTCAGTCCCTGACAGTTTGCAGGCAGGATAAGGACAAGGAGGACACTGAATGGATTTGCATGGGTTATTTTAAGCAACAAGACTATATCATTTAAATCCAGTTGGTTGTGGTTTTATTCTTAAATTCATTTGTGGAAGCCTGAATTTTTAGGCTTTACGTCCAGGGAAGGCACAGTTCTGTTCATCTTTGCTGCCTTAGGCCAGTCCCTGGGCGGGTTGGGCACGGTTCTCCATACGACAATATCTGCGTGTGCTGTACAGGTGCAACCACTGCATTATGCATTGTGGCTGTAGGTGGTGTCATGAAATCCACCAAATGTGCTTAAGAACAATTGGTTTTAACAAGCCTTAATCTTTCTCATAAATAATCAAGGAAATATCAGGGACTCTTGCCTTCTCCAGACTCTTGAACAAAATCCTATTTAAAAAAGACTTGCTTTCCTGTTCATTGAGACACTGTTTGAGATTTGCCTGAAGGATCCTGGAGGTCTCATGAACAGAGAGAAAAGGAACCTATGAAATGATTTTTCTGAGCAGGAGCCTCCTAAGCAGATTCTGGAGATAAATGTTGTTGCCAAATCTGTGAATTTAAAGCAGATTATTGGCTGCTTAGATTGAACGTTTGCTGGGATCAATTTTTATCTCAGGCAGTTTTAATTAAGGTGTATCGCATTTCTCCAGGAGGCTAATTTCTTTCTTTATTTCCTATTTAGTGTACTATGGAGAGAACTTTTATTTCTTATTTTGGCCCAGAATTTATATAGCTCTCTGGGCCTCTTGAGCAGGCCGTTCAGAATTAGAAACGTTAGGATTAGCGCTAGTAGGAAGTTATTAAAATTACAAGTACAAAAAATGCTAAGTCTAGATATTTATGTATTCACAAAAGAATAAGATGTTCTCAGTTAATAACAAGTAAAGAATGTGTGATGTTCAGACTCAGTGACAGTAAGAACCAAACCAATAAGCAGAAGCAGTAGACAGCAAATTTCATGATTTAACGTTTTCATTTTTATGAAACGGAGAAACTAAGAATGGAAGCAGATAAAATGAGGTGCCCAAGCTATGCAGCACATCAGCGATGAAGCTGGGAATAGATTCCATCTACCCAACAACAATGCTACTCCTGTCTGCAGCCTGTGCAGAACTTCCCAGGCTGCACATCTACCACAGTGCACAGCCCTAAAACAGCAGCAGGCGTCTGTCCCTGTCTGAGATCTGTTCAGAAGTGTACCAGTTCACCAGAAGGCTCTTTCTGTCAGCTCGCTACTCATTGCTCCAAGCTCAAGTGCCACAGCTCATGGGGTTTATGTTCGCTAGTCAAAATAGGTGACACGTGTCCCCCGCTGGAATACAGCGCTCCCTGCCTCACTTCTGAGTGAGACCTGAGGCAGTGAGCAAGGGAAACTGTGGTACTTTGTAGCAAACGCAGAAAATGCAGGCACAGCTGTGAGAGTACAAGGTGAGAGCCTCACATCCAGTGCCTCAAAACTGCCATTTTGCATTTTTACCATAACTTTTTTAACAGCTGAAGAAGATGACCTCATAATGCCTTCTGAACTTCATCACTTAGTCAGACATATAGGGACAGCTTGGAGGAATAACTGAATATACTAGAAAGCTCAGTACAGATATTATTAAGTCAAAAAGTTCAACAGACCACAAGAGATATGAGCTATCCATTAAAGGATCAGAAGCCCCAGCGTCCCTGAAGACCCAGTTATCAAATAAGGTATATGGCTAGTTTGACTGACAGCATTTTTTTAATGGGTTGGAATACCACAGCAGCCTCCTCTGGCGGAGGGTAACACGTCCATCCATTTAGTGCCAAGTGGCATCCACCCTGCTTCCAACCTTTTTATTCTATACTCTGCATACAAAAAAATAGCCCATGCGAGACACTGCCGTCCCTTCTAACCGTGCCGTTTGCTCCCCGCAGGTGAGCGGCCGTTCGAATGCAGCTGGCAGGGCTGTAACAAGAAGTTCGCCCGCTCGGACGAGCTGGCCCGGCACTACCGCACTCACACCGGAGAGAAGAAGTTCAGCTGCCCGCTGTGCGAGAAACGCTTCATGCGCAGCGACCACCTGACCAAGCACGCCCGGCGCCACGCCAACTTCCACCCCAGCATGCTGAAGAGGAGGAGCGGCGGCGGCTCCAGGACAGGCTCTGTCAGTGACTACAGCCGCTCGGACGCCTCCAGCCCCACCATCAGCCCCGCCAGCTCCCCGTAGACTACCTGCACTGGACGTCAGCACTTTGCCTCTAATGCCTAACGTGGAGTTTTGTTTGTGTTGCACACATTTAAAAAACTCTGTTGCTTCCCCCCTCCCTCAGTTCCCACCCTCTCTTTTTTAAAAATCAGTAAATAGCTGCCTCCCACTGCAATTTTTAGTCAGATTTTCTTTACCCAACCAAGCAAGTGGCTATTCTAACCTCATGGACAGACAAACTTACATGTTACACTTAGTGACTCCTGCTGTCTCAATATTTCATATATTTTGCAACCATTTATGGATCCTCTTCATTATTCTTTGTAAGAAAATGAAAAAAATCTAAAAAAGAAAAGGAAAAAAATCCGCTTAATTCACCTCAGGTGTCAAAATAGTTTGTAAAACCGGATTGCACAATATAAGCATACATACACTTAAAAATCAACTGTGTTGGATTTGTGTCCCCCTTCTCCTTTCTCAGGGATGGATATTTATGTTACACAATAATTACAATGAAGACACACCCTAACCACGGCCTTACTCTGTAAATACAATTGCACTCAGAAGCTTTTTGTTAGGTTCTTTCACACACTGGGGAAAAAATAAAAAACAAGCAAACAATACAGAAACCAACCCAATACTGGAATGTAGTACTGGACTCTTCCACTGTTGGCTTTCCTCATTATACACCTGTGTTGGGGAGTGTCCAAACAGGAGTCTTGTCTTTCTTCCAGCTGCCCTCTGCTTACCGTAGCAAGCTGACTTCTCACTTCATGCTGAAGATGCTCCAAAACCAACTTCCAATTGCAAAAATCTCTGTGAGGTTGATAAACTGGTTTGTTGGTTTGTTCCATGCTAGATAAAATTCTGAGAAAAAATTTTCAACAAGATGCCTTAAATGAGTCACCTACATCACAAAGAAACAAATTTACACTGGGTAACGTTTTATGGCAAGGTGGCCTGGAATCTTGGAGGCATTCTCTTGTCACTCTCTCCAAGTTGTTAAGCTGTCTGCACTGCCTGTTCAGTATGGGACCAATAGAATATTCAAATCAAACCACACTGACTTGAACAATTTCCTTTATTTCTTCTTCCTTTGTTTAGTTTGTTGTTTTTATTTTTAATGAACTACAGAAATAGCATTACTGAACCAATGCCCACCAAAACTGTTGTCAAGGTACTTACCTACTGTACAGCTGTATCTTAGTAAGAAAAATCAGCTAAGACAGTTTCTGTGTTCTGTTGCATCAAAATCGTGGTCGTTGATAAAAGGAAGTGAAAATCATAAGGTATCTTCTGACTGGAATAATAAAATGTGCATTTTTAAGTTTAAAATAAGATGACATTATAGCTCAGCACTACTTCAAGTTTCTCAAAAATACACATACCAGCATAAAGCAAGGTGCTCTTATTTCTGAATAACTGCTTAATAACAGAAAGGGAATATTGGCTAGTTTTCAATAACTTTCAAATATTTAACACTAGGTAGAGCACAAGGAGGTAGATTTTTATGTTTTATACGGTAGAAAATATAGTAGAAGACCAGGAGCATAGTGATGTACTGAAAACCTCACTGGCAGCAAATACACTTTCCTTTGTTTGTCTGGGTCTGATGGTGCATATTATCAGTTCAGGTCCTTTTGATTCTGGAATTTTGGGATGTTTGCTGTTTTTACTGTAGGGTATAAATGCAGTTAAGTGTAGCATGGTGAAAAGAAACTCTCTGCACCAAACCTGTCATTTGATATTAAGTGAATGCCTCCAGATTCCCCATCAACCTGTATCTTACTTGCTGTTTTGCATTGATCCAGTTTTGCAAGGTTTTATTGTACTGTATGTTAACTGTGAGAAGCTAATATAGATTTCCAAGTCGTTTCATAGGTACTTCCATAATATACATTATTCCTAATACTACATGTTCTATTAGTTGTATAGGTAAATACTCTTAAGTATTTATCAATACAACTATAAATCTAAACAAGAGCAGATGTTTTAGTATTTTTTTTCATGTTCATTTGCTTGAGATTTCACCTCTGTTAATTTCCCTCTTTGAATTGGAAGTTGTGAGAGGCAAAATTCTACTGTTTCACAGAAGATGAAAGAACATAGTAGAGGGGTTTTTGCAAGATGACAAATAGAGTTAATGTGATGAGTTGCCCAACCCCTGGAGTTGGGGGAAAACCAGATCTGTTGACCTCAACAGATTTTCTCTTTTCTTTTTTTTTTCTTTTTTTTTTTTTTTTAATCTCATGTACTGAGATGCACAATTTTAACAACTTGATAGAATTCAGGTAACAGGAATTCACATTCCAATAATTTCTGTGACTCCTAGAAGTGCTCTTGTGCTGTAGTTAGTGGAGAAGCATTTCAGATATCTAGCTCAAGGAATTCTACAGGTCAGCTGTGTCTTGTGCACATACTTCGAAACAAGTCAAACACATTTCTCATTAACACTATACCTTAAGAGAGGTATATGGAGGACAGGGGTAACAACCAAAATCAAAAGAAGCTCTAAGTATTGACAAACATTATAGGCTTCATGTTCCAAATTAATTTTGTTGTGAAATCACCTTTTCCAACAAGAGCATAATTTAGTCTTCAGGAAAGGAGGAACCACTCCAGTTCATTTATTTAGGACAATAATTCAGCATGAATCAGTTTATGCATTTATCAGTTTATGCATTACAAACAAGTTGTTTTACTAGCCTGGAGAAGGAATATTTGCACCAGGTTTTATTAGTACTGAGACTATAGGATATAAAGGTTATGGGACAACCTATTCTGAGGGACACAGAACTATGTAATCTTAAACTCAAACAGAGCTAACATTTTACTCGTATTCTTCATAGATGTTACTATTAATTCTTCGAGCTTAAGCAGGAAAAAATAAACTGGTTCAAAGTCAAATTTCCAGTTCAGTCAGCTCATTTAATGAGAACACCATGGGACTGTATATAGCCAACGTAACGACACTTTCAGGAAATACTCTGAAAGAGGTCGTTAAAACTTTTTTTTTTTTACATCTTAGCTGTAAATACCTCAGCATGTATCAGGCTGACAGTCAAGTTACTGTGTTTTAAAATCCCAGACACAGTTTCAAATATTTCCATTAAAAGTTTAATGCATTATAGTTTTAGGATAAAATGATAAATTTCAAACCACTAGCATTTTCCAAAACTGAATGTGAACAAAAATATTCTCTTAATATTTTCATATGAAAAACGAGTGGTTGGGGTTTTCTAGCATCTGCAAAAAATGTCTGACGATCAGCAAGATCATTAGACTCATTCTCATTATGGTTCCTCCTGAGTTTTGCAGATATGAGAAGTCAGAACAGCTCAAATTATGTTTTGAAATCTGTGTGCTTATCCAAACTAACCTCAGATTTTTACCCTTCTGTTGTTTCACCCAGCAGTGAAATCTGAAACAGTCTCCTGGCACGGCAACAAACATGTCACACTCAGGAAACACTGCTCTGGCAAGGTGCAGGTTTCTGCATCTGGAGGAGTGTGCATCTCTCCTGCCTCCTCCTTTCCCCATGCAATCTGTTGAGGTGTTCTCACAAAATATAACATTGCCATAATGATTTTTTTTTTTCGTTTCAGATGATAGCAACAGCTTTATTATTATTATTATTATTATTATTAAGAAAGCCCTGAAAGTTTGTTTTTCTCCAGCCATGATTCTAACTTCTTCTTTAAGTGTTGAGCTGAACTGCCTTGCTATAGGAAATAGGTGCAAGTGAAAATCATCACCTTGCTACCAAGTGAAACTAAAGATGCTCTTAGAAACTCCTTCACCCCTTCCATTAACCTCTCCCTGTGCAAAGGCCTAATGGCATCATGAATTCAGTTTTCATCCTGCTTCTTAGAAAGCAGTCCTGGTAAATTCCTGGCAGCTAGATTTTATGAGAATTTTTTTGTATCTGCAGATTAATTGTTCCTTGCTTTTATAACACATGCCTAGTATCTGTTTACATAACTGCAAAGGTCGATATTTATGGCAAGTCATCAGAAGCCTCTGTTGGATGGTAACGCCTAATTCCTGTCTGTATCCCACCCTCTCTACTGCATTAACCCTTGCAAGAAATTGTAGCTCTGAGAGCCTCTGGACCCCTTTAACCCACATTACCCCCTGCCCAGACGTTCAGCACTCTCCTTGTCTCCTGCAGCCAGGCATTAAAGGCTGTATCAGGAGTTTCACAACTGCTTGTCTCCAGGGCTTTGTCATGAGGTACAGAATTTGTGCTTTGTGAAGTGCAGTGTTGTTTTTGCCTTTTCATTGCTGTTAGATTTACTAATTTCATCAGGTCATGCCTACAAACTAACTTTCAGGTGCTCTTTTACTCCATTACACCATCTGTTTGTGCATTGGGTGCTACATCTAGTCTATGTCAGTGAATGGTATGATGAACATCTGTATTTGTAACTCTCGGGGATAAGAGCTACAGCCTTAGGCCGAAGAAAATATCCAAATTATACTTGTTTATCCCATAAGCCAAAATATAGAATGCAAAAGCCCATCCACTGGTATAGGTTTTTATAAATATATATATTTATATATATGGATTTATATAAGCATATGCACACACATATATATGAATAGATATATATGTGTATATTGTATAGTGTATGTGTGTATACATAAATACACAGCAGTGTATCTATACTACACACTGACTAATGAAGGGATGTCTTCAGAGCAAAAATAGGTATCCATTTCATTGTAACTAGTGATGGGCCTGAACCAAATACCTAGATCCAAATGCCATTGCATTTGGAATTTTTGAACCTGTTGGAGATTTGTGGCGAAGTTTCATCTCTGGTTCTAGGTGCATTTACTTGTGTGTTGTACATTTGGAGGACACGTGTGTGTGTGTGTGCACATGTGCTTTTCCAGCAGCACATGCCTGAGTGGGGGACAGGGGACACGTGTGCACGTGTTCACAGCTGAACTTCCAGCTGCCAGTGTCATCCTCACTTGTACAGGTCTATCAGCAGCACATGAAAGATTCCATGGCTCACTTTTCAACTCTTTAAATCACTACATTGAAGTATTACAGTTGTACGGTTATATGTTCATCTATTCTTGCTCTGCTGTAACTTTTTATGTATTTTGTATTGCATAGATTATATATTGTGATAATGTCCTATGCAACTATAAAAGGAAAAAATGAAAAAAGGAAGAAAATTAAGAACTGTAAAATATTGTCTTAACTTGTATGCATGATTAGTGAGGTTTACATTTTCCAAAATAAAACTTATAACTATGAAATACTGGTTTTCTCTTAATTTCCTTCTCTATTTGTCACCTTAAAAGCATCGTTTGTTAATATTTCTGTTGTTCATTTGAGACTTGATATCTTGTTTGGTGTCTTTATTTAAATTTCACTCAGTGCTATTGTTTAAAATGGGATTTCTTTTAACATTTGAGAGAAAGTTTTTATGATGTTTGTTTTCTATTCTGTGCTTTAACTGGTGTTTTGTAGTTGCATAGTGAAATTCCTTTCTCAAAGGTGGTATATATTGCATTTTTAAAAAAAATATGGTTATGGGATTAATATTTGTGACCTAAAGTTCAGAGAGTCAGCCATCCTTTCTTTCAAAGCCCAGTTGTTTGCAAATGTCTGATATTATCTCTGCAAGTGACAATACCATGTCAAAACAGTAGCAGTGTAATCTCACAGTATCCTGAAATGTTCTTTCCTAATTTTAAAGATGAGAAAATTGAAGTACAAATTTGAGCCACTTTCTTAAAAACATAAGGCATTAACAGATGTGAAGGAATGAATCTGAACTTTCTTGAGAATACAGGTTACACAACACTTGTAGGCACTGTTTGTTACAAAAGGCCCTGAACAGTAGCATTCCCAAAGTCTTCCTATCATGAAAGATCCACCTTGTGTTTGATAACAGAAGGGCAGCCAGAGATTGTTTCCTGAACTTGCTAGAAGGATGAAAAGGGAAACAATTCCCTCCAAAGGACTATGCCTTTCCAGTTTAAGTCTAAAGTTGCTTGAAACTGTAATGTGATGTGCCTCCCCACCCAGGCACCCACACACTGAAATGTGTGTGTTAACACATCCTGTCCTGCTTCTCCTCTCCAGTTACTAAATGCAAGGAGTGTGCATCTCTCCCACCTGCTTTTTCTGTCTTGCAAGGGTTTCTGTCTTGCCTGTGACTCAGCATTTGCCATGAAATGTTCATAGATTTGGCAGTGGCCCAGCATTTCAGAAGAGAAGGAAGAACACTGCTAGAATTAGGGTGGGATTTTCTTATTTCCATTTACCTGTGTATAATTTCTGGCTTCAAAGTAATCCGCCTTAAGATTCATTGTGCTGGCTTTTCAAGGAACAACGCTCACAGCATGCTTTGCTAGTTGACTGCAAGAGATTAAAGTGACAGAAATATAAACATGCAGTCAATGGAAAGAGATAGAAAAGTGAGAGAAGACGAAGACTGAACTAAAAATGAGGTGAGGACATATGAGACAAGTGCTTGTAGCAGCTGACTAGAAAGGCTTGTACAGCACCAGAATACACGTGGGGCTTCAGACAGAATTTCAGAGCAAGCAAGCAAGGCAGCACCTCCCGAGATGAGCAGAAAGTGCAGCAGTTTTCCAACAACACCAGAGAAGGGAGATCAGTCAAGCAATAATTGAAGCAGGCAAGCACGGGTGTTTAGCCAGCTACACTGCATTGCTGGCACAGCCAAGAGGAGAAAGGAAGTATCTGAATAGATTTCTCACTGCATGCAGCAGAAAAAGGATGGAGTCTGGATGCCCAGATACGTGAGCAGGAAGAGGGGAAGAGAGAAGCATGACTGACCACAGGCTTTGGGGTAGATTTGTGCCTTCAGCAACTTGGAGAACAAGATTATGGTAAACAAGTCATCAAAAACAAACAGGATAAGAAAAGAGACACAAGAGAACCTGAGGGGTGTTATAGGCAAGAGCAGGCCCCAGAAGTCTGCTAACAAAACCAAACCACTGAGCTTAGTCATAGCTCTACCTCACCAAGAGAAAACAGCCCGAGAGTACAATTGCTACCTCATCATAATTGTAAATAAAGGATCACCTGTCCCACCTGGTTGGCACTGGCAGGAGTTAGATTTAATCTTTGGCTCCTGCTGGCTGAAACAAATATTCAATCAAAAAGGAGAGGTTGGCACCAGGGGCTGGACTAAGGGAGGCTCCAGGATGCTGTTGCTGCCAGGTTTCTGCTGAGCTGATGTTTCTTCTCTGCATCACTGGATGATTGTGCCTGGCTGAGCACAGCACAGCAGGTCTGGGCCTGCAGCACCAGGACCCACAGGGAATACTCCAAAGGGTCCCAAAGGCTCCTAGAGCCCAGGCTGGCTTGTTCAGAGCCAGCCTCTCCAAGGCATACCAGTGGGACTGGGACATTGCCCAGAGGGAAGGTGTGGTATTGCCAAGTTGGTGGATATGAGGACCCAGCTGAAGGACATGAGAGATGGTGCTGGTTAGAGACTCTCATGTGTGGCGCAGCACGGGAAGAGGGATGAGATGAGCCAATGTGAGGAACAGGCGAGAGGTGCAATAAATGGGGAAGGTAAGTTAAAGAGGGGGAAGATAAGTATAGAAAAATGAGGAGGGAGTAGAGGCTAGGGAAGTTTGATGTAATTTTCTAGAGACAAAAGGCCTAAGGTGCAAAATCCTAAGAGGGTTCTAAGGAAAGAAGTAAAGTAGCAGTTCCAGCAGACAGAAGGTGAGGCATGTCAGTGTGTGATATACAGGGCTGTGTGTCTTTAAGAGACCAATGTTTGTGTTTTCCCATGCTCTCCTATTGTGGAATTAACTTTCTGAGTCACTTCTCTGATCCTGGAGACAAACTGAACAGACACAAAACATAACAAAACACAATAGCAACGGGAAAAGAGAAATTCCTCCCTCCCCCTTCCACCACACGCACATTTTATGTCAGTGATCTGAATGCACTCAAAGCCTCAGAGTGAAAGAGAAGGAGGGTGGAGACTGACAGTGGTTTTTGGTACACACTCTTTGAATCAAGCTCACCTTCTCCACCACTGCATAAACAGTTAAAACACAAAAGCCACACTTCCCCAGTCTGTTACTTTTAAATGTTATCCAGCCTCTTTGGTCAAAATCTTAGCTTTCAGATTTTGCACAGTGAACTGCAACAGGAACTTGCTAGCTTTTTTTAAACTTCAAAGCTTTGCACTTCAAAGACCCTGCATTTTTTTTCTCAAGCCTCATGCCCTACCCTTTGCAAAAAAGATGTCAGTTTGGGACTCTCGAAATACCACACTTGGAAGCTCAGATATGTCTGAGAATCAACATCACAGTTACCATCTGCCCAGAGGGGAGTAATGAGACAGGCACACCCACAAGTGGCTGGCCCCAAAGCCAGGCTGTATCACGACTTCCTGCACCAAAACACAGAATCACCACTGCTCAGAGCCGAGTTTGGGAAACAACTCAAACCCTTTGAAATTATCCATGAAGTTGCAAGGCCTTGCAGGTTCAGTTTAACTCCCAAGCCTTTTGTTGACTTTGGAAGTCATAAAACAAATCCCAAGATTTCCCTCTCTGGAGTTGCTGTACAAACTGTGTTTGCAGCCTGCTGGGAGGAACAGGATGACTTGAAGGAAGAAGAAAGAAGAAAGTTTTGTTCAGGAATGCCGTCCCTCCTCTGCTGCCAGCTGACAGGGCCAGCCAAGGGAGACACCCGTGCTCCCAGGCAGATCCCAGCAGCTTGGCAGATCCCTCAAAAGAAATGACCTACATGCACCTTCCTCCCTGTGTGAGAGGAGCTGCTCCCAGGGGCCAAGGGTTTGAAGGCAGCCACACGCTCCCCAGCTTTTGTAACCTCCCCAGAAGACTGGGTAGGGGATGGCTTCCCCTTAACCTGCCCTTGCAGGCAGCTGTACTGATTAACTGGGTGAGCAAATAAGAGCCAAGCCTGGAAACAGGAACCTGGTGCAGGGTGGGTCTGCACAAACAACAAGACTGAGTGAATAAATCAGGTCTGGCTGTTGGCTTCCCAGCAAGAAACCTTTCATTAAGGCTCCACTAGATATTTTTGGACCCCAGCTGTCTATTTTTAGGAGGTATAATTAATGCTGAAGGAAATAAGGAAAAAAAAATAAAGTTTTAAGTCCAGGAATGGAAAATTTGTTATTCTCCCCAAAATCACTATGATTAAGGAGCTCTAAAACGGAAGGGTTGTATTTCAGGAGTAAAAATATGCTACAAGTTGCTCTAAAAATTGCATGTTACGTGGTGTAGGCTAAGAGAGGGGAAGTTTTTCAAGGAGACAGCACTTCACTACTTAACTGCTATTAAATAGGAGTAAAGGCACAGCTGAATGGCCAGATTCAAATCACACCTGTGCTGTGGCAGTGTTTTTGGCTAGGTCTGTTCTGTGCTCAGGCTCCCTTCCTCTCTGGGTGTTGTGATCTGGCTTTGGGAGGCCCAGCTGGGACCTGAGAACATGCCCAGGCCTGTACATGAAGTAACACAGTGAAAGAAAAATCACAGCCAAGCTATGCAGCACCCCCACCAGGTCCTTCAAATAATCTGCCTGAACTACAGGGCAACTGTAAGGCCAGAAAAGTGGCTTTATGAACTGAGATAGGAGATTCTTGGGGAAAAACCCCACCCTATTGGTTACAGGAGCTGAAATATGATGGACAATGTGTGCAATGCTTTCAAAATTCTGCTGTTTTACTGATGCCTACGGTTTATATTCACATCCCTCAGCTGACATAGGCTTCTACCAGTGTTCATGTTACCACAGAAGACAAAACGTTTTCCTGGGTCATCTTCTGTTTGTGTGCTCACATCCCACTGCACTCCAAACAGCAGCTGCTTCCCAGCAGGGCCTCCCTGCTCAGCCTCTTGTGCACAGCACCTTGCAACCAACACACTCAGGGATGGCATCCTTGCCCTCCTCCAAGGGAAAAATCAGGCTCTCTACTATCCAATTGCAATCTACATGCACTGCTACATACACTAATCTTTATACTGTAGGGGTCACCTCAGTCTGGGCTGAGCACAGCTTGTAAATTCCTGACAGCCCAGGGAACATTTGTGTGAGACACAAGTGAACAAGTCCAGGGGCAGCAGTCAGGATCTAAAGCTGTACCTTCCTTTCAGGTGCCTCTAAAAAGACTTGGGGAGTATCAGGAAAAAATTATCTTTTTAACTTAGAACTGCCATTTCCTATAAGCATGACTGTGATCTAGGAAGGCCTGTTGCTAGGAAAATCCCTGGGAATTATTCAGTGCTATTCCTAATTATATCTTTCCTGCCTGATGAACACTTGCCCTCATGTCTCCAGTTACACAAAACCTCTTTGCAAACACGCTGGATGAGGATCTGTTTATTTTTGAGCTCAGGGAGGTGAATGTCATTTCCCACAAATAGACAGAACAATTGAAAGAATGAGTATCTTTTCTAAAGAACAATATTTCTAATTTTAAAAAGGTTTGCACATGTGACAGGGTAATGAGCATTTCAGCTACTTGGTGCTACCTGCATTTTAATAAGATGAACTGTACAGTAAATGTGATGCTGCTGCATTTATATTTTGTATTTGCTTTCAATTATTTTTGATAATAAAATATGACAGCAGTATTGTCCACAAACTTTAGAAGCCCAGATTTGTGAGATGATTCTGCTATGGCTGTAGAGCTCCTGGCTTCTCCGATAATTTCTTCAGAAAACAAGAGTCACTGTGAAGAACAGAAGCCAAAGGCAAAGCAGACTGGCTGCAGTACAGGTTTTATCAGTTATGGAGATACACAGCCTGTCATGACTGCAGATCTAAGGCAGAGGCACTTCAAACACCTCACAGGCCACCAGACAGCAACAGATTGAATTGGGAAATGAGCTTGGTGTGTTCATCCAGCCCTCGGGCAACCAAACAGCAGCCACTGCCATCCACATCTGTGGACACCACACAGGGACTCTGACAGAGCTGGCGTGAACATGGGTGTTTTCCTCCAGAGCTGCATTCTGCTCCACAGAAAAGACCTGGATGCTGTAGCAGAAACAGTGCTGCCTATGAGCACAGCCCTGCCTAAAAACCATCTTCCTTCTTGGATGTGTCCTGCTCTCTCAACCCCTAAGTTCTTTAGTTCTAATGGCAAATTTATAACACACTTGGTTACACATTAGCCAGCCTTCTGGAAAGCGTTTGTTACTGTAGTCAAACCCAGCTAGCACTCAGAAATTCTGGAAAATTATCAGAACAAGTAATGGCTCAGCTTGGTTTTTTTACTTACTAATAAAAATGTATTAATTGCTGGGTCCTTCACTAGCCATTGCCACTTGCTCCACCACCTTCCTCCTCAAACAATCCAAGTTTTTAATCATAACTGGCAGATGAGGTCTAGGGTCTAATGTCACATTTCAAAGAAACTTGACTATACCATGACTTACAGGCTGTTGAATGTTGTGGAAGAGGAGTGGATGCTTGCATGTGCCATCCTTTCATTCCAGTCTCTCCAACAGTTTTCAGCCTTTGCAGGTATCCTGAAGATGAGTTCCTGTAGAATGAAGAAAGTCAGTTCAATGTCACTCTGCACAGCACTGAGACATCTGGCTTTTCTGCTCAGATGGTTCTGTGACCTTCTTGAGTGAACACTGTGAGTTAACATTTTTTTGTGCAGAAAGACAGTATTTTGCAAGCATAAAATGGAGCACAACAGAGGGAGGGTAGGAATCCTTCAGGAATTTCTCCAGCTCAAGGAGCTCAGGTAACTGCCTTGGCCTTTGCTTCATCAAACAGATTTCTCTTATGCTGGAAATGGATAAACATTTGGGCAAATACTATGGTTACAAGAATAATAATAATGATATTTTTGCCTTTTTTTTTTTTTTTTGTCTTAGATTCACAGAACTTTGTGAGTTTTGATTAGCTGTTTAGCAATGCAGTATTATCAGGTGCCAGTGTAGCCCTTTAAGTCCTTCTCCTTGGAGAGGCCTTCATCACCACTCTTAGGAGGCACAAGGCTGGCATATCAGCCACAGCTCCTACTTCCATTTCAGGATCCTTCTGCTCCTTTAAGTTCTTCACTCAAGCCACCCTTGGCCTTTCTCCTTCCATGATTACCCTCAAGGGCAGCCCCTGCAATGCCCTCTCCATTTCCCGTGTGCCCCTGACCTGGGTAACTGTGACTCAGACACTTTTCATTGGTGCAAATCCATTGTCACCATTTCTGATGCACAATGGAATCAGGTAAGAGAGAATCAGCCCCTACAACAGGCAAGAGAAACAAAACCTTTCCCACAGGACTTGTACTTGCTCTTGATCTGAGGTTTATAGCAATGTCAGGCTGCTTGAACTACTTTGGCTTTGTTTCCTCTGAGGTAACAGTATTAACAGCTTAATTTCAGCAAGGTATCCAAGCTAGGTGGAGTTTTGGAAAGGGACTCAGTTTGTTATTTAAATGCACTTTATGGCAGCAGCACACAAGGTTGTGCTGAGCCAACTGCCCCCCAGGTTTGCAGCAGCCCCTTGTCCTTTTCCCTGCTTCTTCCCTGGGCTTTGGGGTCTGCCCAGCATCACCCTGAGAGGGCACACAGAAAGCACAAACAAGAATTCAAGCAAACAGGTACTTTAGAAATAAGTTAATTTTATTGAATAGGCATTGTAGCTTCTCTCAGATTCAAATAATGGAGAAGCCAATTCACACAGATTACAGAGCTATCAGTTACTTTGAGTAATCTTTCATAAAAGAAAGAAATTAAATACAGTTCTGCTATAAAAAGTGCGACAGTTATAACTGGAAGTTTTTCAAAACAAAAGCAAGTTTTACTACCTATTGCAAAAATTGGTTTAGTGCTTTAATACTTTACAAAGTAACAATCCAACTGCTAAAAACAGCTCTTACACGTCATCTTTGTCAAAGTATGGATCAGATTAAAAATGACATTTAATTTGAATGAAAACTGCATGTAGAAAAGGTTCTCAAGAACTCACATTTTTCACAACAAGAAATATTCCTTATTCTTCAACGTTAATTAATGTTCCTGTTTCTTTTGAACATTGGATTTAAACAAGATGGCAGTAAGCTTAAAAATGATCAACGTTTTCTTTTGCAGACAAAGGTGACTGCAACCAATTGTGTTTTGAAATTATAAATAGGGAGAGGAAATGGGAAAAGATAAATTCATTGCTTTTTGCATGAAAATGATCAAACAAGAAACCTGAAAAGTAATTTCAGCTTTAAATAAATTTCTGTAGTTTCTATTACACAGTTTATTGAAAGCCTAAATCAATATTTGCTAGAAGAGTATAAACTTATAGAAGGCAACAAGAAACTCAGACTCTGAAAAATGAGAAGAGTGGTAAGACTACGAAGAAGTTGAATCCTCAGCCAGCCAAAATCAATGAGACTTACTTTATTCCTTATTAACATTTTCTTAAGCCCCAGCGAGAGCCAACTACTTTCTTCGAAATAGACTTCAAGTACAAATACATTTATTGTACATTTCTGTGGGTTAAAAATGCTGAGTTTGCCAGGTTATTAGATAGAGTCAGATTACCAGTTCTCACATTTTAAACTTCATATAATTAGCTTTGGTTATAATTGAACAGAGACTCTCAGTTAATGAGTAAATAAACTTTTCTAAGCCAATGGTGTGACATCTGTTACTTTAATTCTTGTTTGGGAAACAAGCCACTCTATACGCAACCTGAACTGAGAAAGCCACATCTTCTTTATTGGAAAATCTATCACAGGCCTTAAGGACAAAGAGCTTTAGAATTTGTCTAAGAAAGTAGAAGGTAAAAAAACCCGGTTAGCAATAGGAAAAAAGATGTACAAACAATTGGGGGGGGCATATTATACAATAGCAACAGCAGCGTTACGATGAATTCACTACATACACCTTTTGTAACTGATTCTTCAGACTGTCCTTCAAGATTTGCCCATGTCTCAGAGGCATTGGGTTTTAACAACACAAAGTGTACCAAATTGCAGAAGTGCATGTAAACAGCAGTGATACTTTCAATGGTTCATTCAGCTTTTTCCATACAAAAATGTTAGTCACAAGAATCAATGAGGAAGAACAAGGCCTCCCAAGGAGAACAGAGTCTTTCAGCCCCACAAGAGACAACTTCAAGACATTATGAAAAGCTCATAACAATATTTTATATCTTAAGATTGAATGCAAAGTAAAACTCGAGATGGATTCCAAAAACCAAACAAGAGCTCTATGGAGATTTTAAAAACTGCTTCCTAGCTGAATCATGCTAAGCCTGCCACATTACAAATACAGGGGTCAGAGACTAAGAGCAATGGGCTTGGAAAAGACACAGAAGTAATTGCTCCTCTCCAGGAAAGAGCACAAACCTAATCTCAGTCATTGGGATGGAGTTTTGTACAAAGCTGTCAGAGCTGGCCTAGAACACCATGGCTGGGAACTCACAGCTGTTTAGGTCTATGTGGCTAACTTCATCCATTATTTAGTCTAGGCCTAAATCCTGTTTGTTCTCCCTGGCTATGGTGAGTGGGCAGAGTTGGGCACCATGTGCACGCAGAGCTCTCCGACGGCTGAGAGAAAAGCATTTCTGTACCGTGCACACACTGGGCATTATACAAAGACTGTATTTACAGTACTGGGGATCTGGAGCAAATAAACAATAAAACCATTGCTTCATTTCTGTTAGTATTAAAAGTGCACACAATTTGCAAAGTTGAGAGATGAGAGCGCTTCTGTCACGCCCACATGGCTGTGTTTCAATTCATACCTGATTGCAAAGCCCACTGGAAGGAGATGAGGGGCGTTCTCTGAGCCTGAGATGCCACATTCTGTTGCTGCATCTCCTGCACATTTTAACCAAAAGCATGGTGAAGAGGCTTTTTGTTACTCAGACTTGGAAGCAAATGGCAGCAAGGCAGTGCTCCACTTCATCTTTACTACAAAGATCCTGTTCAGACACCACGGGCCAGACTGAAGTGCACCTGTGTTAAAGGCAAGAACCATCAATGTGGTTCTGGCTACGGCAGCCGTGGCTCTCAGGCTCTTGACATGCTGTCAGGCTTCACCAGGCAAAGGTTCTGTCCCAAGGAGGTCTAATTTTCCTCTGTGGCAAAGCAATTACATGGAATTTACCTATAAAGGTGGCTTTTACCTCTCAGCAGGGGAAGTGTAACTCTTTTCATGTTTCTATAGATTCCACACGTGAAAGAAGGAAGAACTGGATCATTAACATACAAGTTTAGTCTGTAAACTTCTCCCTCCTTCTTTTTCTAAAGAAAAGGTGTTTGAAAGGGGCAAAATGGAAATGAAATACACAATGCACATGGGAGTTAGGCACTGTTTAGTTCCAACATTGGATCATATTTTTGCAATCTCAGATGACTCTGCCACTAGAATTTGCCTCAAGAAGGGAAGAGAACTTCCTTTCCTTGCTTCTTCCCCAAAAGCAAACCTCTGCAACAAAGTAAGAGGCTCCATTAGATGCAGAGATGAATGGCAAAAACATTTCTGTTTTCCCAGAATACAGGAAGATCTACAAAACATACAGTCTTGACAGGAAATAGGTTTTGATACATCTAAACTACTTTCCCCCATTTTAGTATTTTGGTGCCCTGGTTACTTCACTAGCTACGATAATGTCTCTGTTTTTTACTCCCATCTCCTCTTTTGACTAAGGTTTCCTGACACACTAACGCTCATCAACCAATCACAAGTTTTTAAAGCAAATTTTCTGTTAAGATGACAGGGTATTCAGATGAATATGTCTAAAGACACACAGACTACTGCAGGCTTGAGAGTTTTACAGTCATGGTTAAATGAGGAAGTAGGACAGAGGCTGCATCCAGTTAAGTGACTCTCAGTCCCCAGAGAGTCGTAATTTTAAGGCTGTTTGGAACACGGTGGCTTTTACCCACATGGCCTGTTCCACAGTGCAAATGTGCATCAGCCATTTCAATTCTCTTGGTACAGTACAGGCATTCAGGTAATGGGAGATAAACCATCAGAAAACAGCAATCAGAACAGAGTATTCACTTGAGAAGAATAATCCAACCAGACAAATAACAGGAACATGATACCCAAGGATAAAATAAGGTCTTATTTCCCCACCTCAGCAGTGGAATACAAGAGCCCCATTAAGAATGCAACAGTTAAACAATTTTATGGTGTTTTGGTACAAGGCAAGTCTCTCCATAGTCAAACAATCACTTAATGAATAAGCCCAATTGTTCATTCCCACATGGAAGATCACTAAAGCTAAAATGTAAATTCCATTGACTGAAAATACATGTAGAGTGTTAATAAGGAAAAGACCTGAATATGTGTTGGAGTAACACTCGATTTTCTGGAACCAAGAGGGAGCTTTTCTTCCCCACACATACTGATGCTCAGTACACCTTAAAACCAGTCTATGGATCAGGAGAAACCCAGATGCACAACCATCAGGCATTCAGATTTGAAAATTTTGGTTGCAGTAAATACCTTAATAGTAATTCTTAAACAAACTAAACCAGAAAAGTTAGGGAATTTTAAGAACTACACAGACTTCTAATTTAACATATGCATTACTTTGTGATTTTTGTTTTTGCACAGTTCATCAGTAATTGATATATACAGTACAAAGAACTATGAAGAAATAAAGTCTGAACACTTCAATCTGCAAGAAGCTAATGCATATTTGATACATATTAAGAGGATGTATCTGCCAATTGGGGATGACATTTCTATGATCTAGAATGATTTTTTCCTCCAGATGCTAAATGATTGCATGGGTTATTCAGTCTTGATTTTCATTCTCAAGGAATAATAAATAGCTGATTCTCTTAAAAAAAATAAAAAAAAAAAAAAAGCAAAGGAATCCTGCTCCAATGGGTTGAGGGTGTATTATGGAAGTCCCAAGTCAATCAATATCTGTGCAGAAATGTTTCATTTGGTAAGGAAATTTTCCAGATGCATGTTTATTCAGAAGCTGCTTATAAAAGTGGCTATTGGTAAGGACTGGAAGAGAAGAATTAAATAGAGAGGAACAGTGTGGTACCAAAATATATAAAGAAAAATTTAAAGCTTTTCAATTAAAAAAAAAATCTGTATATTCAACTCCCATTAGATACAGATGTGCACAACAGACAGAGCAGTTAGAAACAAGTACATTTACAAAGCTTTCTTTTCATGGTTAATTTCTACCAGCATTTCTGAAAGTAACCTACTAAAATGATGACCCTGTTTATAATAAAGGCGCAAAATATTGCTCTGTAGCATATTTTGAAAATAATATAAAAATAATTTCTATATTACAATTTAAACTTGGCTTGTAAAATTCCAACATAATACAGCCTTAAGTCTACAAATAGAACATACTTACAAACACCTTTGTGTTGTTTTCCTCTCATTTTTAACAATATAATATTTTAGTCATGTACACTGGAAATCCATGTGCAAATTAAAATAGATATTAGTGTCTGTTATTGAAATAATTTCATTTCTATGCTAGAGTTTGGTGATCCTCCGCATAAGCTGCCATTCCCTAAAACAAATACTCTTCAAATACACTGACAGAGACTTAAAATACACTAAGCTGAAAAGCCATCTACAATCAGCATCAGTTATTTTGCTTCTCTGGACTTACATTTATCTGAGATCATTGTGGTTTCTATCAACGTATGGGTTTTCACCTGTGCAAAACACTCACAGCGTTATGAAGACCTCACTGCTTTCCTAAGCTTGTACTTTACTTCTGGGCCCAGTTTGCAATGTTTTACATGTCAATGAAGCACTTGATTTAAGGCCCCACCACTAATGGCATTCTGTGCACACACTGCACAAGAAGCAAATGCAGCCCAAAGAGACCCAAGGCTTCTCTTTACTCGGCGGGGAAAATCCTCACCCATCGTCTCCTGGGCAGAGTAACAGTAACAGCCTGTGGGGAACAGACCCTGCCAAAGGCTCAGGCCTGCACCTTGTTCTTTCACACTCGCTGAAGGCTCTGAAGATGAGCAGCCCCCTTGCTGCCAGGGAGACCATTCCCATGGGTGAGGTGAGCACCAGGGCAGCTGTGTGAGACCCGGGCAGGTGGAGGGCAGTGTTGTGTCAGCTCGGTGTGTGCAGGGCTTGGGATCCTCATGTTCATCCCCCCAGCAGACACTGCACTGTCACTGTGTGACACATCCTGTGAGTGTCCTCAGAGCTCTCTGGGCCACTGCTCACACCTCAGCTCTCACTCCACAAACACCACTGGAGGCTTCACTGGGCCTCCTTAGGCTTCTCAGGATACAAGCAACATTGAACTTTCCAAGTGCAGCATCTTTCTTTTACTGATGCTCCTCATGTTACCTTTGATTTAGGAAGAAGCAACTAATTGCTAAAGAAAGCTGGGACAATATTGCCATTGCATTTATAGAACAAAAGGTTCACCAATTGTTTTAAAATCCAAAATCTGAAGTTACTTTTGATAATCTACAAAATCTTCTTCTGAATGAGCTGCTTGTTAGCCATATGCTCTGACACCCACCTCTAAAAACATATGTGTAAACTCTTAACAGTGGTTTCTTAACTCTATCATTTTAAATGAAACTTTAATATAAAGCATGACTGAAACCCATTATGTATCACAGGTATCCTCTGTTACAAAAAGTCCTTTGCATCAGAGTTTAGAACAAAGTAAAAAAAAAAAAATTGCATAATAGGTTTAAGCCTTTTTTAAATTAGAAAAATTGCACATTGACACTTTAAAAGAATTCCAGCTTCCTCCAACCTAAATATCTCCTGGTGATTTTGGATCCATCCTGGGAACGTGTAGCCTACCCAGTATTTACTCTGCACTTCTGAAATCTTGACTACAGTGACAAATGTTGAATCACTGTCAAGAAGAGAGCGGGGGGAGAAAGCACATACAATTTCAAAAATATGTGTGTGCATTGCAGCCACTCAGGCCAACAGAAGGAATGAGCAGGGTCCCTCCAAAGCAAAGCTGATTTCTCCACATCTGGGACTCTGAGAATTCTACAGCTCAGGAGGGTGTAGAGCATATCAGGCACAGGGCTGGCTGGCCTGTGGGCTGCAAGCACTTCCACTTGTCAGGAAACATAACCCAAAGGAGCACTCAGAGGTTAGCACACAGTACAACAGAAAAATACACATGAAGGTAATCATCTCTAGCATGTAGCTAAGGAATGACACAATGTCTTTCAGAGCTGCTGAATGCAACTCATGAGCAGTTGGGAAGTCTCTCTAAAAAAATAGGTAGAAAATTTTCTTCTATAGCTACAGTCTTCTTTTAATGGAACAACATTTCTTCAGGAGGGGGCACAGTTTCTGCATATTTGGTCTGTTTAATGACAGCTATGGCACAGCTGCCACAAATAGCCCAGAAATAGAATGTCTGAAGAGAATTCAAAAAGAAAACAGCAATTAGAAAATTACTGAAAGATATACCAACAAAAAGATTCTAAGGAAATAGGCACAACTAAAAAGGGTTCTGTCAGTATTTCATACAACAGATATTTTAAAGTGAGCAATCCTGTAGAGGTAAATATTTATGGAAATATCTGAGTGTCCTGAGGATGACAATGAACACTTGTGTTTGGTATCCTAGACAGACAGGACCAATTAATTTTTCAAAATAATCTAATGCACAAGTACAATAATTCAGAACAGAGTAATTTACCTAAATGTTGACCAGTTGCAAATCTGAGAAGGTCTTCTTCATGAGAAGATCTTAAAACATACCATAGAAACAAATCCTATGAAAATGGGAAACAGCAAAATCTCATGGTAATTGCTTGCTTTTTACATATGTACTGCTTTTTTCCTCATTTGGAAAGTATGTAACACTTAAATACATGGGCTGGTGTGGTTTGCTGCTAAAGTAATGTTTCTGAAGCACAACTTTACACAGAAACAGAGTATCACACACTACTGCTACTCTAATGCCCTAAGAATTCTTAAATATTTCTGGTTTATCCTGCCAGTTTTCTCAGCCTCAGCAGCAAATACAATCAAGTATAATATTTAATTTCTTTTAACATGGTCTGGCTTGTTTTAGCATAATTTGCAATCCCAGTTTTCTTTGACAATTAGAACTTAAATGTAATAATCACAACAGCAAAGCAAAACAGGACACTGCTTTCCAGTGTATGCAACAGGAGACACGGGATTTGGAAGGTGCTTACCTGGAGGACAGAAGTCACACGGCTCTTTAACAAATACCAACATTTCCCTTTCATGAAGGAATGCAAGGTCAGTAAGATTCAGTGTATGCTCAGTATACAGCAAGGAATATGAAGTACAGGTCTGGATTCATGGAACAGGTAACATGGCAAAGACCCTAACTTTTTATAGAAGTGACCAAGGGATTTATTTTGAAACCTCTCATTCAGCAGAAAACCAAAAAATATGGTCAACTTTAAGTATGAGCTCAGTTCTACCAATTTGGGACACTGGAAAAATCTCACGTGCTTTTTCTGAAAGCCAGGACACAGCAGCAGAAGTTTGTGCATCTTGTTTCACAGGAGACTTCAGGCTTGGTTTCAGGGTTAATTAGGATTCACTGCATGCGACGGTGCCACCCACGTCAAGAATTAAAATTGGGCTGCAGCAGGAAAATAATCAGAAACAAAGACTCTTTGGCAAAGAACCTTTCCTGTGTGGGCCTGTTATTCCCTAATGAGGAAGGCAGAACTCCTGTTCTGCACCTTGAGGTGGCAGAGTCAGCAGCCCTGAAGGCAGCACTTCACCTGTTATGCAAAATTAGCTCTTAAAACGAGCCACTGCTGCCCAGGGTAACAACACCAAAGAGCTCCTGTTACTGCACCCTGCCAGCTGACGGTGGAGAGGAGCAAACCCAGTCCTGTATCCCAGAAAACGTCCTCCTGTCATCCATCTACTCCAACAGTATCTGCAGTGTCTGCTTTGCAGAAGGGTTTCTGTGAGCAAAGTTTTATTTTCCAAAGTATTGCAAACACTTAGGTAAATATTTGGATCTCAGACTTGTGCAAATCTGTGCTGGGAGCTGCCATTCCTGCTGGAGGCATTTCACAGCCATCTGGGAGCCTCCTGGGCAGGAGATGACTCACTCCAGGAGAAGACTTGAAAAGAGGTGGAGCCAACAGCCTTCAAGAAAGGCTCAAGTAGTTACATTTGCAATAATTATCACTCAGTAATGTTCAGAAGGAATAAGTAAATAATGATTAGGTTTGTGCACTAGCTAAGGGAATACATTGATACAGTACATTTGTTTTGGCAAGTAGTTTGAGTCTAAAATGATCCTTAATTTCCTAGCTGGTCATCGAATTTTCCAGATCTAGTAACTTTTTTATATTTTAATTTTATTGTGATATTTCTTTGCATTTTAACAACAATGAAAATACTTCTGAAATTCAGGTGTGTAAAACTATACTGTGTGGGGGGCTTGGGGACACGAAGTCATATTGAATTTTCATATAAACCCTGTTTAAAAACTCAGTGCAAGTAAAGGTGGCTCAAATCTACTTTTTCTTTTTAAATGAAAATTTAGAAATAATTGGTAAGAACTTAAAATTAGCACAAGCTACAGCCCTCATGAATTCAGACCTTTCACTCCCATTTTTCCAGAATCATTCAATTCCAGACTCAAATATACAAACGTTAGTAGCAATGCAATATGCTGCCATGTCAAAAATGTGCAGTATGCAAAATCACTACCCTCCTGAAAAAAAAGGCTATGAAAAATTTAGGTTTTACTGAGGAAAAAATACTCTCAATAATAGCCATATAATTTCAAATGTCTGCAAGGCAGATACTACCCTACTACAACACCACATCTTCACTAGTATGACTTTCCCCTATCATTCTACTACCTGAGTGATGTCAGTGTAAATTCAGGCACCATTAGTAAATTTTTGACCAAACATATACACAGCACTGACAAAGGAGTAAACAACCCTTCAGCTTACCAGTATATGTAAAAAAGACACTGACAAAATGGAAAACAATACTTCTTTTATGATAACTTATTCCTATTATTTCCTCATTGCCCTGGCAAAGCGAAGAGCTAGACACTATTTACTCATCGATCCTTTATTCTTTTTTTAAGGATTCCTTTTCCCGCAATCCAACACTGTTTACTTTGTAAGTAAGAAAATGGTAAAACTAAGTAGTCATGGAAGAATCCTCAATGCCTGTGTCCCTTGCTGTCCCTCTCCCTGCGCTTTAACTCCTCTTTGTAGCAGTAGGAACAGTAATTTTCAGTCTCAGGACGACCATAAAAGGAACAGTTCTCCTTCCTACAGCGGTTCTGCTGGATGGAATACATTGGGCAAACTGTGCTTCTGCCTTGGTTTGTGTCGTTGCTCAGCCAGCTCTGAGGAGCGTCCTCGTCGGCGAACTCCAGGCAGTCTCTGCCGTCGCCGGTGTCGAAGCCGTTGGTGTAGGTCTGGGACTTGTGCTCGGCGGGCCGGGCAAAGCTCAGCGACTCCACCGTGTTCACCGTGCGCAGCCCGGGCAGCCGCGCGGGGCTGTAGCTCTGCGAGGACAGAGATCTGTTCTGCTGGGGGTAGGTGGCGCAGGTCTTCAGGGTGCCCACCACGGGCTTGTAGGTATCGTCCTGGAAGCTCGAGGGCTTGGAGTTGACGTCATGCAGATGGATGACACTCTGCCTTTGGACGGGGGGGGTATGGCTATAGTGGGCGGACACCGGGATGGGGCCGCTTTTCTTGGCACCGTTGCTGGGTGAAGAAAAGGACCCGGGAGTGGGACTAGTGCGGTCTTTAAACTTTAAAACCAGTTGAGTTGTATGGCTTTGAGGCAAGACGGGTGATGCCCTATCCTGAGGAGATGGTTCTAATTTTTCTTTTGAAAATGCTTCTGGCTCCAGTTTCCTACTAGAGGAGCCGTTCAGCGCAGCCTTTTTCTCAGCTTCCTTCCTCTTCTGTTCCTGCTCTGCATTGAAGCGCTCCTGGGCACTGGTCAGGTAATAGCCGATCATCTCCTCGTGGAACTGATGCCTGTGACTGGTCAAGAGAAGGCCAGCAAAAATAAACTTTCGTTCACCCTGCATGGCAGCTCTCAAAATATTTAGGCTGAGTTTCACGTCTGTGCTGTACTTCCATGGGTCAGACTGCTTGTCAGAGAAAGGTTTAGTGTTCACCTTTTCAGTGGGGGAGCTGCTGGCTCTGTCGGTCGGAGACGGAGTGGTCTTTTCAGAGGGAGACGTGCTCGCAGACTGTCCAGATTCCTCTTTGCTCCCTTTGCGAGACTTGGACTTCTTCTCTTTGACTTTCTCTACAGTATCACCATTTTTTCCATTCCCTGAATTGGCTTTGCTCATCTTCCCGTGCACCAGACCTCCAAGACCACCCATGTTCTTTTTCAGTTTAATTCCCAGGGTTTTACTGAGGCTTCCTATTTTATTGGCAACTGAATCCGTCCTGGTTTTGTCTTTATCTTTCCTTTGTTTGTCCTTTTCTTTTTCTTTCCCGTTTTTGCCATTATTGCCATTGGAATTACTACAGATGGAATCTCGGTCTGAGTCCATCGAGTCAGCCAGAGACTGCACGTCTTCTCCAGCGGAAGCTGTGGGGGATTCTGGTTGAGCCAAAGGGGCCTGCTATGGAAAAGGAATTATAATTAGATACAGCAAAATCCATTTCATACAGGAACTGGTGCAAAAATACCCACCCCAAATTCAATACAGATTTTGACAGCGATTTTAAATATATTTTTTAATTTATGCACTGACATTTTTGACTGGTTTCATCACTAAATAAAGCTTTTCTGGCTGTGCTTACTATGTATTTTGCTTGTTCCTACAGTAGCTTCTGGCTCGTTTCAGGTAGAATAGAGGTCAGTCACTCAGAGGCTCTGTGAAAGTCAGTGCCTGAGTCATGGGGGGAAGCGAGTCCCCCCCCTGCCCCAGTGAGCCAGGACAGGGAGGATCAGCAGTGCAGGCTGTCCCTCAGCCCTGGGGAAAGGAGCTGGGGAGGATGTGATGGAAGGGGAATGAGCTGCTGCTGAAAGGTGAGGGGGATACAACACACAAACCTGTGTGCAGCAGCATTTCAAAATTGATTCTGTTCAAAACCCAGCTTATTTAAATGACATTTTATTTATTTAGGTTTCTGGTGCATAAAAATCAAAGACCAGAGCTAAACATCTCATCTGAAATACCAGACATTAAACTCAAGCAAGTAGGCTGAGGAATACAACTGGTCACAAGTGTGAGGGCCACTTTATATTTTAGATAACATGATAAAACACCTTCCTTAAAAATGCAGTAACATGGATCCTAGGGTACTTAAAATGGGACTCTGTTCATGTCCTCCTGCAGAACAGCCTTGCTTTCAGGCACCATGAAGCCAAAACCTACTAGAGATAAATCTGAACCACTCCACTGACTACAAGAGCATGGGGAGGGGCAAATCCTGTACATCTGCATACTTCTGGTATAGAAATACCTGCCTGTCTCTGTCCCTGGGTACTTACCTGTCCTCTCTCCCAGGAAGTCCTGAGCACCCCAACGCCCAGCTGGGAGCAGAGGGGAAAGTGCCACAGTGACCTTACTGTGCTCATGCAGCAAATGTGAGCAGGGAGAGGTAACCCAGGTTCCACAAGGGCTCACCACTTACAACTGCAGGACCATTTTGACTCTCCTTTTTCTGATGTGGTAGCTACTACTTCAGAAACTGTAGAAAAATGGATTTTTCCCCTCTTGCAGCTTGTTAAAATACCTTGTCCTTTTGTGTTCTGTTTCTCTGTTCAAACCCCATCTGTGTAGGCCGTCTAAATCACCTCCATCCTCTCCTAGCAACCTTTTGCCTCCAGCCCAACCCCTCCATCTATTCAATGCAATTTGCAGAGAAATTTGTAGCTGACTCAGTGCCAGCTGGGCATGGCTCTGAAACAGCTCTCTGGAAGAGGCAGGCTCCAGATCAGTGCCAGTTTGTGGCCTTTTATCAGCCACTCTAAACTGGGAGCTGTTCACAGGTGCAAATGCATTCTCAGAAAGAAACTGGTGACATAACAGTGGCATTGGGAGACCAAGACAAAGTTCTGAGAAAGCAATGCTGACAAAAGGTCTCTTTACACAAACAACTGAAATATATGACATAAAAATTAAGCTAGAAGACACATTTCAGCAAAAAATATAGCAGCAACAGTGTTATTAAAACAAATAAGCAGAAAAATCTGTAAGCCTGATTGGTGTCAGTGAGCCCTGAGTGACTGTCCCTGCTGCCAGGACACCGAGGTGTCTGCAGGCAGCCTATCCTGCTGTGCCTCGTGTCTCCCATGCTGTGGGACCAAGGGGGAGGTTTACCTTACCCGTGTCTCAGATGGGATGCGGATCCAGGTTACATTCATGTAGCTGTGCAGAAGATTAAGCTTTGCCTCAAGAGACAGAATCAAACTAAAGATAAAAAAGAAGGGAACAAACCGTCAAAAAGCCTGGAAGAAAAAGCAATACTTCCTAATAGGGAGAGATGTAACAGCAGCCTGATTGTGACTGTCAGCTGAACACCCCCCCATGTCTTCTGCCATGTAAGCAGAGCACATGAACCAAGGCCTCGCTGTTCGCAGTTCTCCCAGCTCAAGACATTTTACTGCTTAACACCAAAGTTACAGAAAGGTCTTACTTGGCCAGTCTGGTGTTATCATTGTCATCTTTTCCCCACTCCCAGTCTTTCCCAGGATCGACCGCAAAGTGCAAAGGCAGTAACTTGTGTTCAGAGTCAGTCAGGGGGATCACCGCTGAAGCAGAGAAGAAACAAGGATTGGGGTGGGGGGAACAAAAATGACAAAAAGAAGAAAAGACTCAGCTGTGAAAAGCAGAATCACTGCTCCAAGAAGGGCAGAATTTGTGCTGCAGAATTGCCTCACCCAGAGCACCACAAATGATTTATACTGGGCTCCATTTGCCTGTTTTCATGTTTGTGCAATAAAAGAGAAGAGGGAGAGGTTAATACACTGATTGCTCCTGGAGTGAACGATAGTCACCTGTGGAGGAGGGGAGACCTCTGGAGAGAGCCACATGGCCATTTGTACTGTACAATCAACATTTCCTGGAGACAGAGCCATTAGAATAGCAGAAAGCAAGAAAATGTTGCAATATTCCTGCTTATCTCTCAGAATCAGAGATTCACATGTTTGTTAATTATTTTGTCTTTTCAGTTTAGCACCTTTGTACTGTCAAAGAAATAAAAATATATTGATATTAGCATTAAGAACCAAAGCAAGAGGCATCTACAGTGATTTTGGATTCAAACTGAATTAACATAATTGAAGAGCAGAGATCAACATACATATGGGTTAAGAGGTCAGTTTGAGGCCTCTGAGTGAGTGCAGTGCAAAGGCCCTTATTGTTCTTACAGCCCAGCGCTGCTGCCCAGCAGTTTTGCTCTTCTGCTCTTTCCCCTCTCTGCTGAGGCTCTGCCCTAATGATTCTGCCTCTTAATGACTGCTTTATACTCAGCGTGCAGGGACCACACTCAGATGTTACAGAGTGTCTATCATTCATCACCAGCAAGAGACTAAGAAATAAAGCAATGTCAGTTTTAATTAAACTCGTTGAATCGCTTCCATTTGATTAGGAAAACAATAAAAGCTGTTGAGGGCCCGGGTGGTGCCGGTCACTGCTGCTCCTCTGACGGTCAATCGAGGCATTTACCTTTCTGCACTAGAACCCTTCAGGACTTGCCCCGGGTATCTTGGAGCAGCCACCCAAACATGGCAGCACTCAGTCACTGAAACCTGACCGCGCTGGTGGCTCTGTGCTGTTTGTAACCCTTTGTGCGGTCCAGCAAACACGCCTCAGAGAGAAGGCGCAGCCTTTCGGTCACACACACTCCGCTCCCGGCTCAGCCGGGGCCGCTCCCGGAGCTGCCCAGAAAGGCCCCAAGGCCGAAATCCCGCGGGGCGCCGCCCCCTGGCGGCCGCGCCGGGAACTGCCGCGCTGTGCATGAGCCGCAGGGCCGGCCCTGCCCGCGCCGCTCCCCAAATGCCGCCGCACGGAGCCCGGCCCGGCCCGGCCCGGCAGCTCCTCGGGAAACTCCGGGGGCACGGAGCCCATGTCTGCAGTTCAGAACACGCTGCACCGCAACGTCCTGGGGCACTGAACATCGCAAATGTACAGCAGATGTGACAGATGAATACACTTCTAACACTCCCTGGTGTCACATGAGGGCTTGCCCTAATGCAGTCAATGAAATTATTGCAACAAAGATGCTGGAATAACTGAGAAAACAATTAATTGAACATATTTCACAAGGAAAACGCATATGCTGTCAATTAACTGAGTTACCAGCAGGCACTGACTGGACTGATATCTGACCTGGCAGCACACCACCTCAACCATTTAAAGGAAGAAGGCAACATCGGAAAAGTAATGTAGTAAGTTTACAGCACAGCAGTTCCCTTCTTGTAGCACCTCATTTTACAGGTACAGCCTGGTAAAGAACTGTGAATGTAATCCTAGGACAGGTGATGGTGGAAAGCTAGGAGCAAAGAACCGCCAGAGAGTTGAAGCAATCTCTTTTTGGGATAGAAACTTCAAAAAGTAAATGTGACTTTCTTCTCCATGGGCAGCTTTAAACTAACTAATTTTCACATAGTTAAATAAATATTTTTTTAATAAAAAAATATAAAAGGATACTTTTTAAAGCTTGTTATTTCTACTGATATTGAAAATACCTATTAAAATTGCTTAGTGGTACTCCATTTTATTAAAATACAAAGTTAAGTACAAAACAAAGCTTAGAGTAGATTGTCTATAGCATGTGACTGTTGTCTTAACTCCTGTACACATTCTGAGTGTCAGAAATGTCTTCACTGAGTTGAGTGCTGACTGCATCCCCATTCTAAGGTATAGTCTGAGGCTGATGTGAAGCACTGCTGTTTTCATGGAAAACAAATCTGCTAAAGTGAGGGACTTCAAAAATTCTGTATTCAGGGCATGAGATTTCCTCTCTCAGGTAACATCATTTGATAGCTGGGGTTTGATGTAAGATTTCCCCAAGTTCCTGACAGAAAAGTATTTTTATGTCACAACTGCAAGCAGGGTCCATCCCATTCATTTCTAAAGCAAAGCCCACAGCCTGCAGCACATCCCTGACACCCAGCAGGGTCTGCAGCTTTGGTCAGTGCTGGTCCCACTTGGCTGTGGCTCTCTAGCTGGAACTCCATTACCCCAAGCACAGTCTACCAGCCCTAATTCCAACAGATGGGATAAGTGACAAGCAACAGCTGCTGCTTGGTCCATGGCAGTCTGAGACACACAGTGAGGACATTCCCTAGCTGGGAGTGCTGCCTTCTGTGCTGTGAAGGAAGTCACAGCACTTCCCAGCTCTCATCCTCATGCCTCAAGTGCCACTGTTCATCTAAAAAGAACAACACTTTAACTCTTTCTGAACAATCCAGGACAACAAAATCCTGACACAGAGACTGACATGGTGCTGTTCCAGACCACTGCCACACCTCTCACAATGTTACTTGCACTGAGCACAGCAGCATGGAAAGCTCCAATGCCAAGGAAGCAACCTCAGGGACAGCTGACACCTGGACTGTGTTTTCCATAAACAAAGACACAAAACATCTGCATCAGTAGAGCCTGCATTAATATAAAAGTATTTACCCATTTTTAATCAGACACTGGATTTCAAAACAAGAGGGCCCCTGGTGACCATCAGAATGCCAGGGGCTGTGTGCTGTGTGTAAAAAGAAGTGTCAAAATGTATTTTAAATCCTCTCCAGACAAGGGGATATTAGCATGTTTTCTCTTTATATCTATTTATAGTAGTGTTTTAAATGATCTGATACAGAACTCAGTGCCAAAGCAGAACTTCAGGCATTCACATCAGTATTTATTTGACCACACGTATTTCTCAAATAGAGACATACTGTCTCCTCCACTAGAGGGCTCAGCAGCTGCTTAAACACGTGTATGTACCTGCACTAGTTCAGACACCTTCAGATGCTGCTCCTGACACTTGGGTAGAGCATAAATACTACAAGTTATGAATGGCCTGGCTCTCCAGGATGCTGCTTCTAAGAAGGTGCAGCTCTAAGCTGCATTCTGATAGCTCCAAACCTGCCCGTGTGCTGAGGCCCCTGTGCCATTGTTGCTAACACTTGACAGCTGTGGCTCTCCCTTGCCACGTGCCAAAGCTGCTCTGCTGACAAGGTGCAAACCCCAGGCACTGCTGGAGCATCCCTGAGCCCATTTCCCTCCTGTCACAGCATGGAGGACAACTGCAGTGCTGTGCTGTGCTTGCTGCTGGACTGCTGCAGTCTCCAACAGCAGCTGGCTTGGCAGGTTACAGCATTCCCTCCATCCCAGAATAAATGCCAAATGCTCTCTGCTGCTCTACACAACTGAAGCTTGTACATTCAAGGCCCTGAAGTAAGAGAGGTACAATCAGGTCACACAAAACAAACACCACTTTGATTCACCGACCCTTGTGATTACTGTACATGAAAGTCAGTATTTAATGTTTCTGATGCTGTACTGGATCTGGGGTTTATCTCCCAGCACCTTTCCTGTGGGAATACAGGTGTGGGAAGATGCTACAGAAAGACAGTTGCTAACCTCAAGAAGGATATTTAACATCATTGTAACATTATTGCTCTTGTAAGACCTGGGGTAATGAAGGCATCTACATGTGCCTGAGATAAACGAAGGTCCTGTCAGTCTGTTGCTATTATTCCAATAGGTAAAAAGGAACAAATGGACTGTGCCATTGTCTTGTGATTAGGCCACTCAGACTCCTGCACATGCAGCAATAAAATTTACTGAGTATTGTTTGCTTTCTGATAGATAAATACACCTACAGGTAAAACAAAGCACTTTGTGCACTGTATTCAATGTATATGCCAGCAATGCTGTGTTTAAAGCATACCTTGTTCTCTCTGTTGGTCTTTTTGTTCCATGGAGACAAGAGCAGAGAAATGGGCCTGATCATAGGCCAGCACAAGAGGTGAGCAATGGCATCTGTTTGGCAGAACTTCAAGTGGCAAATAAATTCCTCCAAATGGTATTGGTGCAAATGCTGGAGAGAAAAAGGAGATTTTTGCAACTATGTGAAAGAACAGACAAGAGCTGTGTAAACAATTGTGCTGCAATATCTTCAGAGCTCCAGGAGAGCAGCTTAAAGTAATCAATGCAGAAAACAGTCACAACAACAGGTAAAATTTCATTATAAAAATGTCAGGAAATATATGAAGAACCATAAGGAAAACCTTCTGCTCTTACATGATTTTCCTTGCTCTAATCATTTCTTAGTAAAGATATTGTGGTCTGGTAACAAAATCTTGATGACTCTCACATGTAAGCAGAGTTGTACCTTCATGTAATGCTTCTAGGCAGAATTATTTTCTAACAATCATCAGTAAATACACTGTCAGGCCATTGGGTAACATGCTCTCTGCCTTCCATTAACAGATTTCTACAAGGAACATTACAAACATGTTTATAGCCCACACATTTCATCACACACATTGTATATATCTGAATGTACATACACATGTATATATGATAAAGTTAAGGAAAGACTCAAAAAATCCTACAAGTAGAATTTGAATGAGATGCTCCATCTGGAGGGGCAAAATTTTCCTTTGAAAGATTCTACGCTTGTTTATATATACAGTTATGGCAAACAGCAAGTTTGGGCAGAAAAACTCTCACAATGTTTTTGTTTCCACCCTATGATTTTTCCCATTGCTACAAAAATATGAAACTTTATTGCTGAAATATTTGCAAGAGGAGTTCCCCTCATGAACCCCTCGTTCTGGCTCTGACCAATGACTGCACTGTCTTTCAGGTGTGTTTTTCAATAACCTACAGAATAATCTACAACCTTTACTTGTAGTTCATAATTTGCAGTGGAAACTGAAATTATGCAGTATTTTCCTGTGGAAGTAAATTTCTGTTAACTCCATCACCTGCTTAACATCCTCCTTTAATCAGTCAAACATTCCCTTTTAAATAAGTAACACCCTATCATGAATTAGAATTCTGTTAGTTCATGGTAGAAAGTGAGATGAATTTAATGCTCTGAGTCCTGCTCAAAGTGTCCAGCTGGCTCCACATACAGATATAACATTTGTGTGCTCACATGTGCAAACTGAATAAAACATTCTGGAAACTTTTGAATGAGAAGCTGCAAAGGAGTCATTAAAAACAAAAATCCAAGAGACACACATTTAAAATTTAATTTTTCCAAGTCAGATCAGATCGATTTCTGCAGAGTTTAAAGGGGCACCTAAATAACATGGCAAAATTAGAGCTTTGTACACTTAGACCAGACAGAAATGTATTGTGTTCTGTAATGTGGTGGTTATTTAAGTTAATAGTGAATATCTAGGATAAAGAGGTTTTCAGCAAGGCTTATATAATTATCCTGTGGGGTTTTTTTTACTTTTATCTAATAGAAATGGATTGAGCATCGTTCTGTGTTTTTCTTTGGTTTTTTTTCCTCTTTCAGAAAAAGGCAGCAGCTCTGAAATAAACCCTGACATGTTACAGCTGGGTCTTTTGCTAGTGTCACTTTACAACTGATTCACCTGAGAGGTGCATGGATCTCTAATGAAAGCTCTTACCTTCTCCCCCTGAGTCTCGTAACATCGTGTCTGCTACCACAACAATCGGCCTTCTCAAGATATGGGCTAAGACAAAAACATGGAATTCTTCCAAGCTCTCATATACTGGATCTTCTGCATTGTCCACTCTGGAAGACACAGCATTAAGGCTTTATGAACCAGCTTGAACCAACCATGAGACTTTGGTGGATCAACACACCCCTGCAACTATTTCTTCTTCACTGTCCCTTATATCCCCACTCTTCAGAAACTCATATTTCAATCACAGCACTAGGTAAAAAGAAATGGAAAGGAAAATGCAGTTTTGTAAATAAAATAACAGCAGCATTTTAAAAACAAGTTGTCCAACCAGTATCACTATGCTTTAGATCAGCCCCACAACCTTCCAGGAGATGGAAATGCCCAGCACCTTTAGAAGCCAACCTAGAAACTCAATTTTCTACCAAACAGGTCATTCTTTCATCTGGACTGCAAGAATAAACCTGTTCAAGTCCCCACTTCTCTAGCTGACCACTTCCAAGCCCTTCTATGGCTGCATAAACAATTTAATGAACTTCTGGTTTCAGTTATCCCCTTTCTGTTTTCCCAGCTTAATGTCAATAATGTCAGCACCACATCTCAAAGGTTTGCCTCTGCCTGGAAAACAAAAGAAACTAGATGGAAGAAGACTGGAGAATGGTAGGGTTGTGGGAAGCAGACAAAAGTAAAGATGATAATTCACTGCTGAGTGGCACTTAAGAATATAATACATCCAGAATCAACTACAGGTGACACAGGCACGCTCTTAAATGGAGGCAGCACCTGTCCTCTTCCTCCCAGCTGTGCAGGAACCTCCAGAACTGACTGTGGTTCATTTTCTGTGTCTGTGAAGAACAGTAACAGAGCAGAAGTGCCTGGACAGTGCTCCAGAGTGTGTGGGGACAAATACAGCAACCTCTCAGAGGTCTGACAGCATCCAGCCCATCCCTGGAACTTCTCTTCAAAATCTTTCATCCCAGCCTAGGAGCACAGCAGGGTGGGAATGATCACCAGCAGGCTGGCACAGGACATTCACTGCAATAGCAGAGGAACACCTCTCCTTCCCTGGATCCCTCCTCCTACTACCCAGACTCAGCAGGAAATTCCCCATTTTGCAATTTCTTCCCCTATTCCTTACTGAACTCTTCTCCACAGCTGGCTGTGACAGCTTTTCAGCATTTGCAATCCCTTCTGTCACCTCAGAGTAATCTGTCAGCCAGAAGCAACTCAGGGGAATCATGTTATTGGCAAGACAATACACCAGAAAGATTTCCAGCTATCTTCTCACATTAATATTTCCAGCCTATCAGTCCTAATTTTTTCCTTCAAATCCTCTAATTATTCCTCATCTCCTAGTTAATGAGATTTCTAGAACTGAAAGGCATATTCCAGATACAGCTGTATCAGAGGGATCTCTATCCCTTTCATCAGCTGATGCTATGCCTTACTGCACAAGCTCCAAAATTCCACTGGGCTTTTTTCCTCTTCAATACCACATCCCCACATTGCTTGATTCACTATCTCTGATCATATTCACACATTTCAAACCCTTCTCTGCTGTTATACATTCCACTTCTCACTGCCACAGGATCAGAGTGGCTGAGGCCATAGGGAAGCTCTGGGGAAGCCCTTATTCAGCCCCTGCTCCATCACAGCCACCCAAAGCCCTGAATTGTGTCCAGACAGCCTCTGGGTACCTCCAAGGAGAGAGAGTCCACAGCTTCTCTGGGAAACCTTTTCAATGCTCAATTTTCTACCATCACTGCCAGTAATTCATGTGGCCTGTTTTATATTATTCCAGTGCCACTTGCTGAGGATTCAGTATGAATTTTCCTAAAGATTAATGAGAATGAAAAATCATCATTAACAAGTATCCATAGCAATCTGCCACATCCTTTCATCCACTGATCATTCCACGTTTTTTCAGGAATCTTTTATGCATGCTGGCTACATGACCATGAAAACTGTGGACAAAATAATTTCATCAATAAAACATGGAAGCAAAGAAAATTTAAGAAACTGCAATTAATTCCTCTGTTCATGTAAAGCTAACTTTAAATAATGAAATCCACTTATATAAGAGCATGTAAATCTGCATTGCAGAATCTTGCTCAACCAGAGTACTTTGACTAAATAAATTATCTCAATTCTAAGAGCAAATTACTAATAAAAAGAAAAACAAAACAAAACATCTCAGTCTGACCTACAAGACCACTGGTACCTCCAGTCCAAACACAGGAGACACCGTCTCATCACTCCAAAGAGACTCCCTCTCTTATGGAAAATCCAATTTGTACTGCAGCCAGGAATCAAAGAAATACTCTTTCAAAAAGCTGGAAGGGAAAAGTCACCTACCCTGCTGTTCCACCTGGCTGGCTGCTGCTCTCTCTCCTGTAAACTGAGCAAGATCTATTCTCATGTCCTTGGATTTCCTTCTAACAACTCCCTATGGTAAGAGCTGGCTTTCCTTCCCCACACACAGCTCCAGATTTTCAGTCCAACAGACTCTAACAGCTGTTCCAAGTTTAGGGCTCGTTTGGGGACTCACACAGAGCAAGAGACCAATGTCCTCAGACAGCTGAGATGCACTGAAATGACATCACAGGGATAAGGCTCTTCGACCTGGTGATTTGCCAGAAGCAGGAGATCAGAATGATGTCTGACTTTAGGGCTCAGTTTCCATTTCTGACACCTTTCTTTTCCTGCTTAACAATCCCCAAATGAAAACCAGCACAAACCACAGCTGTAGGTATAGGAACCTCTCCTTTGATTTCCTTACAGTGTTTGTCAGCAATTCAAACACAGGAAATTTCACAGTAGTGGAACATTCTCTTTCATTCTTCAAGGAAAGAAAGGTATATTGAACTGACTAAAGGAAAGGAAACAGAATGTGAATGCATTGGGTTCCATATTTGAATCACCACAGCAATTTGCCTATGCTTGGCTTCAGTACTTTATGTGAACTGAAAATAGGCCAGATAAAAAGAGGTATTAGCCTTTAGAAACTACAGCTAATGATCAATAAATACGTTATAATGAACCACTTCTATCTGCACCCTATAATTGCTGCATACATTGAACAGTTTAAAAGAAATAGCACTCCTGTAACAGACACCAGATCAAATAAAAATCATTTTAGGGCAATGTCTTGTTAAATGGTCTAAATTAAATTCTGTACAAGGTGAGGGTCTTACATGGCTGCAGGAGCTGTGTATGAAGAGCTGTTTGTTGAAGCACTCTGAATACCAAACCAAGCCCAAAGCCTCACAGGACACTTGCATTTGAGAGGCACTTCCTGTTTAAATGTGCTGGGTATCTGCCTCAAACTCGATTCCAATGATTCACAGGAAGATTACAGCAGTATTCCCTCCCTTCTTCCCCATTTTAAGTCCCTTGAATTTATTAATAAGATAATGCCAAGAGCACAGACACAGCCAGGAGGTGACAATAAGTACAAATATCATCCACTGCCAGGGTCTGTATGAGCTCAAACCACGACAGCACCTGGGTGTTCAACAGTGAATAACAACAGTGATATTCACTCTCACATGAGAACAGGCTCTGACTGACAATTGCACAGTGAAGGAAGGGGTTGGAATTTTCTTTTCAGCAGGATGGCAATAGTTAGGTGCTTAACAAAAAACAGGCATTTTCCTTTTTTTGATGCAGTTCCTTCAATTTAGTGCCCCTGCTTTTGCTTGTAAATGGAGATAAATTAAGCAATTATGTTGATCTAGAATTAATTTTTTACATTTACTGGAAGATGTGCAAATCTGTTTCAAAACAAGAATCTGCTTCATAAGTTTGCTCTGCTTTACGTGCTGGAAACAATAACTTAAGAACCATGTTTTTCTGTGTTTCCTTTTTCTCTTTTTCCAGCTTCCCAGCCTCAGCATAAGACTGCTCTCAAAGGAGAAATCTTGGGAAGTTTAGTGACAATTGCTGATCTCCTTTGCACGTAGATCACTCTGAAAAATAACTAAAAGAAGTTTGCAGGTGAATGAGACAGCACAATTCCAGCCTTAGGTTTGTCACTGGATTCTTTTGAAGCAGATACAACTTCTGATGCTTTAGCTAACTCTGACAGCAAAGGAAAACATCTCATCTGCAGTTCAAAGACTAATGTGCAAGCTTGCTTAATATAGCACCTAACCAGAGGACATAATATATGCCATCTCAAAAATACTATTTTGATATTCCTTTTTCTTGTCAAGGGCCCTACTTTGAACATGGTCTCATTAAACTGAAAAAATAATTCATTCTGCCACATTCATTCTGTCTTTGGAATGAATGTAAAGAGAAGTATACATTCACATCTTGAAGAGCATAAGTTTCTTGCCTGATGCATCTTTGATTATTTCAAAGGAAAAATTAATTGTTGGCTATTTATATTTACTTTATTTTGATTGGAAAAAGAGATAAATGCAAACCATGATGGGAAGGTTATTTATGTACTAGGACTACCCCCCTGTGTAGGTACCTGGGAACTGAAGGTTGGCAAAGATAACATTTGAGAGAATCTCTGACTAGAAGGTACTGAAAATACGTGGTACATGGAACATACAGAATGAAACAGAACAAGTCAGAGAAAACTGGGGGTGAATGACCAGATTTAATAGAAATATGAATTGAACTGCATTAGAAAACTGAAATGCATCAACAGAAAAATATCTACAAACATAGGAAACAAACTAGAGATTAAAATGGATTTTTTTTTCCACTTCAGAATAGAAGAAAATGAGACACCCTGTGGCTGACGATTTTCTAAGCAAAGTCCTCTTTAATTCCTAGAATTATCTATCCTTAAAATCGCAACGTTAAAGGGAAAATAAAATATTCTTTCAGAGCCCAAAGAATATTTTCTACAAACTTTGTTACTCTCATTGTGCTGTATGCCTTATTTTGTCAGTTTAATTATCACCACACATGATTTTCTCCAGGGGAAACTGTAGGTAGAGAAAATCATGCACTGAGCAAACACTAAATATCTTTAGTGATAAACACTAGACACAAAAACTAAAGCTTCTGCATTCTGAAGGCTGGTCAATAATCCTGTCCTTTGGGGATAACTGCACTGAAAGCAAGGGGTTTATCACACTGGCTATTTAAAGCAGATTCTATATGTGGATCGGGGGTATTTAAATGTGGTAGATACTGTTTCATCCCAAACCTTTTCTCAAATATATTCCTGAAAAAAAGCTAAGTGATAGTGCCAACATGCTTGATCCAGGAGCAAAACAATCAGGATTTATTAAACCCAGCCTCTTCTGGACACAAAGTAAGCTCAAGTGAGTGTGGTAACTGTACAAGAAGACATCACCAAAATGCTAAACACTATAATGGAATATTTAGATAATTCTGCCATGCCAAAAGAGTACAACAGTTGCAAAGGCAGTTTGGTGGTGCTATGAACACCTTCACTCACTTGGGCTGTGTTGTTTTCCTGCCAAGAACAAAGCCTGAGAGGTTGTGCCACACTCTGAACTGTAGCAATGTATATCTGAATAACTTGGAATACAAAGTACTCCAGCCAAACTACCACCTGTAGGTATTCGTTATTATCATCAGTTCTTCTGGAATTCATCAAGGTTACTGAGATAACAACAGGGCTAAAAATAAGAAGAGCCTGAAAAACAAGAATACCAAGACAACAAGAATGAGATAAAGGAGATCATGAAGGCTCAGAACTGTAGCCAGTCAAAGGATGCATGCCAGCCTCGTGAACAAAGCAGCACAACCAATCCAAAAAGGCATGAACAGCAGTCCTAGAATCCATAACTAGTGTGACGTAAACAATAAATGGCTTCTGCTGGCGTGAACAGTAGTATAGAATCTCTAACTGTAGTGCAGTGTAAACAGTAAATGGCTTCTGCTGCACTCATTGTGGCTGTGTGGCTCAGAAGCCCTGAGCCCCAGGCTGAACTCACCCGCCGCCGGAGCCGCCGTTCTTGCTGAAGTGCGTGCGCGGCTCGCTGGACGCCAGCTTGAGCAGCTCGTTCCACTCGCGCTCCCACTCCTCCTCCGTGTACACCAGACCTGACTGTGGGGCACAAGGAAATGCTGTCACTGCTCTGCTCACACACGTGTAAGCACAGCTCTGTAGCACTGTTTGCAACTAACTTGAGTTTCACACGTGACTCAGTTCAGTATCTTGGACCCTTAATAGTTCAACATTTCTACTCAGGTGAAAGAATATTAACTTATTAAAAATATCTAAAATACCAACAGTAGATTCAGCACATTCACTTGTTTGCCGTAGGATTAGTCCTGAAACTGGCTTTTCTAGCCACTGCTTAGGCACAGACATCTTCAGGATATAGTAACATGCTGGAGGTACAGCTTTTAATCAAAAGCCAAACCAAATTTACAGATGATTTTAGCTAGAACACTTCCACTCAATATTTGGCTACAGCTCTAAAAATCTTAATTCATGATTCTGGGAAATCTTGCCTAAATGGGGTTGTCTCTCTTTTGTGGGTTTCATCCACTCATTTTTAAATGCTTTTGATAGCTGAATTATATATTTAATTTTTTACAGGTTCCAAATGCATCTTAGACCTTTTGGGCACAAAACTCTGCATAGTTATACCCACAAAGCTACAAACACATTTGCATTCTGGTATGAAAATTTCAAATATAAATATCTCTTTCCCCATACAGAATGGCAGTACGAGGAATTTGATAGCAATGAAAACTTTCACAGCAAAATTCAGAAGAATGCTTTAACCCTCAACGATATTAACAAGTCTGT
Source organism: Trochalopteron elliotii (assembly GCA_024734555.1). NCBI lineage: Eukaryota > Metazoa > Chordata > Aves > Passeriformes > Leiothrichidae > Trochalopteron > Trochalopteron elliotii. The sequence continues at coordinate 2,863,211 of JANPWX010000396.1, forward strand.
CTTTGGGCCATACAGACCTCCTTATTCTGCTGAGTCTGTTGCCATCTCCATCTTCTTTTCAATGCTTCCCTTTCAGCTCCACTTCTCATCATAGTATAGAGGGCTTTCCGTAACACAAGATCCCGGTCATGAAATCCCCACATCCCTAAGGCAGCACAAGACAACAGCCAGTTTTAGAGAAGCTACAGTGAAACAGAAATAGCTAATAAATAATTGAAGATTGTCCCTGGCAAATAATTCACTCACTATTTTTAAGGTTTCCAGAAGGAAGAGTCATTGCAAATAAGCCAATGAACAACAAGAGGGAGTTCCAACACACTTTAAGCTTTGACTAAGGAACGACTAAGGATTTGAGCTGGTTCAGTGTTTGCTTGCGGGCAACTCCAGCTTTGCTGCAAGCCATGGAATATTCAGTGCACAGGTTGGTTTTAGCTGCAGTTGCTAGCAGGCACAAGGATGTTAATGAGCACTGCAGGCATCTCTCAGAATCATGGAAGGTGCCAGCCCCCAAAGGCTCCGGCTGTTACACAGCAGGAAATTTCCTTTGGCTTCAACACCAAATGAAGAGACAAGTGTTCAAAATGACAGAAAGTCTAAAAAGACAACCAGCCACAGGCTTTCAAGTTCATTTTAAGATAATGAAACATCTTTATATGGTTGGGAATAATAACCTACACCAAAAGAAAGTAGAACTGTCCCAGTCCTGTGCCTACAGACAGCCATGTGTCAGTCACCACATTGTCAGCTGCTGGGTTCAGGTCACAACACTCCAAACATTTGCAGTAATTAACATACAAAATAAAGTAGACAAAGATAAAAGGATCCTTGGAAACAGCAAAACCTCTGTTCTTACTACTTCTTTCAACAAGAGGAGTCTGTTCAAAATATTAAAAATCCCAGTGTTTTTAAAAAGTCACTCTTCAGAGTATTTTTGGTGGAAGATTTTAGAAGCTGCAGAAAATCTAACTTTCCTCATAATAGGTTAGGATGTAGAAAGCACATCAAAGACCTTCAGCTTCACATGTTTCTACTGATTTGCAGAAAGGCTTAAAAAATCTTGTATAAACAATTAATTTATCAACTGGAAATTAGTTTAATTCGCCCCAAATGCTATTTCACATATGCTTCAACTCTACAAGGAACTAACAGAGATAATAGCTTGACACTGCATTTTTGAAACAGCAGAGAACTGTCTGAAGAAAATCAAGAGAATGAATGAAATTCCTTGTACATAATGAGGACAATCCTACAGAAGCACCTGGAATTTGCCTGTTAGGCCAGGAACATGAAAAATAGAAGGAAATTACAGATCACTGGTGTCCCATTGTGATACACAGGTTTGGATCTTGTTCCAGTTACACTTTTATATCCTGAGAAACCTTTTCCTTTCCTGCTTTAGGCATGCTTGAGGGAAACAACACTACAGCAAGACGTGAAGGACATATTGCTCCAGAATCAGACTTCTAACGCCAGTCTTTGGATCTGATGTGTTTGTGAGCTTGGGCTGGGGCTGCAGCAGAGCGGTGAATACTCGTGGCAGCAGGTTCCCTGGCCAGCCTGTCCCTTACCCAGAGAGGCAGCATGCAGGAGGCAGTTCCCATCACCCGTCGTCGCCAGGGGCAGCAGGCGCTTGCAGCTCGTGCACACCGTGGACCACCAATTGAGGCGTCCTGCAAAGGAAACAAACACCTGCTACAGGGGAGAGGAACCTGCAACAGCAGCAGTGCTCTGTGCAGGTAAACACACAGCAGGAGCGGCAACCATGAGCATCCTCTTGAGCAAATAACCTTTAATGTAATGGCAGAAGTCAAAACTGAAAAGATTAGAAATGAGGCAGATAAACTATTCTCTACATGGATCTAGAAAAGAAAAGAGCACCTTTAATTGATTTGCATCTTCCAGTCTCATATGCTGCATGCAGGGATGGATTTCCAAGCAGTTTATTGCCTTAATACTATTATGAGCCTTGCTGTCAGTTCCTAAACATAATCGACATTGGCTTCCCACACACACACGGCAGATTATATTAAAGTAATAAAGGAATTTTTCTTATGTCCAAAGACAAATTAATATGTATGTGGTAATCAAGATATGTTACTATAAAGGTAAGTTTATTAAGTGAATTATTTCAATCAGATGGATTGTTTCAACAGCTGATTCTCCTCTCATTTCCCATCGTGTAAATCACTATTAGATCTAAAACCAGCAGCTACAATATGAGAGAATTAAAATGACACCAAAGCATAGCCCGAGGTGTTCTATAGAATGTGGCCTTTCCCTTTTGGGAATACTTAGAGAATCACTTACTCATCATTGCTGTGTGAAGCATGTTTCACACATTACAAACCAGAGATGGGTTCTGGAAAAGCCTGGCAGAAGGACAGATATTCCATGAAGAAACAAGTCACGAAGACTATCACTGCCCAAGCCCACACTAAAAGAAGGTCATTCCTGGCACACAGGTTGCCATCTGGTAGCAAACTGGAGTGTTAAGTCCAGGTCAAAAGGTCATGTGAGCACCTCTAATAGAATGAAGGCAAATGGGGGTAATTGTGTAACGTCTCTGGGGATGAGGCACAGCAGATGATTAACGGGGATGAGTAGAGCTGGTACATTTCCCAAGACTTGGCAGAGCTGTGGGTAATGCACAAGTGAATAACTGAATGAATAATGCAATAGGCAGACTTTTTCTCTTGTTTCTTGACTGGGAAGCTGGGAGGAAATAGCATCTCTATATTTGTACAGGCAGTCTTGCATTTAAGGTTAAACCCCAAATGAGAAGGAAGTTCAAACAAAACATAAATGTCTCTCTATTAATAAGTTTTCATTACAAAATTATACTGAAGTCTATTTATAACTACAGGTAATACACATTGGGGGAAAAATAGTGTAGCAATACTTATTATGTACCCCAGCTATTTTTTCTGGGTACTTAGAACTATGGAATTAAGTTGCAATTAGTCAGAACGGATTAAGAGTACCACTGTAAAGATGCATAGCAGATCAATAAGCACATCTGGTAATCCTCAAATGATTTTAGCAGCTGGTTTATAAATGCACAAAGGCTTATTGAGTTCTAAATTAAATATGCAATAAAGAAACTTAATTTAAAGCACTATTAGACAGCCTTTGGAAATAACAAGATCATTTTTAGAAACTCCTGCATCTGTGAAATAACAACTTGCCACCTGTTTTTAGCAGAATGTTTTGGTGGAATCATATTCAACAATAAGTTACACCAAGGTGCTGTGTAAAACATAGTTAGAAGACCTAAAACCAGACAGACCTTAGGTAGAACTTAAGGAAATAATGAGTGGCATTGCTCTGCAGATTAACTAACATCTATTGGTAAGAAATGCCAAAGTCTGGTGTTTATGAATCTTTGGAGTAACAGGAGGTTTCTATAAAAGTGATCTTCCATCAAGTGCATTCCACAAAAAGCATTTGGGGGCTTGGTTAACATCACAAAGCTTATGGCTGATGGAAAAAAATAGCAGATATGGGTTTATTATTGGATTATAACAAAAAAAAGTTCATTGTCATTTTTCAAATCTAGTGGTTATAGTGGGTCTCTTTAGGGAAATAAACAGGAAAATGGAGTTTAAATGAAAACTGAGATCAAACATTTCCAAAATTTTAGTGGATTGGTTTGGGGGACATGAAGCCCAGGCTTAACAGCATATTACTGTTTATTTTGGCAGTAGCTGTATAAAATGCTTCTTAGAAAACACAAACATGAGCAGAGAAAGAAAAGTGTAAGAAAACAGTTCTTGGGCTTTCATACAGTATACTTGCACTATTTGTATTGAATTATATTTCAGCACTGCAATGGAATTGGGGTTTCTTTCAGTCAAAAACACTGTGTTAGACCAGCCATTCCTCTGCCTGTACTGTTTCTTAAAACACAATCCTTCAATACAGCAGTTTTCATTATGTCTCTCTGTGTCAACCCACACATTAACAACACACAGGGGAGCACGTGTCTATAATGAAAATCAATTTGCTGCAGCAAAATATTTAGAATTATACAACTGCTTTCACACAGATTTCATTTAATATTATGAGTACCTTGAGCCATCCTGTGTTGAAGAACCACAGCGATTCCTGCCAGAGCTCACAGAGATCAGTCTGCCCATTACTCACAAGCTGACCTCATTCCAATTCTGGCAATAATCAACAGCTGAGTTTACAAGATAGACAAAACGTCAAAATGTTTTTATGGATGTGATGCATTCTATCCTTTCAGAGGAATATTTGGAAAGCAATCATATTAAGGAGTAAATAATACACTGCAGAAATGGGGAGTAAGTAAATCACACTGCCTTTCTCTGGGCCTTTCCTTTATCATCTCACACAGCGCTTTGCAGTAAATTGGGAATTTTTTTCTGAGTTTCCATACAGATAGGATGTAACCAGGACATGCTATCACATACAGATGTCACGGTAGCAAGAGTTTAACATATTAAAAAAACCATAGACACCTTACAGGCTTTTACAGACACCTAGCTCACTTCAGAACCCACGTGTGACACTGTTAGTGGCAATTCTGCTCTCCCAGTCCAGGCTTTGGGAGTAGTAAGCTGTTAGTTCCTAGCAAATTTCCTCCTCCTTTTGCCTAATCAGCCTCTTTCCTACTTCTTTTCTCTTGAAATTCATGGCATTATACCCAAGCATGGTCCCCTATTCCTTTAACAACATCCCCAACCTAACCTACAAAAGCTACTGTCCTTCATGGAATTTGGTTTGAAATAGATTTTAGGCTCTTTGCAGGGAATGCACCTCATCTTTTAGTTTTCTTTATGTCATTGACCAAACCATTGTCAAACTGTTGGCAAGAGACAATAAAATGTCTAATACTCTCTGGCTTTTCTATTAATTCCCTCTCTTAATTTTGTACAACAAATAAAATAAATAAAATAGGCAGGAAACTGAATATCTTTAAATCTAAAAGCATGACAAAAGGTTTGTTTCTATGAAGCCTTACCTTATTTTCTTAGGCACACTGTTTGATCTGTTTAACTTAATTAAAATACAGAAGTGTTTCCCAGGAAGTTCCAGGTTATTTGAATGAAATGCTCACGAAGTAAACTAAGTCTATGTAGGCTACAAGGAAATCTGTGTTCAAAACCCTGAGTACTTCAAATGGTAAAAGCCTCTCCTTTCCAGGATGCAAGAGGCTCTGGGGATAAAGGCACTTTTCCAGTGTGTGTCAAATTACTGCCCTAATTAATGTGCAGAAAGAATAAATAATTTATTCTGATTTTCAGAGAGATTTGAGAGAGGAATGCTAAGAGGCAGCAAATTTGGTAGTTTCTGCAGCCATTTCAAGTTCAAAGCCAGCCAGCTCTGTATGTATTAGAGGATGTCAGCTCTAAATTCACATATTCTCTGATTTGAAGGTCAGAAAGCCTCTGTGATCCTCTAGTTCATACTAGACTCTAAAGGCTGTAATTGCACTGAAGCAGGTAGGTCAACAATGGTACTGTACCAAAGCATCTTCTGATATCCCTGTGGAATTTGGAGGTTTTGGCAGAGCTGCCAGAGGGAGAATCATCCTACTTTTTCCCTGTACTCCTTGGGTTAGCTGGTTCTTAGAGAAACTGGATATATTTTCTTGATAGGTGACTTACAGTTTTCATGCTTCATAGTTGCCTGGTAGCATTCCTACCTTATTGTACACTGCTATTTCTCCCAAAAAAATGCCTTCTGAACACTGCCTCGGATTCTTTTGGTTGTTTGGAGGTTTTGTTTCTTTTTCCTTAAGTATGCACTGTTTGAGGCTATTATCTAAGTATGTCTGGCTTTTCAATTACCAAAGCCAAAGAAGAGCACATGACAACACCTCATAAGTACTCAGTGGGACACCAGATTAGCAGAGCTCCTGCGTCAAACCAGAGCTGCACTTTATCAGTTTGGGCTCACACAGGGCACCAAGGTTGGAGAATGAATCTCAGATCAATCCAGAGTGTCACACAAGCTGGTAGAGCCATCCACACACACAAAAGCAACTGGTGGTCTATTCCATATCCCACAAGCAACCATGAAATCTGATTTTACAACTCTATTATATCACCAGGGTTGGGCATTTCACTATACAGATGTGTTCATTTCATGGTTCATTAGCACTCCTGCTGTTTCATAAGGCACCAATACTAATTTTAAATAGATTTCTCCATATCCTTCAAAATTGGCTTAAAACTTTAAACTACTAATAGATGTGAATTAACATAAATTTTAAATATCTGCACTTTTTTCCCCATGGCAATACTGAAGTATTACTTTAAAATTCTATAGTTTCTCATTTAAAAAAACCCACATAAAATACATATCTAAAAACTATTTTCTCAAGCTGCAACAGAACCTGAAGATGTTACCTTTCACAGTCAATGCAATGTAATTTCCTCATGAGAACTGGAAGTACCAACCCCCTCTGACCATTCAGACTCAAGTCCTTGTTTATTGCATGACTTCCCCATTAGTCCTTTCCCTCCTTTCTCAATTTCTTTGTTTTATTAACTAAATTGGACCGTTTTTCTATAATGTTTTAAAAGAAACAGAGGATTGGGATAGGTGTCATTTGGCAAACACAGTAGTTGCTTGTACTCTTCGGCTTTTATTTCCCAGGCAGGATGCGCAAGCTCTGGACGTGAAGCAGGATTAGAAATGCCAACCCAAATGTTGGCTTGGCCAGCTGTGACACCCCTGGTGTCACCCAGCTCTGGCAGACAGCTGAGGTGTCACCCACCTGCCTGCTCCAAGGCCACCATGGTGGCCTGCTCGATCAGGTCGCGCTCGATGAAGCTCCGGAAGTCCTCGCTGTACACGCTCAGGTCTGGCAGCTGGAATGTGTAGATGGGCATCTCCAAAGGGAACTGCTCATTGCTGCAGTCATTTGCTACATGTGAGCGAGCAAGGGACACTATGGCTGAGCTGGCATGGGAAATTCCTCTGGAAAGACGCTTTTCTGTGGAGAAACCAAAGAGAAGTTACAGCTGTACCACTGCATAAAAGGCTGGCAATTCCAAGACTGGTGAAGGCACATTTATTTCACTAGGAATTTATTCCACGTCTTGTTTGCTGCCTTTTTCAGGTTATTTCCCTGCTGTAAAAGATTGCTTGTTCCTATTACAGATCCCTTTGGCCAGCCAAAGAAACTTGACTCTCCTTCTAGCAAAACAGACTAGCAGTAAAAGTAACAAAATATGAAAGACATATTCCTATAAAATTTTTTCTTGATGTATCTTAGGTTTTCAAAGATTCATAGAAAAATTTATTGACAGAGATGATAATCAGTGAATGTTCTCAACTCCTAATTAAAGCTTACTTTAACACAGTTTATCACTAGTAGTGTTTTTAAGTCATCTCAAACTGACTAATGGTTATTTAAAATTAACTTTCTTGCAATTTGTGAAACTTTTACTTCTCAAATAGATCCAATTTCTAATTTTGAGAGTTAAATTGCACTCTGTAAATTATCTGAAATTGAGGGAGAGGGTAGAAGGTTTGATTTTGCATTTGTTTCTTCTCCCTGTACACCTCAGCTAAACCCCCTAAGGAGGGGCACTGAAGCGCAGGGCAGCAGCTCCCTGTGACATCCCCTCAGTGCCACTCCATCACCCCTCCCAGCACAGCCCAGCCCTCCCCTGCTGGCTGCATCCTCCCCTCCTTGGTGCAAACCAAGGTGCTCCTTTCCCTTCTCTGCTCCTCCCTGAACACCCCTAGGTCCACCTGGCAGCCAGAGGTGGCTCTGACCAGGAGATCCTCAGCTACACACTGAGCTGGCAGCCAAATTCCTGTCACTGCAGGTGGTCAAAGCCAGACGTACTCTACATAGCCCACACTACCTACTGCACCACTAAACATCACATGGACATTTCAGTGCAAACTGTATCCCAAAGAGGCTGAAGGGACAGGGTTTTATGAACTCTGCTGCTCTTCCTCCCTTTATTTGTATTCAGAGATTTAAGGACTCACAAGAAGCATCACAGTTCCTTTTCTCCTGATGGAAGTCAGCAATTTTAAAAAAGCTTTACTGAAACTTCTAAGTACTGATGCTATTTCCTGTTTAATAGGAGGGAAGAGCCAGCAGGAGAAGGGAAGCCCTTGTGTTCCTTTTAATGGCTGCACAGAAAGCCATCACCAGGCTACTGCTATTACCTGCCTACATGACAAGATGTCAGACCTACAGATTTATTTTGGTGCAAACTACAGCTTCTTGAAAAATTCATAGAAAAAAATTGCAACCCAACAGTCAGAGAGAGAGAGAGAGAGATCTGAAATAAAACCCATAAGAGGTCTGCAAACAAAAAAGCAAATTCTAATGTTTATCATCTTGTACTGGAAATTAACTGTTAGAGGTAGTTGACTAATTTTTCTTAAGGTTTCAATTTCTATTCAGCAGGGGATAGGAGGCAGTTTCTGTGGAACCATGAAAGAATGAAATTTTAAAGCTGAAAGTTATTCATAGTCTTCATACACCCTATTCACACACTGTGAGTAAGAATGCAAAGAGTGAAATACAGATTTTTAAACCTTTTTGTTTGTTTGTTTCAATAAGCATAGAAAACTATATACAAGAGTGACACCCTCTAATTAACTCCTTTCATGAGTACCACAGGACTGCTTGGGGACAACATATTTAACTTCAATCACACATTAAAAAAAAACAACTTGCAGAACTGAGGCAGAACTCACAACCACTAAAACATGAAAAATAGGGTCTAGCAGCAGCTCTGAGCCCCGTGACGATGGCACATGGCCCCCCACTCTTTGCAGCCAAGCACAGCTCCCAAGTAGACAGGTTAGAGACCCACCTGTCCCCAGAAACTCTTACCTTGGGCAATGTCATCCTGCCTTTGCAGGCAGGGCCTCTCAGCCTTGGTCACCTGGGGAGGCTGCTCTGGCTCCTGCTGCTTGTAAAACCTGCCCTCGTTGAAGACCTGGGGCAGGTTGGCCGTGTGCACCTGCCGCAGCTGCTCATAGTCATTCAGAGCTGCCGTCAGGTCCCAGTTCTTGCCTGCAAAACAGCAAAGGAACCACCTGCTCACCTCTGTCTGCGGAGCAGCTACCCCCACCACCCAGCCCGTGGCACCCCAACACAGCAGCACTGTGCGAAGAAGTGGCAAAGCCAGCTACCATTGAGTAAAAGCCAGCACCCACTGCTCTCCTCTCATCCACAAACCCTAAATCTATGACATTGTATCACAGGAGACGATCAAGGCCAGGACATCCATTGCTCAGATTCCAATGAAACGGCCCCAAAAATCAGCAATTTAGGATGAACTCTAAATCCCACTGAGAGGGAGCAATAATTTGCCATTGTGTGGTTGTATTATTATTAAGTAATAATTAGGAGCAAAGATGGAAAGACCAGAGTGATAGTGTCATAGCCCAAAAGAGTGAGAAACTCATATCTTTCATTTGCAGAACAGCTAGAATGCAAGCAAAATATTTTAGGTCCCTTTATCTCATACAGGAGAGAGAACTTGCTCTCTTGGAGACTTTTAAAGCCTTTTAGAAAGCAGGTAACTTAGAACAGTGTTCTGTAACAAAATCTGCAGAGAGAGACTCAGCCAGCATGGTTCCATGCCTGTGGGAGCTGCTCATGCAACCTGTCAGCACAGAATCCTCTGAAGGATTTGCTTCCACCTTCCACTTCAGCATATTGCTCTGACCAGCAACCACAGAATGCAGACCAATATCCAGAGATGCACAAGTCTGTTTAGTACAGGAGGTGAAACGAGACTTGTCATTCTCAAAAAACCATGAAAAACATGTTGAGATGTCTGCCTGCTATTTTCAAAACAACCCTGCTAAGTTGAGATACAGAGATGTCTACCATTCTCCAAGTACTTGTTTCTAATTGGAAAATTAAAAATAAATTTAATAACAAGAAAGAGAGACCCTACAAGTTATATGAGATTTGCAGAGCACTCCACAAGCACTTTTCCTGGCAATTCAAAAGTAACCTGATTGTGACTAATACATGATTTGTTACACCATAGAAGGTTGTCATTTTATGTACTTCAAGAAGCTGCATTACCTGAGTGGCAGTTAAAGATAACTAACTTGCTTACACCAAGGAGATAAGCTAAATATAGTACAAAACAGTTTTAAACATAAAAGAAAGCCTTTTACTGTTACAGTCATATCTGTGAAGAACAAAAACCCAACTGAAGAAGGGAAAAATAGCACAAACACCTGGTATCTACAGGGTTGAGCTAAACTACCTCCAGTTTTCAAGTACTAACAAAATTCTGAAAGGAGAATTGGTATCATTGAGCAAGAATGTTATCTAGCTCCTGAGCAGACTATAATACAAACCACCATGTGAGCCATACAGAATTGTTCTGTAATGCTGTAATTACCTAGTACAAAGTCTGTAGGACAAAATGTAAATTCAGTGAAAATTGTCAGAGATACTGGAATAAGAACTTCAGCTGTTGCCAGAATTTGTTCACTAAAAATCCCACGTAGAATGAATGGCTGTAATCCAGTCAGGGCTCTGCTGTAACTTTACACACACCCCAACCAAGTTACACAACCCAAACAGGCAGAGCCATGAATGTGCTCCCAAAACCAATCAGTGAAGATTTTTAAATTCTTCTTCTCAACCATAAAAACAATAAAGTAAAATTAAAAAAAATAAGAAGGTGACAATAAGTATAATTCTAGGAAATGTAGCTTTAAACAAAACATTACTATTCTAGTATTGGCAATGCTACAATCCCAGGGCTGTGTGACCCCCAGGAAGAACCTGGATTCATTGAGTACAGATCCCTGAGTACCAGACCTGCAGCAGTGGAACACAGACAGCATTTCTCAGGGCATTCCCTGCAGTTCCCCTGCTCAAGATTTTTTCATGTTTAATTCTGAAGCTAACAAAAATCCCAGTGCATGTGCTGTAAGTGGCTGCTGTGTGACAGGGCTTTGATATATGTAAGAGGAAAGCAGAAAATCAGCAGACTCACAGAAATCCCGCTGGCCTCAGTTTTAAGCCAAATGCAATCATCTTATATAAAAGCTCTGTCATAAAAATTACATTGAGCCTTCAGAGAGCAGGCTCACAGTGTGTTGCATTTAAAACTGGATTGCACTTGAGTTACGCTCTATGGTACACTGTAGCAACTGAACTTCTACTATAGACTTGAAACCTTACAAAAATTAAGATTTCTATACCTAACGCAGAAATATTTTATTTTCAACTTTCTCCATATCCTGGAGTTGTCCCCATCTCCTGAACAGAAGCACCAATTCAGCACCAAAGCCATAAACTTCAGAGAACCAACACAGGAAATTATGATTGGACTCACTTTCCCTATATTTGCTGGAGCCACCAAGCATTGAAATGCAAGAAAAACATTCAACCAAATTAAAGAACGCATTCAGCACCTTTCCATCTCCATGAAATAGTGTTTTTGAAAATTAGCCACCCTCACTGACCAGCGTAAGTGTTCCCAACTACCCTCTCCACTGCTGTTTTTGTTTCACTGTTACTTATCTGATGCACCCGTTCACTGACTGCTTCTTTGTTTATATGACATATGATTGTATTTAAAAAGGCATTTCAGAGGCATCACAATGTTACTTTAGTGCACACAATCACTGGCAGCTCTGTATCAATAACAATTTCCTCCAAAACAGCACTGACACAGTAGTTTTTCAGGAAACACTTCAGTTTTGAATGGCCAGAGAACATCAGTCAGCAAAAAAGCTGGAGCAGCACAAAGCTGGTTAGAAAACACAGGTAGTTAAATCATGATCAGGGTGCTGGAACCAAATCATCTCACTGACTGAAGAGAAAGAACACTCTTACTGAGCAATTGCTTCCTGAACAGCCACATGTGCTACATGAGTCAGCAGGTGTGCAGTTTAACAGCACTCAAAGGTCTCTGCTGTGAAACCAAGTCCTTCTTGTTTGGAGGAAAAACAACAAAACACACACACACAAAAAAAAAAAAAAAAAAAAAAAAAGGCAGCTCAGTAAAAAATGGAAAATACATTGTGGCTGAAGCTGAAGGCTGGTACTGATGTTTTAATGTCAGAGATAGCAGACGCCTACATAAAAGGGAAATTCAGAAATAAACACAGCTACACTGTGAAGTTTCTGCCCTAAATAATGGTTCCTTGAATAACAACAGGAGCCATCATGAGCCTGAAGAAAAAACAAAGATTTACATAAAACAATATATGGTCTAAGAAGCCACTTACCAATTTTTGCCTTACCACCTCAAACTAGATTAGCAGGGGGTTAATAAACAAAGTGCTAAAGAACAGCCCAACTAGGATTCACCTGAGAAACATTGATAAAACTATAGACTCAAAGAATGGTTTAGGCTGGAACGAACCTCAAAGATAATTTCATTCCAAACCCCTGCTACGGGCAGGGACATCTTCCACAGGACCAGATTGCTCCAAACCCTGTCCAACCTGGCCTTGGACACTTCCAGGGATCCAGGGGCATCCACAGCTTGTCTGGACAACCTGTGTCAGAGCCTCAGCACCCTTACAGGGAAGAGTTTCTTCCCAATATTTAATCTAAGCCCATCTTCTTTCAGTTTGAAGCCATTCTCCTCATGTTATCACTCATGCTCTTGTCAAAAGCCCCTGTCCAGCTCTCTTGGAGCCCTTTCAGGTGTTGGAAGGTGCTCTAAGGTCTTCCCAGAGCTTCCTCTTCCCCAACAGTCCAAGGGTGTCACAGCAAAGGTGCTCCAGCCCTCTGAGCATCACCATGGCCTCCTCTGGACATGTCCTGAGAGGTCCATTGGGGAAGCAAAGCTGGATACAGCACTCCAGGTGGGGTGTCACAAGCGCTTTCTCCAGTGCTGTAATCCCAGAGCAACATAATATTATTTTTAGTCTTTGGGGTTTTTGCTTTGTACTGTTTTGGCTAAAACATTTTAGCTTAATGGGGTTGTAATAGTTAATAAATCTGTTGTCTTTCACTTCTTAAATCAGGTATAATGAAAACCAAGAGGATTTTATCATTAATTAGCAGGAAAAGCAAATTTGCAACTATTACACAGTTCCCCCCTCCCTCCAAGCTTTCAAATATCCACCTACTCCAATATGTTAAAAAGAACATTTGAAAGGTCACCAGAAAATCCTGATTTAATGATAAATAAAATGCTGGAAAGGATGCAATTTGAGATGGGGAGCTAGGAAAGATCTAAATAGTAAGAACCACAATGAAAGGCAACTTGCAGCAACAACATGTATAGACAGGACTTCAGCAGAGGAAACGTTCCAAGGGACAGGAAACGCTGCCTGGAGTGAAACAGGACCAATGGACCCAGTGGGATACAGCCATTATGGGACAACATCAACTGAGTGGGCAACAAGTTAACTTTCAGTTAGAGAAGAATAATCTGAGGAAGGTGCTGAGCATCAAGACAGCATCTATGAAATGCACCTGTAAGCACAACCTGAAGGCAACACAGAAACACCCCAGGCTTATGCAAAGGACTCTGTTTTTACAAACCAACTGCTAATAAAGCAATTCTCAAGATCAGTTCAAATGCAGGCACTTCTTCCTGTTTGGCATGAAGTAGATTAACAAATATTTACAGGCAAAAGGTAAGAAGAACTTCAGGCCAGCTTTTTTCCTTCTGAAAAACTAATACACACAATTAAGATAAAATTAGACCGTATACTTTAAAACAAGCTTTAATTTTAGTCCATGTTCTGAAAGGGAAATAATGCAGCAAGGCCATTTTGTTAACACATGCCTCGTTTTCTGCTAGAATGCAGAGTCACTCCAAACTGAACAGGCAGCTGGAAATGACAGTTTTGCTCTCTGCTTAACGAGACATTGGTAGCAGCTCAGCTTCCTCTTCCCATTGCCAAGCCTTCCACAAGAGAACTAAAAAAGGAACAATCTGAGGGAGAAGAGAATGAGAGACTATTTTTGGGGAGTTAGTTTTGTACACTCAATCACATGACAGCACTGTAAATGTCTCTCTCCCTCTCTATAAATTACGTGCTTTTCTTTGAATTCTGCTTGTATACATTGTTCTTTGAGGAGATGTCTCTGTACTGCAGTTCTGTCTTGTTCCATGGGGTCAGTCACCTTTCCTGCTCACATTTCATGACTGGAAAGCCAATCTCCCAGTTCCTGAGTTCATGTTCAGCTATGTACCCCTCAATTAAGTGCTGTTTGAAGCTGGAAATAGACAATAGTTATTTTTATAGAATGGTGAAATACCACGTCATTTATATAAATGAATGAAACCATTTATACAAGTCAAAGGGCAACTTCTCAGTTAAATGTATTATTTTTGAATCAGCTTGTATTATTACTATTTCACAAATCCTCCAGTACCTAATGATTGCCTACACTGTTGGCATTTTAAAGTATTTCATCCTATGCCTTCCCCCTCTATTCCAGGGGTCACTGCTTGCACACCTGCTGCTCCCTGAAAACTGAGCTGCTTTCTCCTGCTTTATCAGTGATCTCCAAGTTCATCCACACCTACAGCCCTGACACTGTGAACCACATACAGTACAATTTGTTTTAAAGATTTAACTATTTTCTTCAGTGGTTTTTCTGCCTTAGGGCCCATTTAAAGTAGATGAGACATAAACACACCGGCATTACATTCTATGTGTGAGAGAATCGAGGTATCAGCCCACACTAGCCAGGAAGGAAAGGGATGTGCCCTCCTCGTTCCTAGACACTGGGGAAGTTGGAGCTCACACAGCTGGAGAGAAATCAATTCTCCAGCATGTAGAGCTCTCAGTTTATGCTTAAGAACATTCCCAAGAGGCTTCCCAGTGAGTAGAAAATGCCTTGAGCACACAGAGGTGACATCTGGAGAGTCCTGCAGCCGATTTCCTGTTTCCCTGTGACACGAGGCTGATCCATTTCTGAATTCACTCCTGCCCAAAGCAGTGACACACATGTCTGCCAGCACAGGCTGCTTTTCAAACTGTTTTGCTAAAGTTGTTTCTGTCACCTGGGTCACATTTATCGTCAAATTGCTCTGTCAATATTAACCATTCAACTGAAGGCTTTTTTTTAGGTTGCTTTTATATAAATCAACAAAGGCTGAGAATGAAAGGCTGAAAAGGCAGACCCAGTGAAGGTTCACAAAATGTAATTTCTGCTCTCCCTCACCTCACATACACGAGAATGCTTTCAGCTCTTGAGAGCCCATAAACAAGGTAAAAACCTCAGGAAGTGGCAAACAACATCTCAGAGATAGGAAATGAAACATGAAAGACTCGGTAAGTAACCATCCAAAAATGAAAGCAAAGCTGGAAAATGACATTCCTAAGGAACATTTCTAATGGTTTAGCATGTGTGTATAATCCACTAACACAGAATAGGTACAGCTAATGATATGTAATTGAAATTTATGAATATTAATTTATAATTAATTTGAAACAGCTGTAAGCATCTTAGAAAAATATGGAAATCCAATATTAGACTTTTATACCAGATACCAGCCATGAAAATCTTATATAACTATTATTTTTTTAAATCTCTTTGCCTCTTCATTTCCAAAGTAGAATGGACACTTTCTGAAAGATACATGTCAAGCACAACCAGCAGAATGCTTTCTGAGACAGAGAGACAAGCAGCTGCACTCAAAAAGCTCAGCAGAAGAAAACTGCAGGGATTTTACCAGCAGGAAAGGCAGAGTCTAGAAACATCAAGTGAGCCAACATTTAGGACGGCTTCTGGCAATGTAGAAAATCTATATGTAATGTATAGATTTTTTAGCTATTTGCACAACAGTCAGTGTGTGTTTAACTCGCCCATTTGCTGCCAGGATGAATAACACATATTGTGCACAACTGTGCTGTGGATGTAGCAGGACATAATCAAAGCAAAACAATCAATATGTTAAAATAATTGGATAAGGAAGTAGAAATTGGTATCCTTGCTTATCTACAGGACAGTGAAATTGAAGAAATTTCCCCCAAGGACGAACAAAAGAAAGAGCATTGGCTCTGAAAAGGTGGTGTTACTCCATAGGAGCACACTGTGAAAATTCAGTCTGAGCAAGTTATAAAAACTGAATTTTTGCACGGGTCAGAAAGAGCAAAGGGCTACGGGATCATAGAAGATCTGACCAAAACTTGTGATCACATGGAAATGAGGGTCTACACAAGCTTTTTTTGGCTCCAAGTTCACTATGACCATCATTTTTAGGGCTATGAACAACCAAACCTTGAAAATCTGGGAAGTATTTGTGCACATCTCTTTTCCAAGTTTGATTGTAACTATGGACATCATCATTCCAAGGCCAGGAACAGGGCACTGGCACCACAGGGTGGGGGGTTGCTCTTCTGAATATTGTTTATATGATTGTTCAGAAGCTACTCCATGGACTTCAGTGCTGCTCACAGAGAACTGACACACTGGGATAGTCAAAAGGCTGTGAGAGTGGCAGTCTGTTGTATCTTTTTTAAACAAATGAGAAACCACTCCATCAATGACTGTCTCCCAGCACAAGATATGACCAATGTTAGAAGCTGTTACACCAAATGTAGCTACAGCCACAAGTTCTGAAATGGTTGTCTGAGCACATCTTGTTCAGAACTTGCAACAGTCCCTTTTGAGAAATTCCTGTGTAGGAGGAGATGATTTGGTGCAGATGCAAATGTCTATTAGCCTGTCAGAATAATTAGATTGTTTATTGCTTATTTCTTTGTTAGCATGTTCAATATGAATGTACTCTACAGAAATGAGAAGTACAGCACAGAGAAACTCTATTTGATGTTTATTTGAAAGCATTGCTCTTTATAGAAAGGAAAACAAGGTAAGTAGCTTTTCTGAAAGACCTCTGATATGTAGGAACCCTTTGAAATTTTGGCAATACTCTGTAAGCACAATAACTGACAATCTGTCCTGATACAGCTGAGAAAAATCTCAAGTTCTTTTTCTAAAAGACCATCAGACTAAGACAGACTCTAGGCGAGAATGACGGGTTGATCAAATCAGTCAGACAAAACAGAGGGCTCTTAAATATAGCAAGTCTATGCTAATATTCCTTGCTAGGCATTCCAGGATTTTATTTCATGTATCAGATGACTTGGGAAATGCTGCAGAATTGTGTGCATCTCTGTGTTAATAATCTATCATGCCTTATTACTGAAAAGCCCAGAGTAAAGGAAGAACTCACCACAAAATGAAAAACTTCCAGCATACATAAAGTGAAACAGCTCTTGCAAAAAAGGAGATATAACATGAGGTACACTTTTACATCTGCTGTAGCCATTCAGTAGTTACTTTGATTTAACACAATTTCTTAGAGCACATCAAGATTAAAAAAAAAAAAATAAAGCAAACCCAAACCTCTCAGGCAGCAAGTCCAGTACGGAAGTTTCAAGCCCACGGAACCAACTTGCAACTCACAGATATCATTCTCCTCTTTTCTAACCTCCCATCTTCACCATTATTGTTAGCCCACATAAGTAGAAATTAACAAACCCAACTATTATGAAATGCTCTCAAATATCAATGGTGTCTTTCCACTTTTAAGCCTATAAACCTAAAACAACTACAACAAAATGAATAAATAGACAGTTCTTTTTCTGATACAGCTTCTTAATTGTTTTTCAACCTAGCCACTTGGCTCCCATGCTGTGAAGTTCAGGTATGCATATTAACCACTAGGACCCAAAAATACCACTGGCATCTCTATCACTGTACAGTAAATCCTCTTCAGACTAAACTTCAGACTAAACACAGTGACCTGAGAAACTTTTACAATTACTTTCAGGCAGCTGAATATGAAAATTCAGCTAAAATCTCCTCCCTTCTCTCACTGGCACATAAGCATTTAGGGCTTGACTCTTCGTAACTTAACACAGCAATCCAGAACTAAGAAGTTTTTAAGTTTTTTGTTAAAAACACCTGCCTTAGTATAATCTATGGTCAGCTTATTACAACTGTTGATTTGGTAAGAATACTAAGAAATACCTGTTTCCGTAGCCCTGAGCTCTCTTGTTATGACTGGTTCTTGGTTTAAGCAAGCAGTGAACACAGGAAATGGTTGTGTCCCAAAAATTTACCTTCTAGTAAGTCTCTTGCCAGACCTGGTTCTGCCCCTGTGGACCGAACAAAGTCTGACAGGACTGCATCCATATCAAGAGTCATGTGATCATTCAGAGGTGCTGCCAGACATGCAGCAGCAGGATGCACTGGCTGGCTAAAAGGTCTCCATCTGCCAAGGAGAAAAAGAAACAGGGTTTAGAATATACTCCCAGGTGATGTAAACAACATTTTTCCTCTATTCCCTAAACAAGACTGGTTAAAAAGCTAAAACATACAAGCTGCAGTATATTAAAATAAACAGCATTTGTCATCCATCTCTGCCTTAGCCTAGAGCTGCTGATCACTCACACTGGAAGGTTCTCTCTATCTTAATACTTCATATTTTTATTGATTTTTCTAATGTGCAGCTCATAAATAGCTTTGCAAATTGACTCCAATTCAGCTAAACACAAGACTGTTTCATTAAAAGCACAATCACCAGATCATTGTCACTGTTCATGAACTGAGGTTTAGCAAGGATTTAAATATCTAGAGCTCTTTTGCCTTACTAATACTAACACACACACACACAGCAGGGCTTAGGATTTGTTCTTTTATTTGCCTTGCCAATACAGCTTCTGTAATTTATAGATTCTCTGCTGTGCAGGATCTAGCTGGGATGGAGTTATTTTTCTTCTTTCCTTTTCTAGAACTGTGGCTAAACCAACATTCATAATAGCTGATATTACAGCAACTTGTGAGGTTTATTTGTTTTATTTCCTTTTATTGGTGACCAATGCTGTAGCTGCTGAACAATTTTTGCTGTGTTTATGAGCAGTCTGTGGGGGACAATCTCACCAGCATGCTCCCCTGGGGGCACGATCACCCAGGGACCTGTTAGGAAGCAGATCATGTTTTGCCCCAAGTGAAATGTGACAATGTCTGCCATGGGAATTTTTCTTGCCAAATGCACGGCCAACAAAAATATATCTGCTCTACTGCATTTTGCATCTTCTTTTCATTCCTGAAACAGGAACCTCCTCCTTCTAGGCAATGCTCTTTACAAACATAAAATAGAAATTAAAGCAGGCACCACAAGAGGAGTTCATGCTAGGCAAGCGATTAGAAAGCTGGAATTTAAAGTACAGTCATCAGAAGCATATTTCCATACTTCAACCCTGCCTGCACTGCTGCTGAAATAGTGCAAAGCAAAGGAAACAGGATGAAATTAAACAATACACAAGGTAAGGAAAAGCATATGTTTTATTTCCATGCTTGTTATTCACTGGTCAAAGTTTACCTTTGAGCATGAATTGGATTTTTCCTGTTGATTCCTCCTCACAGGTTCAGCTGCAACTTTACCTCGTGCCAAGGGTAAGGACTGGCATAGATATTTTCTATTGGCAGCAGATGATGTTGCTTGGCTCTTGCTTGCACCACAGCTACAGGGAAATAAACTGTGAAAGAAATTGGAATCCAATTAATTTCACTGTCCCCTACATGAAACAGCCCTTTCCTCCTTCATGTGTAGTTACCTGGTTATACTTAGCCTGAAAAATGGAATGCCTTTGCTTTCTTAGACATTGCCTTTTTCTGCAAGTACAAATCCCTGCTACAATACAAACATCATTTACCTTCTGTCTCATGGGGGTGCAGTCCCTCTCAGCCTCATCAATGGGGACTGGCCACTAAACCCAACTTAGTCCAACAAACTAAAACTTTGTGGGATATAGAATCACAGAATCTTAGAATTGTTACAGTTGGAAGATACTTTAAAGATCACAGAATCAGTGAGGCTGGAAAAGACCTCTGAGATGATCAAATCCAACCCATGACCTGACACCACCTCATCAACTAGACCGTGGCAGTAAGCACCATGTCCAGTCTTTCCTTAAACATCTCCAGGGACAGTGACACCACCACCTCCCTGAGCAGCCCATTCCAATTTTCATCAAGAAACTCCTCCTGACATCCAACCAGAACCTCCCCTGGAGCACCTTAAAGCCATGTGCTCTTATCTTGTCACTGCTGCCTGGGAGAAGAGAGTGACACCCATCTCACCACAACCCTCTTTCAAGCCAGAGCAAGAAGGTGCCCCTCAGCCCCTTTTTCTCCAGGCTAAACAACTCGAGCTCTCTCACAGCTCCTCATCAGACCTGTGCTCTGTGGATACCAATTCCATGTTTTTCAGGACAAAGGTAGATTACACTGTTGATAATTCTACCCATTTCACGCTCACTTGGCCTCTACACTGTACCACCATACATTTCACATCTTTTATACTATTTATACAAATGTATCATTATGTTTAGGCCACATGAGGATAACAGGGGAGGTGATTGTTTCCTCACAATTCAGTCCTGGCAAGACTTGTCTGGAATATTATGTCCATTTCTGGATCCTCAACACAAGAATGACATAGACATGTTGGAGTGAGTCTAGTGAAGGACCACAAACTGCAGTGGATCACCTCTCTGCAAGGGAAACACTTCTAAAAGGTAATCTTAATGAAGATCTAGTAACAGAAGGAAAGCTGGAAATACTGAGGAGAGTAGTTAAAAAGAAATGCAGATTTTTTGGAAAGAGAACTACCTTAATGGATTAGGGCCAAATTTGACATCTAAGCCTTGTCTCAACTGAATCTGTTCCAATGCAAATGCAGGACAAAAATGCTACTTTTATTTTTAACAAACACTCACACATAGATACACTGTACTCAACAGCACTAATCTGTACAAAAAGATCACCAGAAACTGAATACAACTAATTTCTTTGGTGACTACAAGAAAGAACAAAATTAATCTTAGCCAGCAGGACAGAAACATATGGATCAAACTAAAGGAACCTGCCAGAGACGATACAAAGCATTGGTGCATTTCAGATCACCACCAGAAGTGACTCAGTAGTATAATGAGTGTTAATTTAAAATGCACCAGCTGGGCACTCAAGTACAGTCACTGTGTGGGGGCTGGAGTGCTCATAAGTTTGGGGAGCTGAAGTGGGTATCAGCTTGGAGAAGCCAATTCATGAGCTGTCTCAGAATCAGCATTGCTTCAGTATTTTCAACAGTAAAAACCCACATCCTTCTCAGGGCAAAAGACAAGCTCAATCTCTGCATTTATGACGTCACCATCACCTCAAAATTGCCTCATAGAATCTATACTCTGGAAGCAAAGAGCAGAGTTGGCAGGATCCTCCCTGCATACATTTGAACTAACATTGCTTTTTTCCCCATGGAAGTTGTTTGCTCATCCCTCTAGAATTTAGATTTTAAAAAACCAAACAAAACAATAAGAACAAAACCCAACAGAAAAAGTCTTCAAATATTATCTTTGGCAGAAAACTACTATCAGCTGTGAAAACCCACCAAGATGGAAGTGTAAAAAGTAAGCAAAAAAGAAAATAAATTATAAATTCCAAAGGAGGCAGTGACTCAGAAGGCAGGTGGCTCTCAGACCACTTCTCCCCAGACAGACTTGGTCTCTCCTCACCCAAGGAACCCCCTTTGCTCTCGACAGCCTGTCAAAGCATTAACACAACTTCCACTTTAAATACACACACAGAGCAGATCTAACACAATCATTCACCTCACACTCCCTGTCCATGAGCACCACTCCTCCCATGGATAACACTGCAGACACACACAGACACCCACAGTTTTCATCTCAAATGGGTCACACGTGACACACAAATGTCACTTTGCACTCAGTGGAAACTGATCATCTTAGCCATCAACACACAGCAAGACCTTGGTTTTCACTCAATTTCTCGCCAAACTTTTTCCTTAAAAATTTTCTTATTTATACAGTGCAAATACAAGAGGCAGTGGCACTGGATAATTTGTTGTATATTATAAGAAAAAGCATTTTTAGAGTATTTAAAGAGGAGATACTGATTACTTTGAAATGTTAAGATGGGCTAATAGGACTTGAAATCAATTTAGTACAATCTCAGTTACATTTGATCTTTTCTTCTCCTTTAAGTACCTCTCTCAAAGCTGAGCCATACTTGGAAGTAAACAGTCTTCACCTGAATCTAAATTTAGCTTCTTCAAAATCAAATAGCTTCACCCAGTTAAATGATATGAAGATTTTTTTCCTAAAGAACTTAAAGAGATGTACAGGGCTACCTAATGAAGCAAAAGCAACCATGTTAAAACAAACCCCATCCCATGCATCCAGAACAGACACAGCTGACAAAACCAAAGTGAGGAACAGAGAGAAAACAGCAGGCACTGGATGAATCCTCAGGAAAACAGAATGACTAAGCTGCAACTAAGATCTTTCACTTTCCTCATTTTCAAAGAAAGGATGAAACAAGCACCATCAATAAGATGCACAGTCTTGGTGCTCTGGGAAGCCAGTGGAGAGACACCCAGTGATTGCAGTAACCCGGTTCACCCCAGCTGTTTCTGTGTCCCTGCAGTGTGACAGGGCTCGGGGCCTGTCTAACATCGCTGCTGGCTCTCAGCGGCTCTGGCAATGCACAGAGGTGCAGTCAGCTCCTGGGGGCAACGTTCCTGCTGCTTGGGCTGCCTGGGAAGGCACAAACACCCTCTTTGTGCACAGTTTGGGACTTCAAAAGTAATTCCTTCTGACAGCCCACGATTGATGGGAAATGCCACAGTTCTACAATATTGACAATATTATGAAATTAAACCGCTCTTTATTAGTTTAAACTATTAAGGAAAATCTATAATTAAACTATCAAGTTCAGTAGAGAAGATTTGTTTAGGAGGAGAACAGCAGCTTTAAGGAAAGTGGTAGTTAATGCAGGCCACTTAAGAAAGTGGAGATGGTATTTTTTCTGCTAACTGGATTAAAAGGCATTATCTGAAGAAGCCAAATCAATGGTAATTACCTAACAAAAGGTTACTGTGAACTAGACCTGATGGTAAAGTGGGGCATTTATATGTTAAAATGTGGACTCAAAAAACACAGTCAAATTACAGGACAGCATTTGGTAAGGGCCATCTACCTTCTGGAGTCTAAAATATCAGAGTTTTGGAACAAAAGGAGAAGAACGAAAAAGACAAAAAGTAAAAGCTCAAATCAGATATTATTACTAAGGTTTTATCTACACAATGGAACTCAGGAAAATTAACCCAACTAATTTAACTGGATTTGTCTATATCCAATAAATTCCTTTGGAAACACTTCCATCTGTGAATAAAACGCTGGCCTAATTTGGTTTGGCTCATCTTGCCTTCGAAGTGAGTTAAGCTGAATTCACTGGAGGCCACTTTAATTATGAATGGGATAGTGCAGACAGGGACTTGGTAGGATTTAAGCTGCCCTCTTTAAATTCCTACATTTAGTTGATTTGCATCAATTTTCCCTGGTATCTTGTGTAGGCAAGTCCTGAACAGATACATTAGACACAGAGGTGGAAAAAACGCAGAAAGAAAGAAGCTGTACTGAAGAATCCTTGGCTCTGTGGGAACCATCAAAGAAGAGCTGTCCAAGAGGACTGTTCAAGTACTTCAGCTCCAGTTCTAGGATAAATACCATCAAGGTTCAGGCACCAACTGGGAAGTATTTTAAAAACGCAGCTATATTTCAATTTTCAGAAATGCTATTTAAAGAGTCTACTATTTGCTTACATATTTGAATTATTTCAAGCTAGAACTATAATGAAAGACACAAATTATCTTTAGATGAGATTTTTACAACTGTATTTTCATGGAGCTTCAGAGGGTTTTCGTAAGACCATTTTTCTTACTTAAGAGTGATTACATTTTCAGAAGGAAAAAATGTCACAGATAAACAAGAAGTCCATAGAAACAGGTGTCCTGAACTGGAATAAACCAAGCAAGAGACATAATCTTTTCAGGTAAGGATCTTCTACACCCCTGCATCGGTATTTTTTCAGGATAAAACACCACCATTGCTATAGCATTGCTTTTCCAAACAAGAAAACATGATATAGATAACAAGATAAAACCTTTTCTGGAGAATGAATGTAAGTCAATTACAACATTTCCCTTATTTTATTCACAAGGGTCCTCATAATGTGTTAATTGTATTCTAACAGAAAACAGCTGTGCAAAGGATAAATGTAATGCCACTGATAAAGTCAGAATTTCTCTGAAACAAATACCTTAATATTAAAACAAATTCAAGTATTAATTATTCTTTCATCTATGAGAGTGATAAAGAAGTAGGCAGTATTATATTGCACTGGCAAAATGACAATTAGGCTTTCAGATGTTAATCTGAGGCCTCTTATTAAATGCAGTTTCACTAAGTAACATGCATCTCCTTTATTCAAATATATCTCCAAAGAAGCAACCTGAACAAACTAGATTTCTTCCTCATTTGGATTTTTCTCCTATTTTTTCCCCTAATTTTCCTCATTTATGATTTTGTCCCGATACAGCAAGAAGATTTTATATCTTTATATTATATAGTGAATATATTTCTCTGAATGCCATCCTTCTTTCTAATACAGATGGTATGGTGGCCAAAACTCTAATCTTAACACAGCTTTCTCTCCCGAAACATCTATCATGTACTCAGCCTGCATAAAATTAACGTCAGTGCAATGAACAGCATGCATTCTGAGCAGCCATTTTTGGATATCTATAACGTGAAATTTCATGACTTTTTCCCAAGTCAGCCTTGCATGAGGAGTGACCCACTTGGGCCTGTGGGCACCACGAGAAGCCTTCAGCCCCACAGCCAGCCCCACCAGCCGCACCCTTTGCACTTCCCCGCATTTTGAGCTCTTTACCTCCCTACTTCTCCACTGCGACATCTGAAATCAATTGTCATAGCAACAGGAGCCTGAGCCTTCATTCGCACTGCAGATCAGCCTCCTGATCAGCCGCTGTCACCGGGGCCTGACCCCACTGCGCACAGCCCCGGGTGACACGGGAGCTGTGGGCTCAGCCCGAGCTCTGCCCCACAGCCCGCTCCTGAGGGGACACCCGGGTGACACCCAGGTGACACCGGAGCCGCGAGCTCAGCCCAAGCCCTCCCCTGCAGCCAGGTCCTGAGGGGACACCCAGGTGACGCCCGGGTGACACTGGAGTCGCGGGCAGGCAGCGGCTCAGCCCGAGCCCTGCCCCACTCCTGAGGGGACACGCAGGTGACACCCGGGTGACACCGGCGGCGCGGGCCCGGCCCAAGCCCTGCAGCCGCTCCCCTCCCCTGCTGCCACTCGCCGCCAGCAGCAGCTGCAGCAAAGCCGCCCTGCTCAGCTCAGCGGGGCTGGGGCCGGCGCTGTAAACAGACACACAGCTGATTAAAGCTACCTTTAAGCAAGTGGTTAATTTGACTTACAATAGAGTTTAAGTAAGAGGTCCTTGAGGCAGGTGTTGGATGGGTGTTATGCTGCTGGTTTTTGGTGAGGAAAATAATCCATTTTTGCCACAGTAGAAGGTATGAATAAGCAAAATTTTGTCCCCTGAGAAATCTGGAAGAAAAAAGAAAAAGCGGTAGAATATTAATCATTACACTTCTACTATTTGAATAATAATAACTGCCAAAATAGACTTCACCTTTGACGTTAGAAGCCTAACAGATACTACTCAATACAGATAAATTACCAGATATGGTAATTTGCATTAAGAATATTACTTAGGCACAACCCAGACAATTAATAAAAAAAGAATTATGAATGTACAAAAATATCCTTATGACCTTCCTACATGAAAATGGCACCTTGCACTTGGAATTTAACAGTTCTTTGTCCTAAAATTCATCAAATACAGCTTTGAAAGTTTGCTTCTCATAAGCTTCCAAAAACCTGAAGCAATGAACTAATGAAGAGATATCCAGGAGAAGACTCAATCAAAATAGCCACTCTTTTTGATGAAAGTAGATGAGCACATGAAGAAAGAAGGAACACCATTTCATGGGGTTTATTTATTTTTAAAAGATACAGCAGTTCCCTTTCCATATAATCTAGTCCTATCTCCTAAGAATAAATCCTGTTGCTTGCAAATACATAATCCAATTACTATAAGCTTCACCTTATTATTCTAAAAGGCACTTACAATCAGTTTTACTGTTTCTGGTTTTTTAATCCTTTCACAAAACTCATACAGTTGTAACTGGGCCCAACCCCACCAAAATCAGGATTTAACCACCCAAATCTTTTTATCATGGAAAAATTCCTTCTGATAATGCTTTTAAAACAGGCAAAACTATAACAAGGTCCACAATTTTTACAAGTTTGTAAGAATTAGAGAACATAACATTATTTCTTGTTATTTCCTAAAGTACATACACAAGCAACCAAATCTCAATAGATAATGATTCCTATACAAAAACTCCCAGTTTTCTGTGTGACAACTCAACTATAACATGAGTTAAGTACCTAAATTAACAAGTGTTAACTTCCCCAACTCTAACTCGGGTGTATGTAAACTAACATATAGGAGTTAATAAGATTCCTACCTTTTTTTTTTTCTTCACTGTGACATATTTTCCTGCAAAAAGCATAATTATGACCAAAGCATTGTCTTCAATTCTTTGTTGGAACTCACTTATGGATGTAGCACACCACAGATAGCCTCACACTGAAGCAGATTATTTCAAAGTTCGTAACAGCATCAAATGCATCATTTCATACATTGCAAAGGAAATGCAGTCAAACCACACTCGCCTGTGACCTCTCTTTATCACCCTCAGGGAACTTAAAAAAACCCTGTAAAACCCTCAACTTACAGAAGCAATTTTTAATAACTCTTAACACTTTCAAAGGTACTTGGACTGCAGGGGATAGAAATAATCCTCAAGTGTGACTATGCCTCCACATTTCCAGCTATACAATATTACAAACTGAAATATCTGCACTATGAAACTCCCGTTAGCTACTGGGAAACAACTAACAACTCTGACATCCAGCCCCCAAACCAAATGATGATGCTTCTGCCAAGGAGATGTAACTTTTATTGTTGCCCTGGAAATAAACAAGCAAAGTATGTTCTTTTTTTTTTTTTTTCAACACATATTAATAAACGATTGAAGCATTTTTATTATTTTGTTCAACACATCTGCTGCACAAAGTAATAAACACTTTCCAATACTCAGCCTACTTCTTCTGTTGAAAGAGAACTCAACTTAAGTGCTTGCGGTATTTTTTTTTAATTATATCACAATTTACCATTTAAACTAAAATAAAAATTATTCCATTTAGCTTGTGATTGTAAATAAGTTATCTAAAATATTACCATGGCTACTGTAATGGTCAGGGCACAAGGACATGCACATAGGCTGAAAAGGGCTGAACTTTCTCACACATGCATTGGAGCTTCAGCAGTTTAAGAACAACCCTAAACACTGCTTACTCTGCTGTATTCCCCTGTATAGTGGGCCAAGAAACTGAAGAATGCTCCCTATATGACTCCAACTTGGTCTGTGACAAACTACACAAGATATAAAAGCTCAGAATAAAATTATCATGAAATATGAAAAGGTTCAGGATGGAATTTCAGTTGCAATTCTTTCATCATTCAGAGCACAAATTCTGAATTTATCTTTTTACCTTTGCATGGTCCCTGCAACAGCCTCTGTGTGAAGTCAGCAGAGAAAATGAAACGCAGACTGGAGATGCTACATATGTATTGCAAACCAAAGAACTCAATCTCCAACAGGTCTTTTGAAGGTAAGAGTCTGAGACAAATCAGCTGAGGCCATAGATCAGAGATGTTCTTTGTTAAGAATGAATATCCACAGTAACTCTCATTTTTCCCTATTTTTATCCGACATTTCAAAGCAGTCACTAACGAAGAGCTGAAGAAGCTTCCTCCACTCAGTTTCTAGAAATACTTCAGTTTCTCCCAAGATGCTCATGCACTGCTTGTTCTGAACTCAAAAGGGGTTCCATTTTCCACTTCTGCTTCTGACACAGGACTCAAATACTTCCTACAATTTTCCCAGCAGCTTAGGATCAGCTGCACAAGTGCTGAAAACCTCTGCCAATACTCTGTTGCATGTGGATCAGCTTCTCCCCAAGTGTGAGCACATCTCAAGTGTGTGCTTGCTTCCATTATTTTTGTTACATACATGCACACTGAAGTAGCTGTAAATCCAGACATAAATCATCACCTGTAACATCAGCTTTGTGCTTGGATTCTGTCAAGACTTGGCTTCTTCAGTGCAAGTTCTACATTCAGTACAAGGCCTTGCCCACTGCTCGTTGGTTCTTTGCAATTTTTTAATTTAGCTCAAGCAACATATGAGGGAAAAGATATCTCTAATAATAGGGAAGCAATAATATTCAAGAAATAATAACAAGATCACCAGCAGGAAGGGGTATTCATGATAAAGATGGCCACTATCAGTACTGGTCTTCTTAAAGACAAAGGATAAGTACCAAAGAAATGATAATTCTATCCTAGCTATGGAACTGTGTCTGTGTCCTGCAGATGTCTGTGTTGAAAACTGTGGGGGGAAGGATGCAAAATTTGACACATAGCATCTGTCTACAGCTCAGCTACAAAAGATTCATGACTAGCTAATGTTTCATGTTCTTGCAGATCCCTGTGACAGTTGTCATTCCCCAGAGTAAGGCAGCACCTCAATGATCTAACTTTTCAAAGACAAGTTCTTGAGCACAGTCTGAAGTGCTGGCACAAACTCAGTTTCTTTTTTTCTTTTTCTTCATCACTTGAAATCCCTTTATAATGACTGCATGATAAACACCTATTGCTTTATCTATGTCCTAAGTCTGTAGAGTCTGTCACAAGTTACTGATGAAGGAAAGGATTTCTCTTCCTGCTAGAAAAAAGTCTTACTGTGACCAGTGTTCTTGCATGTGAACACATTCCTCCCCTTCTCAGCTTATGCCAGTTTGACTCAGAAAATGTGTGCAGTGGATTGAGCTGACAGGGATATGAAGGCAGAAGCTTAAAGGACATCAAAAGTGTTAGCAGTATGAGCTCTGTATAAATAGTCTTACTGATACAAGTCTCCAAGCATCCTTTATCTTCTTGTACACAGAGATTAGAGGAAAGCTCAAATGCTTAATTGTATGTCAAGTGCACAGTCAGTGATTAAGGGTTCAGTATAGTCTTTAGAAATGGAGTTTGCAGCACATCCATGCCTTAACGGAGACAATTCAGCTGCTATTTTAAACACAAGGCTTGACTGTCTGTTACTCTGCAAGTTACATTGTTCCTCGCATCAAGGCAAAACACCTAATGGTGATTTTTCCACATTCCTCTTAAAAATACTGATCTACTCAATTGGTTCATCCCACAGCCTCAGTGACAGACTGATGAGAAAGTTCTCCCTCTTACAACTACCCTAAAAAAAGCAGCAGGATTGAACTTCTGAAATTCAGGTTATGTACAAAAAGCAAGCACTTTCAAGTCCTCAGGGGCACGTAAGACAGAAAGAATAGCAAGCTATGAGCAGGCATTTGTTTAACGTGCTGGAATTCAGCAGAAGCTGGAATACCAGCTCGGTGTGTGCTGAGCTAAATGAGCTCCAGCAGGGAAGAATACACACACACGATGCAGCAAAACAGAACTGGGTAATTTCTCCCCAGCCCTGAGACTCCCACCCTTATTTCTGTGAAACATGATGTTCCTCAGTTACTGCATTTAGTTTAGAAAATGAAACTAAGTAGAATAGAAGGCTTAATTGCTTTTCATTCTAAACCCCCCTCCAAAGATTTTTAAAACTCCAAAATTTTAAAACAGCTAGAGATACAAATGAGGAAATAGAATGTCTTCAAATGAGACATGGAATCCAGAATGATTCATTTTACACCATTTTGAAGATACATAAGTATAGCAACTGTGTGTTTCACTTAGACTACGTAAGTAGTTGAAAATCCTGCAGGAAGAAAGTCATTCAGTGAAATGAATGTGAAATTATCTAGTATTAAGAATGGTTGCTCATCAAAAAGTTTTTTTAAAAATGCCCTAAACAGTAGAAAAATCCCTTTCATTTAGTCAAATAAATTTGGTAGCACAGACTTAGTTTTCTTTGGCCATAAATAAGCTGTAACTACCTCTACAGTTATGATTTTTCCTGTAATTCAGGCAATATGAAAAATAATAATTAATAGGAAATACTCAGGCTAAACAAGGAGAACTAAAAGCTGATGAATCAAGGAAAGTGTTATAAGGAAACATGCAGCAGAATTGCACACACAAAAAAAGCAACAGCAACTAACAGATATTCCAAGTTTGATGTTAAAATAGCCTAATTTGCGACCAAGTTCAACGGGATTAATGGATATTCAGCATCTCTAAGAAGTAGCCCATTAGTTCTAATTGCCACTGTCGTCATCCTCTATTATTGCATTCTATGGAAAAGCAGGAGATGGAGTTAAATAGCACTGTGAAACTAGGAAATTCATAATGCCAGGAAAAAACATGGAAAAGGCTATTGATTGCAAAACAGACCCTGGGGGTGGGGGCATAAAACCCTTCACTACACTGAATATTAGTGTCTACAGGCAACAGCAAAAAATAAACAAAACAGTGCCTGCATTTCTAAAACT
Source organism: Trochalopteron elliotii (assembly GCA_024734555.1). Classification (NCBI taxonomy): domain Eukaryota; kingdom Metazoa; phylum Chordata; class Aves; order Passeriformes; family Leiothrichidae; genus Trochalopteron; species Trochalopteron elliotii. Next base: position 2,893,656 of record JANPWX010000396.1, read on the forward strand.
TAGATACCAAATTCACACATGAAAAGAGCACCTGTAAACTAAATGAAGAACAATCTCTTCTGAAACAAACAGCCCATCATGAACTCCCAGACAGAAAAAAGAGAGGAAAATACAAAAAGAATCTGCAGTCTCCTTGAGCCTTAGCTGACAAACGTGATGACAACATCACTCTGAGGAATTAGGACATATTTGTAGAGCTTACTGCAAGCTTCAGCATATAAATATCTTTCAATTTAATCTGCTGCAGAGAAAAATATTTATATATTTTTTAAACATCTGAAATTGAATTCTGAAAGGAATTCAGAAATACCTGTATTTTTCCCTGCATTTTGTCATAAAAGCCTTGGAAAGTTGACAGATACATTTAAAAAATCCTTTAATCCAAAAAACTATTCTCTTTCCTATTCAATATTTTTTCTTTATGTTAAAGACATTGATCAAGCTCCTCTGCTTTGCTGCTGATCAGAAGCAAGATGCACAGCAGAATTGATTGGGAGTTGTTGCTGATTATTTTTAGAAACAAATGTTTCAGCATTTTGGACAATACCCACTGTCAATGTATTAGAAATTATTCAAAAACTCATGGCAGAAAATGGCTCTGCCTGACTAGCAGGGCTGCTTATTAGCCAGAAATGCAAGGAGGAGAGAGAGAATTCTGTTACTGTTGGTTCAGAATAAAAAGTTGGGGATGTGGAGCAGGAACGATTTCAATGAAGATCTTTAAGTTCATTTAGGTTTTATATGAAGCACAAATGGCTGCGTGGGAGGAAGGGACAGAAAATTATGATTTGATGCAGGGAGTTGGTCCCACAACAACAGATCAGTAGTGCTGGGGGAGACAGATGCTCAACAGACAGACAAGACTATAAGCCACACAAAAGGAATTTAAAAAAACCCAACAAACCCCACCAAAAACAAACAAACAAAACAAAACCCCACAAAACAAAACAAATCCCTCAAGCCCCCCAAAACAAAAAACTCAACCAAGAAAAAAAGAAAAAAACCACATGAAAAAGAGTTTGCTTGATGCCATGGTCTTCCATCATCTGCAAAAACCCAACTATGTTTCAATTTGGTGGCTTAAGGAGTGACCAACCACAGTGCAAGAAGCAGAACTCTCATTTCCCCTGCTTAGCTTTGCAGAAACCTATTTGAATAAACGATGGCTCTCTTTTTTATGTCAGTCACTCTGCCAGACAGGCACTGTGTGCTGTGGTGGTTTAACCTCAGCCAGCCCAGCCTCACACAGCTCCTCAGCTGCCCCCCCTCCAGCAGGACCTGGGGGAGAACTGGGAAAGATAAAAGGTGGAAAACTCCTGGGTTGAGATGGAGAGAGTTTTACAGGGAGAGCAAAGCAAAACAAGGAATCAATTCAGTGCTTTCCGTGGTTGGGCAGGTGTTCAGCCATCCCCAGGAGGGCAGGGCCCCCTGACACAGAATGGTGGCTGGGGGAGACAAGCACCATCCATCCAAATGTGCCCCCCCCCTTCCTTCTTCTTCCCCCACTCTGTGTACTGGGCATGACGTCCCAGGGTCTGGAACATCCCTGTGTCAGTGGGGGTCACCTGTCCTGGCTGTGTCTCCTCGCAGCCTCCTGTGCACCTCCAGATCCCTCCCCAGCCTGGAAGCAGGAAAAGCAGGAAAGGCCTTGGCTCTGTGTGAGCCCCGCTCAGCAATGACAAAAACATCCCTGATCATCAAACCTGTGCTCAGCACAAATCCAAAACACAGCCCCATACAGACAGCGTGAAGAAAATTAACTCTAGCCCAGCCAAAACTAGCAGATGTGCAATATTCACTCACTTGAGTCAGCTTTTCTCTTCTGTACAAATGTTTGGGAAAAACCTCTTGCTTTTCTGTTTGCTGAACCAGTTGATTAACCAGCAGTGTTCTCCATTTCATGACAGACAGAATGAGCTCATTTCTTGGAGCTGCAGTCAGTACACACTGAAAAGCAAACTATCTGTGGGGAGTTCATGATACTTGAAAATTTAAAAAGGTACAAGCTGAACTTTACCCAGTTGATAATAATTTGGTTTTTCAAGCACTAGCTTCAAGTAAAAGTGGTATGTCAAGAAAAGAAGAAGGTCACCACCATCAAACAGTCAAATATTTAAACTTGGATCAGAACTAAGGTCATGCACTAATGTTTGTGTTTTAATTAATATAGAAATGGATCTGGTTATGTGCATTGTAATATATGCAACTCAGAAACCACACAGCAACTACTATTTTCTTATGCATAACAATAATGTTTTCTGTGATGATGATCTCTATAGATTGGAGAGTTTAGATAAAAGGAAGAAAAAAAAATACCACTTCCATAAATAGATTTCATCCAAAAGAGATTTAGTTGCAAAGAACTTCTTGGGCAACTTCAAACAGTCCTGAATCTGACCTGTGAATTTTTCCACAGCTTATGTGACTGAATATCTACTCCACCTATACAAATCCACATCTGCTTGATTAAATTAGACTGCCAGTCTCTTAAGTAAAGCCATAGCCAAATGGCCCAAAGTTATACAAACTATCTCCAGCAGGAGGTTGGAAATCTGGCTCTGTACCTTCTCTGTAATTCAAATGATAGAATTTAAGCTCTCAAACAGGAAGACATTCAGAGAATTCATATTATAATTGCAATTGCAACTTAGAGATAAGCAGTAAACATTCCCATAATACTTTACCTCTGGAACATCAGACACTGAATAGAATGTCACTCCAGCCTGTGTCACTCCTGAAAGCTGACCTTGGAAATCTTCCTGTCCTATCAGGCCTTGTACAAACCACTACAAGAATTTACTAAGGGACAGATTTGCTCACATTGTTCTCAGTTCTTTCCATGAACTAACCCATCTGTTAAACACTGAGATGAAGGCACACACATCTATGGGAGCACAGGCTTCAGCAAGGGCCTTTCTTTTTTCCCTGTGGAGACAAAAAGAACTGAAGCTGTAGTGTATCAGGTTTCTTACTGGAGAAACCTGGCTGAAAACATACCTGAACTGCTGGAAGTCTATCACTTTGCCTTGCTAACACAGAACAGCAGCAATGAAGTACTGTTTGTAATGGAAAGGCTGTAGACAGGTGGATAGACTCACCATGCCTTGGCTGAGCAGGAAAAATGGCCAGCATGTATTGCTCTGAAGAGTGCTCATGTGCTAAGGAGGAGCAGGGAGCAACTGCAGTCTCTTCCCTTCTCCTGCATCTGTATTTTCAACAGCCTGAAAAAAACACTGAAAATTTTTCAGCTCCCTGCTCATTGTAGGTAGAGGGGTAAGGATGAAATTTGGAGTTTAGCTTCTATTTTTTGCTCTCCCTTCTCGGCCTTGGAAAGTTTCTCCTGGGCATTACTAAGCTGGCTATGATGTCAAACAGCACACTGTATGTACTATGTACTCTGAAGAGAAATAAAAAGAAACACTTAGGCCTTATACCTCATTTGCAATGTGCTACAGTGCCTCAGTGAAGATAAAATATCCAGTATTCTTGCAGAAGGCCTTAAAAATAGAAAAACAGCCTTGTGATTGTGAAAGCTAGGAATAAAGTTAATTACAATAGTACATCAGAAGCTGAACCAACAAGCATAAGCATGATAAGCCACATACAGTCCTGTGATCTTCCAAATTTATAAATAGCTCCAACATTTTTCAGAAATAGAAGGCAGATCTCAATGCTGAAGGTGCCAATCTCTTCAGTTTTATCTGGACCCATCTATCTCCTCTTGGTTAATAACAACACATGAGGATCAGCATGCTTCAAGGCACACTTAATATCTGTGAATTCACAGAATGAATAAACCAGTTCCACATGCAGAAAACTTATTTGAGAAATCCTATCAGTTTTGCAGGAAATTGTTCTGCAAGCAGCAGAGAGAAGGAAACATCATTTTCTTTGGATTTCTGTCCTTTAATACCCTAAACTTGTGCAGCCACCAGCACATCCCAGAGTTAGCCCAGACACATGCATGCACTTCTGTCAAACAGTGTAACAAAGAAGTACCATGCTAATTTCAGGGATTTTTTTCTCCACCAGCCAAACTTTCACAAAAGAGACAATTGGATTCCTCTTGGGGGGCACCTCCTCTCAGTGGTGCTTTAATTGTCACAAGAATCAAAATTGTATCTAATTGTCTCATCATAGCATTGAGCAATCCAGCAGATACTTTCAGAATCAATGAAAAGATATTGAAATGATTTCTTGTACGTAGTAAAATATCTGTTAACAACAATTGCTGGAAAGAGTGTAAATCTCTCCTAATTTCTGCATAAAGGGAAAGATCATTCCCTCACAAAATAAAATACCTCACCATAAAAATTTATCCAATTACTCACATAACTTTTCAACCAAGACATTTAATAAGATATCCTTTTAATCCCTGCCTGTTTAATAAGACAAACAAGACATTTGGTAGTTTATTATACCACCAGTGCACAATTCATTTTTGTAGCACAGCAACAATAAATAACACAAATGAAACAGTCAAATCTCACAGCCTCCAGTGAAACAATATTTGGAATATAATTACACGCAGTACACATTTTGCAAAGGATGTAGACTCAGTTCCAAATTTAGCAAAATGTGACCTGGAAGTAAGTGTCTGGGACTTCACCGCAGTGTTTGTTTGACCTTTTTTCAGTCTTGAAATTTACTGTTTGCTAAACGTAGTTTCAGCTTATAAGAGTGTTAAGGCTCCTCTACTCCTCAGTAAGGAATTAAGTGCTCCATGAAGAGATGCTTTTAGAATCTTGCTGGTCTAATTTACACTGTAACTTACTTTAGTTACTCAAAACTTTATTCTCTCTGGGTAAAGTTTCCAAAGATTTTAAGCATCCACGTGAAACAAATGATGTCAGTTTTTCATGCTTTAAATATACAGAGGTAGCTCAAAAGAAATGTGAGAGGAGATGATTTACTTGGAAGCAAGGTATTTCCTGTCTTCTCTATGAAGTGGCTTTCTTCTTTTAGCAATACAAACAGTGCCAGCTTCTCCAGCCATATGTTCTCTGCCCTTATAGACATTAAAAACACTCAGAGATCAGGTATGGATAGCTTTTGTTTAATTTACTGAAATCCTTTCTGGCTTTGCAGGGGAGGTAATTCAAAACCACATGAATTTAGTCATAAATATGACTCTGAATGAACTTAGGCTGGGCCATAATTTAGTTGTGCAATGCTAAAACTCTACTACAGAACCCATGCAGTATCTAGAACAGGTAGACATATTTATTTTGAGCCCTCCTGATTTTAAAGGTTTTAACACATTAGAAATTAAAAGAGTTTCTAACCACCTTATCTAAAATAGTAATACCTCAAGATAGACAAAGATCATACTTTCATTATGCAGCCACTGTCTCTATTTTTGTCTGCAGACACCATGCTAATATGCACATCATATTATTAACAGCAAAACCAATGGAACAGAAATTCTCATGGGCTTCATGCTAAATAATTATAAAAGGAGTGTATAAATACTATCAAAGTATACTGCATCAAATGCTTAAACTGTATCCTTCCACTGCTCTTTATTGTTAATTTTCACAGATTAACATTCTTAGATTAAGATATATTTCTATAGAATGACAGGATCTTTCTCTAAAATAAACCAACCAATATTTAAATTAAATTTATACTCTGATGATTAGATTGTCCAGTAAGAACTTTTTTTTAAGGACAGATTGAATTCTTTTCACCCAGGTCTAGAACTACCTACCTCAGAAAAATAAGTTTACTGTGAAAAATAAATCTTCCAAACAAGAATTTCCTGAAATTCCATGAGAAACTACCTTGGACAGTACTGGCTAAGAGAAGAAATACACTGGCCTGAAAAGCTCTGTGAAGTTCGTGCTTTAGAGACATGGATTCAGTGATGAAAAACAGGATTTACACAGCTCGAGCAAAAGAGAATGAATCTCATTTCTCACTGTGGAATAGCACTTAGAAGTATTTTACTCTACTTTTAATACATAGCAAAAGTAATTTGATTTCATGAGAACTGAGTAAATTAGTTTAGTTCACACTGACAAAGTAAGTGATTAAAGCTGTAAAGGCACGTAGCAGAGGTAAGGAGCACTAACTAGAATGTTGATGTTTTCTACATCTCCATGTTTGCACTCAGTCACAGTATGCACCTCATGCCATAACAATATTGTTGTTATTGTGTAACATACTTGTCTGATAATAGACAGTTATTAAATAACCAATCCAACTAGAAATTAAATCTCAGAATGACAGAGCATTGCCTGTAATTGCAACACAGTTCTACTTCCACCCACATTAGGCAGAGCTGCCCAAGTATCCTAATGCAGCAGTTAGTCTTTATTAATTGTATCTTAATGAGGACTCCTAGGACAAATTCAATATTGCAATTCAGACCATAATCAAATGGTACATCATCTTAAATCAGCCTAAAATGAACGAACTGCCAAATGATGAATTCAAGAGTAAGCTGTCTGTAGTGGCAGGTAATGTGTCCCAGTTACTTGCAAAACCAAATGCCACTGCTCTATAATAAGCCAACTTCTGTAAAAATACTACCACAGCAGCAACCAAGATGGCACTTAAATAAAATGGAATAACATTTGTGTCTTATCACTCTGACTACAAGTTATAGTAACTGCATCAGAAAATTAAAAGTGATAACCACCTCCTCACTACAGGAAAGTTCTGGGACATGGCTTACATCCCAAAGAAGGCACTTTCCTACCAACTCGTAGGCAGGAGTTTGTTGTGCTTTGGGTGATGCTGGGAAAAGCAGCTGCCTGATACAGATGTGTAAAACAAACTAGAACCTGGAAATTCCTTCGCAAAGGAGGAGCATCCAGGAGGCACTGGGAGGAAAGGTGAGAGATACTTGGGCTGATTCACAAGCCAACCTTGCTCAAGTAGACACTGAGCTTAGTAGGACCTGAAGGCTCCCACAGTTCAAGACAGCAACACAACAGCACCTGTGACTTGAAGGTTCAGCCAGCTAAACCAGGGCATCGAGGGGCACACAGTGAAATTAGGTTCTGTGAAGTTGGTAAAAGGAATATCCAAGAAGGATCTACTTTTACAAAAACAATTAATAGCTTAAAAGAGACTTATAGCATTTAAAAAATTTATGCAAGGTGGAATAATTGAGTTTCCTCCTTTCACTTCAAGTCTGCAGGTTCCTTGGTCTACTCTAATTTTTCCCTATTCTGGACCTTAAAAACCAAAATCTAACAGAAGCATACAGTAGAATTAAGACAATTCAGATGCACAAACAAGATACTTTGGATAAATTTGGTTTAGATTAGATACACAGAGTTAATAGTATACACAGGGCTAACCAGTATTACCTGAAATCAAGGTTGGAGAAGGTAAACCACATGAGCCATGCAATGTTACGACTCCTGAGAAGCAAGTACAGAACTTTTTTTCAGTTCAATTAGGCACAAAATGAGGCAAGATTAGAGTCTGACTTGTCTCATGCAGGCATTGCTTATCTCTATTTAACTACTATCCCTAGCAAGAGAATGGAATTGGCTGGAGCCACTGCCCCAAATAAAATAATCATTTTTAAAAGATTAAAGAAGCCATTAACATGGATTGACTTTGTCCTAGCAGAACAGAGCAATGCAATCTGCTCAGTGCTGGTGATCTGGCAAGGACAAATCAAAGTAGTCTGACACCCAAGTAGAGAGACAGGGACTTGCAGATGCTGAGTGCAGTGTCCAAACTCACAAGGACTTCTGAAGTGACAATGGTTCCAAAGGAAAAATTCTCTATTCAACTCATGGATACAGCTGCTTCTCCATGATCAAAATGGATACTTATGCAATTCTCAGCAAGAATCCCAAAGGTTTTACTAATACCATACTTAATCCTTAAAAGCTTAAATAAAATCCAGTATGCACAGAGGAGGGTGGAGCTTGGAAAAAAATTGTGCATCAGCTATAGAGAGAACTGATGAGCTCAGCAATAGTTCAAGAGCCTTAAGACAGTTTGGAACATCAAGTCCCACTTCTGAAAGGAAGAGACAAAGAAACTGTGTTGAAGCAGAGACAGACAGAGAATCTACACTCAAGCAGAGACCTATGGCTGCCACTCAAAAAAACCCCCCGAAAAACAAACAAAAAAAAAAACACCGAAAAAAAAGCCCCCAAAACAACAGAGAACTGGAGAAATTCATGCTTGAAGGTAGGAAAGAAAGATCTGTGAATTCTAACTTTGCTTTTTTGCTTATCCACACACAATCCAGCCTGTTTATACATGCATTTGGTATGAAGGTTTGCTTGAAAGTAAACATTTTTCAGAAGATATTGCATTTGTTTTTGTTTAAATAAATCCTGAATTAATTCAGAACTGCCATATTTGTAGATGCATATGTGCTTAGGCCTATCTGAGTGCAGTGTGGGGGAACCCTCTGGCCAGAAGCTGGACCTGACACATCCATACAAGGTACTGAGATGATGTGAAAACAGATAACACAGAAGCGGGAGGCTTGGAAAACCTGGAGAAATGAAGGCAATAAAGAGAGCAAGACATGAGACAGAATTATCAGCATGAGGAGGAGGGAGAAGGACACTGCTTCTACAGCAAACTATGTTTCTTTACTCCCTATTGCTGTTGAGAAAGTTCTTTGCAGTGAATTTCAAACCCAAGGTTAAGCTTCAAAATTAGAAACAAATCCATTAAATGAAGATACCAGGGTAGATACAGTGTCCATGCTGCAGTGCTATGGACTGTCAGGAGTTCTGCTGGGGCTCCTTCACAATCACAGTGAACAATGACAGAAAACTTCATCTGCAAGTAATGGAGAATTAATCTCTATGAAGTATTTTAAAGGGTATTTAGCAACCCAAATTAAAAATACAGTTCCCATGTACTTAATTTTAGTATAATGTTCAAGACAGATGCTGTAGTTCCAAATCAAAGCTACAGACCACAGTTTCTCATACTTTCCATGTGTACATGGTAGAGAGTAATTATTTTCAGCTCCATTCAATTTGCTGAAACTCCCTCCAAGCACTTTTGTGGACCTCATGTGGCAGGGGAGGCAAAAGCAGTAGGGAAGAACATCTCAATCCAGCACTGCTGCCAGGGAAGGGTTATGTGTAACATACTTCCAGGGAAGAGAGAGTTCTGTGTGAACAGTTTGGTTTAAGCAATGTACACTGAGAAGCTCCACAGCAAAAGCAGGGACAAAATCTGACTCACCATGATAGGTTCTGCTTGCAAAAGTCTCCCTTCTCTCCTGCATGCCCTAACTCATTTTGGTGAAGCAAATGAGGCAGGTGTCCACACCAGCAAACCCACCTTCTCCCTGGAAAAAGGAAGGACAGAGAGGTCAGCAAGGAAAAGGCACTTCAGAGCAGGTGAATATCAGCTACACAGCAGCTGGTCACAAAACACTGTTCTGGTCGCTGCCCTGACCAAAGAGGTCACTCTGGGGGGCTTCTGTTCAAGCCTCACAATGGGTTACACCACCTTACTACAGAATAAACTGTTAAGAAACACAAAAGCAAAGAACTAAGCCCCAAAGAGCTTCTGCAGTAACACATCAACTGCAGCATCACTTTGACATGGCAACGATATGGATGGTTTTAGGAACGTATGCAGCATCCAAGCTTTAGGAAGCACAGATAAAGGTTCATTTAATGAGTAACAATGCATCATCCATCAGCTCTGTGTAGCCACAGGCAATAGGCATGCTGGTAGCCTGTTAATGATTTTAGTTGGTTTCTTTGGTTGGCTACACTTAATTGTTGTCAACAAGAAAACAAATTAAATTTTTTGTTTTCTTTGCCACATCCTTATGCTCAACATTCCAAAACAACAACCTGGCAGATGCTGATCTGGGGAGTGGAGGGGATGTTTATAGCTACTCACAGGAATGAGGTAGGTAGGCCCCTTTTTCTGTTTCTAATAAGTTTGCCTATTTAGGAAGGCAGGAGGCAACTGTCCAGCTGATTTATTTCTGATTTTGAATCTCTGCAGTATCATGTGCCTGTGAGGATGGAGAGAAGAGCAGAACAAGTTTTACTGCTTTATTCCAAAAGTGACACTAATTTACTGTTCTGCATCCATTTTTCATACCCACTACACACTCTGACCTGGAATACTTTTCTGTAGCACTATTACGGAAAAAATAATTCTATGCTATCTACATCAGATGGCAGCTTCTTAGGAATCCAGCCCCCTTTCTGTTCTAGGTTTAGACAAACAGAGGAAATATACCTCAAAATCCAGTTTAGAGGGCTGGTTTTCTACCAGTTTGACTAGTTCTGTCAGTGACAGAACTCAGTAAAATATTCTAGTAGCTTCAATATATTTAGTCCCTTACTACTTATGAAAAATCCACCTGCACATTGATAACTACTCATTTTGTTCACAAAAAGTAATATGATTTAAAAAAAACAATAACCCCCAAACCAACAAGCACTGCAGACTGATCTAAAAGAATCCCCAATATTAATTAAAATAACCATGAGGCATAGACCAGAGTGATTTAATGAGCTTTATCTCAAGTGTTTTGCATCCTGACTGGATATGTGAGCATGTCATTTATATAGCTTTAATCTGCCTTACCTGCTAAGAGAGCAAAAATGACCTGCACAAAGAATTCACACAGAATGTGTGAACACATACTCTTCTTTTACAGCCTGTCTAGCAATACTGTGACCAAATATACTTTTTTCTTTGCCACTGACTAAATATTGCTTCTCTATTAATCTATGTATCATTAATCCAAGTCATAAAACATAATCGAAAGTTTTTGGTGCTTTCATTCTTATAATTTTTAAATACTAAGAATATGAATTGTGAATTCCCACAATTCTTTCAAGTTACATTCCTCCTAGTTACACTTGCTCTCTCATTAAAAAGAAAAAGCAAATTATGTATTTATGTAAGAAAATCCACATATTTGTCAAATGTATTTCTTTTACAAAAAAAGCCAGACTAACAAACTCTTTTCTATTTTCCTTTTCCACTGCCTTAGCTGTAATTTTTCCAAGTATATGCTGTTGCACAAATACGTTTCAACATCACACCCCTTTGCTGGACATTTTTAAAGCCCTTATGCTTCCACAGGCTGAGCTGAGCTCACCAGGTGAACTCATGTCAGCCACCTAGAATAGTAAGTTCACTGTTCTGTAGAACTGCACTGAAAAGGGAAAACAACCAAGGTAACCTGACCAGAAAGAATGAAATTGTCTCCATATTCATACACAGAGTATTTCCAAGTGGTGGTGGTGGTCACAAAGCCAACATATTGAAGATTTAGAAAATGAAGATACAACTCCATGCTGTTAGGAACTTATGTGCACATTTTAACAATTTCTACTGAACTTCACGTGCAAAATTTTACTGACATTTTTGACTAAAGATAACACACCTTTAATTCTCAGCATTATAGGAAACAATCCAAAATGCCAAATTTAGACATTTTAAAGAGATTGTCCACTTAGTTTTTCCACTCTCACCAAAGTCTGTATTTCAAACTTCTAGGCTGAAACATTACCCAAAGTTCACCTCAGTTTCAGATTGTACAAGTACATGTAATTATGTCAAAATTCTCATAGGTGAAAAAGGGTGCTCAAGAACTGTGAGTTCATCTGAACCCTTTGCAACAGCAGCATTTCCTTCACACACAAATCATTGAGAGCAAGTGGTGCATCAGTAATGCTGCTGTGCTGTCCTGGTGCCCTCTCATCCTGCTCAGCTGCTGCACACTCCCAACACTCAGAAACAGCACACATGGAAGGACTGCTCAGAGGGCCACTGTCCACCAAAGTGCCCCCTGGTCTCTCTGAAGGCCCAATAGAAACAGCTGTTCCAATTGCAGAAGTTAAAAGACAGCTAGAACAAACCTCTCTCTAGACAGCAAAAACCCAAAAGGAAAAATTTAATACATAAGGAGCTGCAAAAAAAAAAAGTCTCGTGTGGTTTCTCTGCCTCCTGTTAACACCATCCCTAGATGTTTGCATGCATCCACTGGGTAATAAAACAGAGGGTAGGAAAATGAGAGAAAGAATATTGGTGCCATCCTCATTGGGTTTAACTCATATGACAGCACAAACAATGGGCACGGAGATACAAAACATGTCTTTCAATGAAGAGGCTGGAGCAAAAGCCACAACTTCTTACAAGTGTGAACTACAGAGTTAAATGAACTTCTAATTGCCAATACAAGCAAGAAATTTGACCTCAGTATTCAATTCTACATTCAGCTATTTGATGATTCATCCATAATGAAAGAAAAGCAAATGGCATTAGAATCAAACTGAAACAATCACAAGAAAATATTTCTGGAAAGAATGTGAAACATTTACAGTAAGTTCCTATAAAGGTCATGAACACTTTCAAAAGTCAACCTGGGTCTTGTTTATGACAGAACCAAAGTGTGACAATCTCTGATGACTCATGAAGGTTTTGGTGACAGAAGCAGCATCACCAAGACATTGGGAAGCTTTCTGTACATTCCCTTTAGCTCCCAGAGCATGTGTCACTTTGAGGCAGCTGTCTGGTTATATGTCAGCATCTGCAGTAACAGCCTGAAGTCACAGAAAACACAGCAAGTGTTTGACTGGTCAAAAGCTACAGACACCTTGTTAAAAGGGAAAACCCTCTTTTTAATTAAGACCTTGCACACTATACATAGTTCTTTATCACAAAAAGCAAAGGCATTTTCCAGGCCCATGCTAGAAAGACACCAAATCTCAACTCTCAAGTTTATCAATTTTCTACATTCCACATTCATCTTCTGAAGTAAAACAGGTATAATCTGAATCTTGAACCAACAGTGGATGTTATCCCCAATCTCCACCTCTCTGCCTTATAGCACTTTCCCAGCAAAAGTGCTCTGCACTGACTCAAAGGTGATGCTAAAACCCAGAAGGCCTGAACAGGTGGATTCCTCTTCCTTCTCCGCACCACTGGTTTGGGCCATCAGTGCTCTGGTGATCTGAGTGGTCTGTAGACATGACTGAGAAATAAATACAAGACCATAAAGCTTGGGTTTGCCTCCCCAATACTGTGAACACCTCCACTTTATTGAACATATTCATCCTTTAAAAACCCTATTAAATAAGTAGCTCTTTTTTTCCCCTAGCCACTGAAAGCTCCGAATTCTCAAATGAGAATGTATATCCTTCATTCAATCATTCCTAGGTGGCAGAAGATGAATGACTTTTGATACATATATTCTTAATTTCTGATAATTTCTAGTTAACTTATGTACCCTAGATTTCTGAGGAAAGGCTACTTCTGAACCCTATACACATGCAACCCCCCAACAGGAACTGAAAGCCATCAGCAAAGCAATTTACAGGCATATAGACACTTCAGTGGTGGGCTGCAGCAGGAAAACCTATTGCTAGAGAGCTGCACAAACCTGAGCAATTCAGTGGAGTGCACTGCTGCTAAAAGAGCTACTCCTTCTGAAAGAACACAAAAGCAAACAATTGAAGTTACTTTCTTACACTCTGCACCAACCACCCAGTTTGCTGACTTTACAGGAAAACACAGCCATAACTTCACACTTCAAGACATTTTTACAACACTTCATCAACTTCATAGGGACAGCTTCATCTTTACAAATAATAAATGCAATTTCATTTTTGAAAGAATATTTCATTAACTGCAAAACACACCTCTGGATACAAGACCTGACAAGCTCCCAACCCAAAACTAGACCACACAGTACATAAGGATTCCTAAAGACTCACAGCATAAAGTGCAATTTTCTATTGATTTTAGCTTCATCTCATGGGACCCATTTTCCTTTAAATCCTATTTCACCTAATAAAGCCATTTTCCGGTTGCCACTCTCCTGATAATGCTAAAAAAAAAGCCTGACTTAGAGGTTAGTGAGAGCTGCCTGTAAAAACTGGGAGCCTGCTACTGCTTTATATAATCACAGAACCATTGTTTCCCCTCAATCAGCTTCTGGGAACTGAGGACTGAAGGAGAAGAAGGAGGAACAATGGCCTGGCTCCCCACACTGGTACAGCTGAGCCATGGCAAGGGCAGGAAGCTGCCCTCAAAGAGCCACCCAGGGGCTCCATCTGTGCCCATTTAGGATTCTTCTTCTTCCTCTAGGATTCTCAGGGCTGAGATATGGGCAGGAGGAAGAGCGGAGCATCAAAGACACCAAAACAAGCACAAATCTGTGCTTTCTTCAGTGATTGCTTCTACACCATGAAACAACAGAAGGGCCAGCCTGACCTCTGTGCAAGAGGAGGCAGTTAAGGAAAAGGAAAAATGACTAAGGGAAATTCTCCCTATGATTTAATGAGGGGAGTGTGTGTGTGTGTGAGAATATATTTTGAACCACAGGCAATAACTCTTGTATTACTCAAAATAGGTACCTATGGCTCAGATGTCAATGAAGGTTTTCCAAAAAACAATTACACAAAATCTCTTTTTAGAGGAAAACCAAAAAGAATCAAACCATCTTTCTTGTTTTTCAGAGATGCTCTAAGTGGAAAACATGATGATTATATGATGAGCTGTCACTCGGCTACAACCCACTCAGTTCTATTACTGCTTGCTCCAGCTACTTTAACATTCAGTCATCTCAGTTACCTTTTATACTCATGGCATGCAGGAACCATCAAATGCCCCTTACAAACACAGGGCAATCCTTGCCCTCAGAGTCCAAGCTGATTTGATCTCTTTGTGCTTTACTGGAAGTTAGGACTGCATTGTGAAAGAGAGTAGGAACCCTCTCTCCATATCATTTGAATTCCTGCACCACACATTTTTCTCTGCCTTTCCTTTTGCTCTCCAGAAGACTGAGGTTACAGAGTACAGTGCAGCATTTGCATATCAAAAGCAGTATCACTTTACATAAAAACTAAAAGCACACACTTTTCTGGTTTCAGGGACTAAGAGCTCAAGATTTCCTTCCTCTGAACCTGTAACTACAAATTCAGCTGTAACTAAGTTAATCAAGACTGGTTTAGACAAATATTTTACAAATTAAGCAGCTTTCCCACTACCAGTGTTACCTGATACTTGTTTGCCAGAAACATTTTCTTTCCAGACCTTCTTCTTCTGGAGCAGTTAAAGACTTCACTGTCTTACCTGAAAGAACAAATGAGAAACATGCAAACAAGTTCAAAGATCATAAAGAATTTTTTTTTATTTATCTCAGGTTATATATAAGTTGTTTGAATGCTGCACGGTTCTATCTCACTTATGGGGGGTTTCAATATCTTCTTCCAGCTGGCCTCCCTGGGTCAGGTGTGTCAGATTTTGTCATCAAAAGAAGTAGGATGACTCTCTGCTCTACCTCACACCACCTAACAAAAGAACACAAACACAAAATACTATTCCGGGTCACCTCATGCTGAGGTGGCAACCTTGCCCTAAGTTTCTACATAGAGGTAGAAAACAGTTAACACTGCTTTTCTGCAGCAAAATGTCCAGCCCTGGTGTTAACAGAGAGGTTGTTAGGTGCAGGACAGTGAGCACACCATGAACTCTGACTTGTGACCTTCATCAAGCTCCAAGACACCCAGCCTCGATACTTCATTATTGCACCAGTTTTTCCCAGCAGGAAGCAGAACTGATTCAAGCACAAGCCATACTACCTGGTGTAGTTAACATGTCCCTAAATGCATCACCCCTGACCTTTATATCCTTCATCAGATCAACTGCTATGGACCTAAAAGCACCATCCATTCCCCAGAAAGCAGGTGGGAAAATGAAGACAATCATACAAAGATATTCACAGTTCTGTTTCTGTAAAAGACCCTTCCTGCACCTCAATAGGGATGTGCAGCCCAGTGCCTGGCATGCCACAGACAGGTGAGACTAAAGATACAAGCTCTGGTGTCCTCCTGAGGGATAATAATTGGCTATGTCTGAGTTGCTCCCCTGCCCTTTTTACTGATGGTCACAAACAACACACAGGCGAGTGCAAAAAGGCTCCAAAACAGGTAAGAAAGAGATGCAATCATGTCCCCTCTCCCCCCTAAGGTGACTGTGAGATGTGACATCAATTTTAATGACTTCCTTACCTAGAAAGGTACTTGGCCACCCACGCACATAGACAGAGCGATGAGGTGTGAACACGGAATGAATGACTCAGAGAAATCCCAGCTGTTTACCACAGTGTCTCACTACTCCCCACACCAACAGCGATGGGTGTTGTTCCAGCTGTTCTTGACCCTGCCAAATCCCTCTTCCACTGCTTCCCACCATTAGAAAGGTCGATGTACCATGAATGCACTGCTGATTTCATGAGGAAGATCTATCTGCTTCAGATGGTTTGAAAGAGAAACAGACAATTCTCATGCTCAGAATAATGCTATAGTATGAGTGCACTGGATTACACATTCTTTTGACCTGTTTATCATTCACTACTCACCTAATACCCTTGTTAATCCTCAGAGATATCTGATCTGCTTCCCTATATGTCTTCAATTAGAGTCAGATCATTTAAAGAAACTGCACTGGATCAGAAACAAGACCAGTATTTAAAATCAGCCTCAGCAAATGTCCTTCCATTTTCCATCTATTTTTTACTTAAAGCACACAGCATAATGGCAAGCTCATTAAACACAACACAAAAGTGCTTATGAATACATAGTTTTTTGCATAGGAATCTTAATCCCCTTTCCTTTTTTAAAAAAACGCTTCCAAATTCTCACGCGTATTTCTGTACTAATGCTCTTTGCCTCACACAAAGCCAGTCCTGTCAGGACCACGAAGAGAGAAGGATCAGAATAGTGGATGCATAAAGACATCGTTGCCATCACTCCTTAACCCTTACAGGACAACAGGACTCTCACTCACCTGAAATGCCATGTCCTGTTATTGCTCTTCCAACAATAAAAGGGAGAACCTCCTAGAAGTGCAAGTTTGCCTTGGCTGCTGAAGTCACACATCTTACAGTGAATAGTTCTCTTAAATGGTTGCCAAAGCAGAGACTGAATTTGCTCATTATTCAGGGAAAACTATACCCATCTTTCTACAAGAACTCGCTTTTGGGGGTTCTAGATCTGTGCTGATTCTTCCAAGACCCTGGAAAGCCAACATGCTGCACATCAGGTGTTGAGGAAGCCAGGTTCCCCAGCCTGACTGCACCTGTCTGCTTGGAGACAAGTGTGAGAAAAGCAGCCACATTCCAGTACATCAGTCCTTCTCTCTGGAAGTCTACACCAAACACTAATGAAAGAAAAGGATTTTCCCATAAAACTGCATAACCTGGTAAGAGATAAAAGGCACACAGAACATAAATAAGTACAGATACCTGGCAAAGACCAATGTGATCTAAGGTAGGTTGGAAAACTGCTGGCAGGTTCACAAGAATAACCACATTCAAACCAACACTGACTGGATGCATGTGTTAGGAGTGAGCATTTCTCACAGCTCTATTTCTCAAGAAGCATGGAGAAGAAACTTAAAATTCTCAATTCCAAGAACATATACAAATCTCTTAAAAAAAAAAAAAAAATCCTAACTCGGCTGTCAAAACTGTCTTTTATGTCCAGTACCATCTTCAGTGCAATTCTGCCTTTCTGCCTGCCTGATATATTCAGAGGTTGTTGCTGGAGTCACTTCCTCTTGTCTGTCCTATTTAATTAATGCAATTCAAGAGAATAAAATAAACTATTTCTGCAATAGCAGGAAGGCACATAGTGAACTGTGGAATACCAAATCTACGAATTCACTTTATTCAGTGGATACAAATTTTACCCATAATACTTCTCTGTAACTGACTGACACTAAAACAGAACAAATAATTCAGTAATCACACCTGCACCCAGAACAGTCTGTCTTGTTCAGAACTGAGGTCATCCAGAGAGGGGAATTTGCAGTGCAGCTGCTGTACTTTACATAAACACAGAGCTTCCATGGAAATTTGAATGCTTGCTTCTCACCCTCCTCCCCTTTTTTTTTTAAAATATAATTTTCCTATATCCTTTGGAAAACTGTAACTTTTGTGGGAAGATGTGGGTTTTTTTCCTAATATGAGAATGAAATACATTAGAAATTATTTTCTCTTGTAAACAACAGAAGTGTCTGGTGATTTAAGTGTGATATTAACAGAAAGTCCTTAATTATTTTTATAGCATAAGAAAAAAAAATTGAACTGCCTAACTCTACTTTTTCCAAAGCAGGCAAGACAGAGTTTTAAAGGAGAAATGCCCTACATTTTAGATTAAGTGTTCCAAGCTGATGTTTTATGCTTACATGGTTATAGAGTTTCATTGGGTAAAATGATCCGGAATGCACTCACTCCTTCACAATGCTAAGTTCTGCTCCAAAAATTACCTTCCTCCTCCTCCTAATAACATTTTTATTATGCTAAATAGAATAGTTACTTTTATTTCTCATGTGCCAAATCAATATTTTCACAACACCCTTAGTGGTTCCCTTTTATTAAGGGCATTCCCCAGTACACATCTTCTCAGTCCCTGTGAAAAACCACATTCAAAACATTTCTCAAATCATGCTGGTCAAGTATGAAATTCAGATGTGATGTACAGGATAACCCATTTTACACCGACAGCTACCATTTAACAAAGAGAGCAAAGAGTTCTGCAACATAACCACATGTTCACTAAACCCCAAGATAAGTTCATTACAATATCTATGTGTTTGTGTATCATTAAGCTGCATCAAAACACATTTAAGCTCTCATTTTGCAAATAGCTCAGTAAGGGTGCAGAGCCTTATTTACCATGTTCCTGAAACAAGTTGCAAAGGCAGATGTTTCAATGTTGGCCAATCCAGGTGTTCTAACTGAGCCCAAGCCCCTCACTGCAGCAAGCTGGGAACCCTGCTTCAATAAGCATTCTTAGTAGGACCCGTTATATATTGGCAGAATAAGCAGGAACTTCAATAACAAAAAAAGGAAGTGTATTTGCATATTTCAATGTATTAAAATAATGCAGGACTCCCGTTCTTCTCTATTCAAGTTCCTGTGTGTGTGTAAAAGAAGATGAAGAAGCAAAATTTTCCATTTCAGCTACAGATTCTGTTAGAAACGGCATCAAAGGATGAAAATGTGTCTCTGCCAGTCCAGCTGAATGTCATCTAGTCAACTGTTATAAAAGGTACTTACTGAAATGAGTGGCACAATCACCATTCCTTCAATAACAAAGAATCCTCTCTGAAGCTCAAAAAATTACAACATGGTTGTTTTGCACTTTTACTAAGTTCTCACATTACATCAGCGTTTGCATCAAAGCTGGTGGTGCAAAGAGGAAAGCAGAGCCCGTTTTATGAACTGATGTAATCAAGCCTAGCATCTCTCTGGGGTTTTTTTGTTCCTATGGTCACAATGACATCAGCCTACTCTGCCCATTCAGTAGTGGAGAGCAATGACAATTCTTCACCTCTGCTCACACATTTCTCTATTCTTTTCCTCCTGCTTGTACATCCTGACACATTAAGAGCCACTTGCATTTCAATGGGACACAAAACAACACTTGCCTCAAATCCCTCTCCTCACTCCTTTCCTCAATGCTTCCAGCTGTCGAGGACAACATCAAAACTTAGCTTGAGAAAGTGGAAAGAGGGGAAAGAGAAATCTCAGGCACATCTAAACACTGTAAAGGGGCCATGAATTCCCAACGTGGATCCCACACTGTTCAGGCAGTAAGTAGCCTGATGTTAAGTGCAGCAGACACTTTGCCACACGCAGAGCCGACCTGCAAAGGTTCTGAAGCTTCTGTCTGCCCCAGGGCAAGGGAGATGTTTCACTGGCACCCACAGACACCCGCGCTGCAGCTCCAGCAGCAGCTTGGTGCTCACAGCATCCTCCTTTGCATGGCCCCAGACGTGCTCTAAAGGGATCCTACAAACCCATGCAAGTCATTCCGCTCTTCCCAATCAGTTTCTATGCCTGGAAAATGAGACTAATTATTCTAATCTTAAAAAAGAACTTAATATCAACTGAAGAGAAGTCGATTTACTTGCCATTGACATAATCCAGCCCTGGAATTCCCCATCTAATTAATTCTCTCATCTGAGACACAACATCTAGGCCAGAATACATTAAAGAAAATTTATTTACACATGGGAAGTACTGTAAAGCTTAGTGACAAATGTGATCTGTTACTAAAGCCTACCAGCAAACACAGTACATTTTGTAAATTTTCCTACTAAGAATTTTCTAGGATCTGCTCTGCTGTATAGCACACAACCATGTATCTACACAGTAGATGGTATCAAAACTCATCTAAAAAGATGAAATAATATCCACCATCAAACCAACCAACCTATTAACCAAACAATCCCCAATGTCCACTACTTCTTCCATGTTTTAACCTACTAGGAAAAACTAATAAAGAGAATTTTTTTTTCTTTTTCACTGAATTAGGTCTTTCGCAAGGTTTAAGGAAGACAACATTATGGAGCACCTAATGCAAACTGCAAGAAATGTAACCTTACCATAGACTGAAAAAGTGAAATGTCATGTTAGAGAGTTGTGTACATAAGATTATCACAGGCTTCTTATGTTATCCCCTTCATATAGTCTTCAGCTGAAGTCAGAGAAATTATTTCCATATTTTCCATTACAAGATGTAGTCAAAAAGAAAAATATGATGAACTGCTTATTTCAATCCCTAAAACTGTTATTTATTTGCTGACTGTCCTACCCATTGTTAAAAAGGAGAACAGTCCCTCCACATCTGCTATAATTTTTGAGCAGTTTACCAAGTAACATGCAAAGAAATGAGCAAATATTTAATAAGTCAAATGTATTAGAATAAAGGCATTAGAAATATAAAAAATACAAGTGAGTTTTTATGGACAGAAAGAAAATGTTATGCACACATTAACATGTATCTAGATATCACATATTTATAGAATCTATATGCAACATATAAGTAGATTACATCTATACTGCATCTGTGTTGTCTATATGCCTGTGTATTATGGATATATTTATACAGACAGAAATATACATAGTACTTTTTTCTCTAGATAATATAGATCTCTTCACTAACATCACTACCACCCACTTTTTTTTCCCCTCATTTGGGAGAAGCTGTCAGTTTAAAACAGAGAACTTGATACACATTTATCCCTAACCTTATGGTAAGCCATGCAGTTAGAGCCTAAAGGATTTATTTAATATTCTTCTTACTAGCAGCTGACAGACATCTGACAACACAGAAATGTAACATTTAATTTAATTTCTCCACAGGCCGATTTCATGGAGCCCCAGATGTTTTACCAGAAGAAAGAGAAAGACATTCCACATTTTTATGGTGGGGGATGGGAAATTTGTTTATAACAAATGACCCTTGCTTTAATGATTTCCATCAAAAATTAAGAGGCATTAATTTAAAAAAAAAAAAAAATCTCAAGTAGTACTCCATTCTTGGCTCCTTGGCTTGCTTGTCTCTTTTTTCTTTTTTTAAAAATTTTTGTATGTGTTATGGCACCACGTGTGGCAGAAACCAGTATGAAATTTTCTAGAGGACATTCAATATTATCCCCCTAAACTTATCATCCATCTATGTAAGGTAAATCACGATAGAAGACAAGTAGCTCTTGCTAGTGTCATATCCCATGCATGAAGCAGTATACAACAAAATGTGACTAGAAAAAATATAATAATCCCTAAAATGTCTGTAAGATGATTATGTTCCATTTCACTTCCCAAGCCTTCCAGCAGGATTGATTTTGTGCCTTTATTTAACCTGCAATATCTTGAGAAACTCTTCAGAGGGTTTTCCCCAGACAGGACACACACACAGTGACAGAGTGGGAATGACAAAAGGCAGAGTCTGTCACAGCTTGGGCGAGGTGAACGTGTCACATTGTCACATGTCCCATTGGCACCAGGAGAAACATAACACTGCCAGGTGTCCTGAACTCCATCCCACTCGGGTTTGTTCCTTTGCCAGTTGCATCCAAAATGTGTGCAATTACTATCAGGGGAACCAGCCATTTACAGAAGCACTTTTGAAGCACCTCAGACTGTACACATGAAGTCTGTCAAATAATTAAAGACAATATTTCAAAATACACTCATTTACTGTAGTGTTAGACATAGTAAAGAGCTCTGAACTGCTGCACAAAGGTCAAAGTAGAGAACAAAATCCTCAGTAGAACTACAGATCAAAGTGATTCAAACACAGTGACAAGATGTAAGTAACACGTAATTTAAGGAAGCTTAACTTTTCAACATAACAGCTTTGCCAATAGCAGAAATCTATCAGAAACTAAACTGAGTATGACAGTTACAATTACCTTTAAAGGTAAGTATTTAAGCTCTTTTTGCCCTTCTTTGTTAGATTGTATTTTGTCTGAAATGCATATTGTGAACAAGACAGTTGGAGAATGATGAGTTATGGGCTGTTTAGAAAGAACATAAAGTGCAATATAAACCCACTATTGCCTCATAATATAGATATTTCCATAGTCTATAGGCAAAAAAATATCTTTACCCTGATTACAAGTGACTGAATACCGCTCTAGGACAAAACATTGCCCAGGTTGACCTGGCAAAGTTTCAACACTACCTTTCATTGAAAAAGAATCCTTTTATTAGTTAAAAGACTAACACTTTGTCAGCTGGCTAATGAAGAATCACATATACAGCAACTTAAATATAATTTGTAAACCTCAGCAAAATATACCCTTCTTCCAGAAAAAATTAAGATGTTCCATAGTGGTACTGGCAGAGCATCTTTACATATGAATAAAACAGAAATGTATCCAGTGTGCACACAGGCCAATGTTCAATAGAAAGATTGTCATCCTGCAGAACTAAAAACCTGTTCAGGTCATGAACAGAATTGTGGCTGCCTAAATCTCCAACTGAGCAACTGTGTCACTGACTGGAAGGACACTGGGCAGCACAGGAGAAAACCAGCCCCCATTTTAGCAGCCAGAAAATACAATGAGGGTTACAGCTGGAAGGGAATTGAGCAACAGCCTGGAGATGAAACAGTGCACCTGACCATAAACAGAGTTTTAAGTACTACAGAGTTACAGCATTATTATACTAAATTGCAAAAAGGGAGAGCATTGCTGTTTTTAAAAAACTTCCACGTAACAAAACTGTAGCAATGCCTGGCAAAATGAGGCCTGATCTTCAACAAGGTATATCTGTGACTTAAGTTAATGGGAATATTCCCACTGAGAGACAAACTGAAACAGAAAAGCCCACCATAAGAGGAGAGTGAGATGTCTATGACAGAAGACGAGAAAACAAAATCTCTTTGTCATCTTTCACTCTCTTTTCAGACACTCATCTACCAAAGATGTCAAACAGATAATATGCCAAGGCAGCAACACAGCAGGAAAGGGATACCACATCCTAACCTCCTGCTCTGTAACTCTGCCTTACATGTGGGGCATCCTAAGAATTGCATTACAGCTCAAACTTTAAATAGAACAGAAAAGCTTTTAATACACTACATAAAACAATAAACTAATTAACGCTTGAGCAGACATGAGGACACACTGTAGATCATCACTGAAATAACATTTACAAAAGTCATAAATAGCTTCAGCAAAAAGCCAGCTGAGATACACTTTGAATATAGGGTAGTCAGATTTTCCTGATGTCTGGTGCTGCTCAGGGCACACTAAGTATTTCAAAACAAAAAATCTAGAGCAGGGATGCCAAATTGTCCTCATGATTTGTACTGTGCATCTCAAGAATTTGTGGAGGTTTTTCCAGATAAAAGAGGTTTCTAGATTAACATGCACATTTTTTCCATCTCTAAATCATAGCTCTGCAATTACTCATGTAACAGGGTGAAGACTGGCTTAGTCCATCTGCTGCCAACTGCAATGTGGTCCGTTCCCCAACCCCCATTATCTCTACTTAGGCTCTCCAGAAGCTGATGCACTGGAAATTGAATATGGGAAGAAAGCTTTAATTGCATCTTCCATCACCATTTATGATTCTCCTGTCAGAAAACAAACTGAGTTTTTAGGTCAGACAGGACACCAAGCTCTCTGTCTCAGCCAAGCTGGATTTCTCTGCCATGTGCAAATCTCTCCTCCTGCACATCTGTGGTACATCTGAGCTGTCCACACATGTAGGATTTCTCTGCATCTCTAGAGGAACTGTGACTCCAACTGAATGTCCCATGGCTTGATGGGAGTCACACAGGAACTCCCAGGCAATCCTCCAAAGGCCTCAGAAGGCACCCAGACAAGAACCAGCCTCACACAAGTTCCAGACACAGAAACACACAGAAGCCCAGAGAACAAATCACTGGAGCAGAACAGAACGTTCTTCTTTGGCAGAGGCTGAGCTTCCTAACCACTGGTCATTCTGACACAGGCTTCAGGAGGGAAGAATTGTCATTCTAGAGATATCAAAATCTTCAGAACACAGATGGAAAAATTCACTGTATTACAATGCTAATTTATTGGTTTTAATTTCCTTAAAATTTAGAAGCTTTTGTGCGTGTTTACCAAGAGAAGAAAATAAAACCACTTTTTCTCTATAGCTTCATCCTCAAAAACAAATAATGCAAAGCTGTCAATATTCTCCAGATCCTTTAGAAATTCTCACGCTAGCTAAATATTATTTTACTGCTGAAGCAGATATCCACCAATATTCCAAGACAGAGTGAGCTCCCTATTCAGATTATCCTCATCTCCCTCATAAAGCACTTCCCAACCACAGAAAGGCAATTCTTGCAGGAGAAAGGAAAAAAACCCTACCATCTCTCATAAGGGATTTGTTATCTAGATCAGCTTATGGGTGTACATCTGTGTACCACAGACTTTTATGAATCCTGTCAATGCCACAGTAAAAACAAAATTCTGCTTCTATAACTGCATGTTCCATCTGAGACATCAAGAAGAAATAATAATTTCAATTCTATGACCTGCTTATAGCGACAAAACAAACATAAATAATATTGGCCAAAGACACTGAACCACTGACGCCCTTTGTTGTGACCTGAACAGGGGATGCTATCAAAGGAATAAACATTGAAGAGATGTCTGGGGAGAAACTGAATTAAACTGCAACCAGTTCTTCCCTAAAATAATTTAATGTCTGCAGAGGACCAGAAAAAAAACCTTTAAACTATAACCTGAAACAAGGTTTTTGCTGAATTTGTGTGAATTCTTATGGACTTCCACCAGAGCAGCTCTCTAAGCAGGGCTTTTACAACCCAGCCTGTACATGCACCCTCATGGTTTTATCTACAGTTCCTCCCTCAGTTTGCTTTCCTAACAAAGGTTTGCAAATTATTTCCATACAAAATAGCAAAGAACTGTCTGGAAGCTCAATGAAGACATTTGTCCCTGAATGAATGCAGACAGCAAAGAGTAATAACACAGAAATTTGTACTTGGAGAGGGCCAGGATTTACTCCATCAGTAATCCTGTCCCCCATGGACTATTCCAAATGCACAGACAATTGGAGCCAAATGGAACAGCTTGCAGACTCAAAATCTACCTGAGCAATGCTTCCCTTGACCTTGCAGGCACTTGTCAGACCCAGCTGAGGGCTGTAAGCACTCCCATCCAAAAATGCTGCAGTGCTACCTGACCTGGACAGGTCATGTAGAGCAGGTTACTGAAAATTGCAGATAATGTGCAATTCAGCTGGCTGATTGTAAGTACACGAGGTTTCCTATGGAAGAGTCCTGCTGGAGTGAGGTTTTCAGCAATGATCACTGTTGAACCCTTGAACTAGCGTAGAAAACCAGATAATTAGCATAATGCAGATACTCTCTCTCTCTCTCCATATATATATATAAAGTAATACATTCTTCACATTTTTATATTATTTTCTCAGAATTTCAGTCTAGATTTCTTAAATTCAGTTTAAAACAATGTTTACTTATTGCAACATATTTTAGAATGACTACAATATCACATGAAGCAAAGGTCAAAAGATTTTTAGGAAGTCTTTAAGAAGTCAAGGAGCACTTGATGCTGTTCCTTGGATCAGAAAACCACCAATATCTGCTGTATGCTTCTCAGAGTTCACTGGAATTTTCCCCTATTATTCTATCCATGCACTGTGCCAGTGGACAGATGGCAGCAAGGTACAAAATACGTAATGGACACAGATCAGCTGCATGATAGGGGACTTGTATATTTTTCCAGTGTATCCAGGTTTACGTCAAGAATGAGCTCTTAGAAAAAGCAAGTATATTTACAAGCATGTATAAATAAAGGAAGCATGTATTAGCATATTCCCATATACTTTCATAAATTAATCTTTTTCATGCAAAGAAGGGATAGGAATTTTTCTTATTTCTTGGGTTTTCTTCAATTGCAGCCATAATTTGCCACACTGAAAAAAAAGAGGAAACATGCAAGTTGAGAAACATTCATACAGTGCTGTACAAAAATGGAGAAGAAAAGAGAAGGGGTCAACAATTACAGAGCTGCACACATCAGAAGGCTGCACACTGTCCTGCAAGAGGCTTACAGTGGTCACAGGCTTTTATGCCCATGGGCTGCCTTGAAGGGCAGTAGCTTGTGATTTACAACATGAACATACTCATGCCACAAGACACTTCCTCTGAAAAGAGCATCCACAAGTTTCCTTCCTCATCCAATTAGGCACACAGAATGATTTGTACACTGAGAAAGCTTTTGTCTTAATTTTCCCATTAAGTGCAATGACTACAGGAATACTAAGCTTTCAGAAAACAGCAAAACTGTTCTTTCAGTTGTCAAGATCTGTAATACAAAAAATCATAAGCAGGGAACTGCAGGGAACCCACTGTGAAAACTTGGGCAAACATTGCTTTTTTTAACCTGAACTACCAATGAATTGTTATTTTGAAATTTCACCGAACATAAACCAGAACAATTAAAGTTACAGCTGGACTCCTATCAAAAGTAAACTGAAATATCAATTGTTTAGATGTCAAAACACCCTGGACATCTATATAAAGATGTAACAGAAAGGTGTTTACTGGAAAGGTGTTATCCTTTCACTGCATCTTTCTCAAAACTGTAGATTCTGTCATCTGTAACTTTTTAACATCTTATAACTTTTTAAATAAAATTATTAATAAAATGTTCATCAGAGTTTTGTAATGAATAAAGGGGAAAAAATTAAACAAGAGATTTTTTAAAACTAGAGTTTTGACCAATTAAATTTGTATTCCAAATACATCAGTAAAAAAAGTGGCACTTTATCCTCATAAAATTGAGAATGAAATTGAAGTCAAAGTAGTAATTTAGAGGACAGCAGTGTAATTCAGGGTCTCTGGCTGCCTAGCTCTTGCATAAGACAAGCCAAAAAAATTAATTCTGTCATCTTTGTATGAAGCCCATGACCTCCATCTGAATGGAGTTAAATCTGGTTGGTCAGCCACAAGAGGTGTCCCCAGGGCTCAGGTTTGGGGTCAGTCCAGTTGCAAAGGACACCAAGTTGGGTGGGAGTGTCACCAGAAGGAGACAGGTGCTGGAGGAAGCTGGCCTCTTCTGTCAAGTAACAACCAACAGGACAAGGGGAAATGGCCTAAAGCTGTGCCAGTGGAAGTGCATGTTGGATATGAGGAAGAATTTCTTCATTGAAAGAGTGCCTAAGCATTGGAAGAGGTTCCCCAGAGAAGTGGTGGAGTCACTATCCTGCAAGAGTTCAGAAAATGAGTAGATGTGGCACTTCATGATACAATTAGTGAGCATGGTGGTGCTTGGTCAAGGGTTGGACTTGGTTAACTTGGAGGTCTTTTCCAACACTAATACTTCTGTGATTCTATTCATTTAAGCTATAACATTGATTTTAGAAAGACAACCAGCACTGATTAAAAGACTTCAGCTGGTGGAAAACCGCTCAGATTCCAGATGGTTAATTAAACTTGCCACTGAAAACTTGGTCATCTGCTTCCATTCTGCTTTATCTAGCTCCATTTTCTAGGTCATGGAGATCATTATACCATGTCTATGCTTAAAAAGATATTCCTGCTATCATTAGTCTTTTTCTCTGTTCTGGTAATTTTAGGCAACAATTAAATCTCCTCTTACCCCTTTTCTCCCCCCATAAAGTAAATAGTTAATTTTTATTCTTGCAACGTTTGTCTTGTAAGAAGAGATTGTAGAAATTTCAGCTCTCATCTCACATATAGGCAGATCAGTATTCCTACAGTACTGGAAACCCACTTTCAAAAAATACTTCAGATGTGATTTACCCTTAAGCTTTAAAAAGACACTTTTACAGCTCAATAAAGTCCCCCATTGGTGCTGCAAGCAGCCAGCAGGATTCCACATGACAGTACAGGAGGTTTGGGCAGTCAGGACAGGGACCCTGGCAGTCACACCTGACAGTCACTGCCACGCCTTCGCCATTCCCAAGTGTTCACTGGCAGTTTGCACACTGACAGCTGAGGACACCATTAAATGGAGTTACACATTCACCTTGCCTGTTTTAGCCTGTGGACTGTCAGGCACGGCAAAAAGTTTTTAGCTTAAGACATTTTCTTTGTCTGGAAGTAGTCAGTGCATCTCATAAGAAGACAAAATTCCTTTTCATCCATAAAGAGGGGCTGACTAGCAAACATCCCAGTTGTAAATACCGAGCTCTCCAAACTGCAGAATGTTGCCCCTCACACTTGCGTGGGTGGGCTGTAAGCCTTCACAGATCTCTGACCTCACAGAAACTTTTACTAAAAATACCTCAACAAGTTTCTGAAGGGCCTTCCTATTTAAGCCAGTACCAGGAAAAACTTTCAAAGAGAATCTGCAATACAGAAAAAACCCACATCTACTGATATGGAAGAGGAACCAATGAACAGTCAGTTAATCTTTAAAAAACATTGTTCTATTTTGAAAAATCTTCTGGGGGTCATTCTTTTCAGATATGTCGGAAATGCTCAAGTTATAACCTTGAAATTGAGACCTAATAAGAGACACTATTACAAGGCTGCATTGTAATAAGTAAACATAAGACACTGAGCTACAAATTTAGATAAATTTTCTTTTATCACTTCCTAGCTTCTCAGTCTTTGGATTTTCAAGCATAGTCTTCTGCTAAGGTAGCTCCTGCAATATGGATTTTTGTATTGTTTGCTTATTGTGCAAATAAATAAACTGCAGACTTTCAGAACAGTTTTTACTGTGCTATGTGGATAACAGGCAATGCAGTTTTCAGTCAAACTGCTGGAAATATAAGGTGAATTTTCATTATCAAGCACATTCTGAAAATATGTAATTTCTTTGTGTTATTGAAACAAAACTCAACAAAACTGCATGAAAAATCTGCATCTCAAAAAGAATTCTACCAAGCCCCTAGAAAGTCTGTCTCATGCAGAATTATATATATATATATAGGAACTGTTGATAAGAGCAGGTAACCCAACACTGGGGTACGATTAGCAGGTTTTAATTCCAAAAAGGATTAATATGTTCATTGGCATGGAATCCAGCAAGCAGAAATGGATTCTGGTATGGTTTTATCTCTCTGAAGCCAAAATGGCAACAAAACCCCCTGCTATGGTCTATTTGGTGACAGAGCTGTCCCTCAGCAGACACACATCTTCCCCTCTCACAAAATCAGCTGACATATTTTGTCTACCATCTACTGCAAAGAGGAAGAGAAATGTTGATTCTTTTTACAAAATCTATTTATTTCCTGGCCATTCCTCTGAAGAATTGAAGGACTCATTAGATGAGATACTTCAATGTCAGAGGCAAAGCTCTTTGGACAACTGCACGAGTGCTGCAATACTGATCTTGCAAAGAAAGGCTTTGGCACCCAGAGCATGTGAGTGAGACCCCAGATCCTGCAAGTTACTTGGCTTTCAAATATTAAGTAATGACAAGAACAGAAGGAGGATTTTGCTCACTGAAGATGCTGACACTATAGATACACTTAATAGGGAGTCCCTACCACAGCCAGTCTTGGATAGTCCAGAGAAAAAAAAACAAAAACAAAAACACAAAACCAAACCAAACCAAAACAAAAAACCACCACCACACCCCAAACCCCCCCGGTATCGACAAAATGAAAGGCACAGCAGCTTGTGCCTCTTTTGCAGAGGTCCTTTCATTCTTTTTACTCTTTTGCCCTGTGACTGATGGGCAAAATAACTGCAACTAAGTGATACCACAGATACTGCTGAGATGTTTTGCAAGCAGGCATCCTTCTAGTAAACTTAAGAAAGTTTAACAGGAGTTTTCCACTGTCCAAATAACAAAATATGCAGCATACTGTACTGTATCTGGCAGGTGCAGTTGTCTCTCTAACAGTGGACAAGGCTGTCTGGGAAACCTGTGAAGTCAATTGGCCCTAAGCCTGCAGGGAAACTTACATTTTAGTGTAAAACTAATTTTATGATCATAGCTCATAGGAGGGATTATTTAAATTTTTTCCTTTAAATGGTAATAGAACCATGTGGCAAACATTCCACAAATAGGAATATACTGATGCAAGGAAAACCATCTCTGTTAAAATTTGCACCAAATAAAGTCCCTCTCCCCAGCCTGTAGACACTGGATGGTGGGAAAGAGATTAACAAGGAGTCTTCTGGCTACTAACATACTTAATGTGCTCCTCTGCTAAAAACCTTGGAAATACACAGCATTCATTTCTTTAGGCCCTTACCAGAAGCTTTTTTTCCCTCAACTTCAGGAAGCAAATATGACAAAAGCTGCTTGGACTTCTGATATCCAAAATTAACACAGCGTGCTACACTACAGCTATGTTCTTTGCCATGTTCCCGTTTTTCCTGCTTTCTCATCTAGAGTGAGATTAGCTGCCAAAATATGCTTCAAGCCTGAAGACAAGAAAACACCTTCTAAAATTAACAATAAAATAGCCAGAGAAGTAAAGTTGCTACCCTTGTGAACCAGTAACACGTGCAGAATCAGGGAATATATTGCCAGAGGTGAAAATATTACTTGAAGATAAGCTGGTAAACCAAGTTACCAATGCACAGTCCCAGAAGCTTGTTTGCCTTTGTTCCATCAACCAAATTATTTAAAAAATCCTTCTGAGACACAGAAGACAAAAGAACAGGAAAGGAGAAATTATGTCAAATTATGGAAGTTAACAGAAATATCATTATTATTTATAGAAAATCCTCCATCCAATTCCTAGAGAGAAAAAAATAATCAAAAAAACTTCCTGAAACACAACAGCTACCAAATCAAAGCTACTGCAGTAATGTGAGTATTTTATTAGACAGTAAGTTGCTAAATTCCTTTTCCTACTAAAAGATCCCATTTTAGAGTCCCCAAAGCTCATTACTTTTATTACTTTTGTATTACACCCATCTTTCACTGACCAGAGCCATGGCTCGGCTTTTGGAGAGAGACAATTGTAAGTGCAGCAGTGGAAAGCTGCAGGTATTTTTCCAATTCCAGCTCCCAAAGCAAAGCAAAGCCAAGCCAGTGTCAGGAGCAGGAGTGCTGTGGGAGCAGCATCTCTCTCTGCCTCTCTTTTTGGGAGCAGCACTTTCTGGAGTGCTGCATCCAAAGTTATTTGCTTCAGTACCTGAAGAAACAGCTTAGATCATCAATCAAAAGCACATTCTCAGACACCCACAGCAAAACCACCCCCACACACTGTAGGCAAAATGTATATGTGTAGCAAGAAAAAGAAAATAAGGCTTTCTGACAGATGAGCAAACTTTTTAGAAAAATAAGTCTGTTATCATTTAATTATTGAATTTGTACAGCATCTTTAACTACCTAGTTGCACAGATTGCTGTAGTACACTAGATTGAAAATTCAGTAAATTCTGCCTCAAACTCCCAGCCTAAGCTGTTGCATTACAAAATGATTCTCGTTGGAATATTAAAATTAATTTTAAAATTAACTGGATGACATACCAAACCAGAATTTATTGACAAAACCTATGGAAGGCTTTGAAACCCACAGGAAAGCAGACGGTAAAGCATTCAGTCATAAACTTATACTTGTTTATTTGAAATATTTGCTTCCCACTGCTACAAATACATTTTACAACTATTTTTGTACAGGATCCTTTTAAAAAACTACAGTAGTAGGGCTTGCATTCTGTAGCTATTTGACTTACAGATTTTTCCCTTGGATATCTGTTCAATTCAATTCTCACTTAGCCTTAACTATCACATTTCATTCTCCAATACATGGAATCTCCCACACCAAAGTTGACTCCCTTTCAGAAAGGCATCTCATCAAACTCATCAATCTCTTTCTAAAGGAAAAACACACCAACACAATTAGACAACCTTTTGTTCTCAGTATCTGAAATTCTTTTGTATTGTATAATCTGGCCTATCGAAAAACATAAACTTTTCAAACTGTCTTAATGTATCCACCCAAAACATGGAACATCTGTGAAACATACACCATGACTCTTGTCCAAAACTATTTTCTACATAATCTATTTATTCTGTTATGTAGAACACAACCCAAACTGGATATTCCATCTACCATCTAATAGCTGTAGACCATTAATAGCATTTCTGATTAGACAGAAGTACATATTCCTCAGATAAAGCTGTATCCAATCAGCCAAGTCAAGCTACTTTGGACTTTCTAAAATGTAGAAATGTGAAATATTGCTGCCAAAAAAAATTTTTCATCAGAACTATGATAAAAAACGGTGTGAAAAGCAGCATGCTGAAACTTTTAACAACCCTACTGCTTCTCATAATTTGGAAGAAATTAAAATTATACCAGTGATTTAAGGGAAAAAGCAAGCTTTTACCTCTGATGAACTGTGATCATATTTTTTTTTTACTGTCTTACTTCTCTTAATCTGGGAAATGTGTAGTGACTGTGTTCATCAGCACATGCCTGCAGGCCTCAAGTGATACCCTGGCTATGCTTCCTTACCCTTTCACTCTTCTGACACAAGACTGCTGCTTTCCTCTGGGGCATTGCCCAGGAGAGGGCTCATCAGTCACACACTTTGATCTCTGTATCTTGTGCCTTAATGACTACGCAGAATTATTGTACAGTTGTTGATATGCATAATTAAAAAAGAAAAAGAAGACAGTATTTGTAACAAATCTAAGAGAACTGGCACTGCTGAGGTTGTTTATAGCTTTGGAGAGGTGGGGGATGAGAGATTTTGCTGACATTTGCACTTGGAAAGCATTGAAACATGAAACAAAAATGGTTCGTGAAATGTATATTAGTTTCTCCACAGCACTGGAAAATAACACTACTCTCTTCCCAAATTACACATAAAAATAAAGAACCCTTCATGATGGCTGCTTTCTGCAGAGCTCACGTAAATGGCTTCTAGCTGTCACTGTCTGGCCCAAAGCTTAATTCCACTGAGCTGCCGAGAATAAAAGAGAGTGATTAAAGGAATACAGTGTCACTTCCAATTCTGGTTTTGTGGTATACTGGAACAATATCATAGATTAGCATCCCTAATGTATTTTGGAACTCCAGTATGTGTCTGCTCTATACCCCAACCCAGAAATCTGGCTGGTAGACTTTAGTCTGTGTTTGTCTATATAGCTGGAGACTACTGGCTTCATGTTAAATCTGCACTGATCTGATTTTAATACCTCCCAGCACAGAATGTGCTGGATCTGACTTCCAATGCTGAACTGCAGTAACAGACTGAATTGTGCTGAGGATATCAAAGACTGTTTTCTCTTCCAAAACACAAACATCTCTGTCAGTCTCTCCTCTATATAGATGTAGTAACGTTTTTTCTATTTGAAGATGTTTTCTTGATTATGAAATCCTAAAGATTCACTATATATTGTAACTTTTACTTTACAATCTAGGCAATGATGGGAAGACAGTTAACTCTAAAAAAAACATAATAAGCAACCTTTCTTTGGATAATCTATTAATTCATTTTATTAGAGGACACGTAGCACAGCTATTTGAAGAGCTCCACGGTAACCTTCACTAAAGCAAACAGTTGTAAATTTCTAATTATAAGTGAAAAAACTCTCTGCATTCCATATCTGATTCATATTTTGCTTTTAATAAAAGGAACTGCAACATACATACCTTCTGAAGCAAAATGAGTGAAAAATGAATAAAGCAATTTGAGAAGGTCTCAAGAAAGAAAGAAGTGCTATTAATTTTAGTATTAGGGAGAGGTTCAGAGAGAAGACACTACAGTAAGCAGGGACAGGGTGAAGCTCTTGGGTTCCAGTCCAAATCTCTCAAATCCAATGCTCTAAATGAGAGACCAAAATTTAGAGAGACTAAATTTAGGTGTCTAAAATTAAAATGGCCTAAGGGGTCAACAGTCTGTGTCTTCCAGTTTATTTAAGAAACTGTACAGTTACTCAATTGTGTGAAGAAAAAAACCCAACCCAAATCATGAAGCTCATGCCCTAGGTTCAAGGGCCCAGGTTTAACATATAACGATTTGCTGTATTCTATGCACTGATTTTCCCTAAAGTTAAAACTTTTGCCTCAGACACAGAGGTCTCTTTGCTCACAGTATTCTGAATATCAAAAACCCTCTTCACTTGCCATGGGCAGTAATACAGCTGATTAACACATGTATTAAGCAGCTGTTCCCTTCAGTTTTCACAAATTTGGCAATTGTCTTCTACACACTCCCAATATCCCCCCACCCCCTTCCCTGTTTAGAGATCTACCAAGGGAAGAAGAAAGTGCAATTCAGAATCTGAATATTAACCCTCCAAATATTCAGTAAACTACAGTTGAGAATGATTGGAAGTTGTAGAATTGTGCTGCCAGAAGATGCAATGACAGGTTCATAGGCGTTGAGAAGCATTTGATTTTAAAGGGTCATTTTTAAAAAGTTTTCACTCTCCTTTCTTCTGCATCTTTGAGAAGTTTTTTAAGAGACCCACAAAATACAAATACCTTTGAGTGGACTACGACATCTCCTGGCTACAGCACTTGACTCTAACTCAGACTAAGAAGAGATGTGCTGTTAATATTCCATGTCTGCACTTCAGCACCTGATGTATCCATCAAGATGGTGATTATCATAACATCATTTTGCAAATGCAGGAAACATTTTAATAACAAGAGATCTTACTCGATAAGCCAATAACCACACAGCCACTCAGCAGAAACCCAAGTGCCCTTTCAGTGCCAGGTTTGCAGCAACAAACCTCCCAGAGTTTGTACATAACATTCACCGT
Organism: Trochalopteron elliotii; assembly: GCA_024734555.1. Classification (NCBI taxonomy): domain Eukaryota; kingdom Metazoa; phylum Chordata; class Aves; order Passeriformes; family Leiothrichidae; genus Trochalopteron; species Trochalopteron elliotii. The sequence goes on from JANPWX010000396.1 coordinate 2,928,611, forward strand.
CCTGCAGAAACAGAGACTGTGACACTTCAATCATTTCTTGCACCTTGGAGGTTATTTTCATCCCAGGTCATATACGAACTAAATAATGAGGTGGTGTCTCTGCCAATTACATTGCAAATCCTTCCTGTTAATGATCTTTATATTTAACCACATATGTGAGAGAAGAAAAAAAAAACCCACCAAATCAAAAATACCCACCCCCAGTACAAGATTAGAACAAACTCAAATTCAAAGAAAACCCATACTGAAGAGCATCTAAAAAAACCTGCATCATTCACTCCTTGAAAATCTCACTGCCTCCCAAATCATTTCCCTTGGGAAGCCAGCATGGCCAGAGTTCCACTACACACTACATCCCTCTGCATTCCCTGCTGCAAGCCTAGGACAGACAGGAAAGAGAAAGGAAAGGCCTATGGAAAAAGCTTTCTCTGAGCAGCAGGAACAGAAACTATCCTGTTCTAGATGTACATGCACACATTAATACATGCATATACACACATGTATAAATATTTATTCCACCCTAACAGTGTATAAACCCCTGCGAGGCAAACATCTTTCACCACCACAAATACAGGGAAGGTTTACCATCTAGAATGTGGTTTATCTTTGCACAAAGGTTGATATTTTACATCCTCAAGTGTTCCTGACCCCTTTTCTCTAATTGATTGAATTAAAAATTAATTTAAAAATTATTAAGACATCTCTTTCAGTTCTGCCACAGAAGTAGAACAAACTGCCCAAGAAGTACTTTGTAATTTCCTTCCAAGTTAAGCAGCAGAAGTGCTTTTGATTAGAACTGTGGCAAGCACACCTTTTGCTACAATTCCTTTGGCTTCAGTCAGCAGCACAGCTCTTGGAGCTGGCTGAAACCTTTCCATTATATTTGATACTCGGCAGTAGAAAGGATGCTAAACCTACAGAAAAAACAATCAGGGTCCTTATTGTTTTTTCTTGGGAACATTGGACATGCCGACATCCCTCTGATTAAAACAGATCAGCAGACCCAGAAGCCATAGAAACACTACAAGGAAAGAACAAGAGATGAGTATCTGCTCCTCGAAAGCCTACGGCATGAGAAAATAAGAAGTTTCTTCATCTCTGAATCTGTTCTTCATATTCCAAATGCTTTCTCTCCAACATAACCTGAAGCATAAAAATAACTGCCAAAGAAAGTACTCTGCTGCTTCTACAATGCAATTTAAAGAAGCCCATTAACATTTATTTCAAATTTATTAGCACGTTAGTAATTGAAAAAAAAATTTGGACAGCCAAGAATGAGATGTACAAGTGATGCTTTTAGACCTTGGCTGCCCCCAAACACTTTCTGTTTCTGGTCAACTGCCTCCAGGCATGAGACAGCACCCAGCTGGACTCCTGACTCTGAAAAGTGAGGGGAAATGTGACCCTTCCCCAGTCCACAAAGAGACACCCTCACATTAACCATGCATCAGAGAAAAAGGCCAGCAACACAAAGCCAGATGAAAAGATATGACGAAATAATAAAAATTTGCAATAAGGACAAAGACATTTTCTTGCTACTATTAAGTCACCTTAATTTTTTAAAATTTTACCTATATGTTTCTACACTCACATCCAACACTGGAGTCTTTTGCATCATTAAGGGACTACAGCACTACCTGAAATTTATCATGTTGAGTACTGCAGCATGTGAAAGTTCTCACACTATGTAAAGTCTTCACATAGAGTAAACCTTGAAATTGTCATGTGAGATGCAAAGTGACAGTCATATGCTGTCCCTCCTGTTCAAGCACCAAGCCACATTTGGATTCCTTTTGAACCAAGTAAACTTAGAAATTCTGTGTGAAACTATGCTGCAAAGGCAAGACACTCACATTAGTGAAGATCAGAGACTATGACAAGGTGAATGAAGGCTTTCCCAATGGCAGCAAACAGCTTTTGCCATAAGTGCATCAGTGAAAAGAGCAGCTCAAGTGCAAATGCTAACAGGGAGCAGAGCAGTGGGGGTGTGTGTGGGTCTGTGGGTGAGCGAAGCTGGATCCTGAACTCTCAGGCACAAGACTGGTACCTGCTCCCTCCAGTCTGTACAGGTGGTTTGCAAACTTTGGTGAGACCTGGACCAAAGAGAAGGGTCACATTCTGAGTCCTCCAGCCAGCACAGAGGCAGGACATGGAATTAAAAAGGCTGCTCACATTGTGTTTCTGCACGCTGACTATTTCAAATGGGGAAAAACAGGAGTGGCAGTGTTGAAAATAAGGGTTCCCCAAGAGCACCAGCAGTCTCAGAATGAAGGAGAGGCCAAGGAAAGAAGGCAGCAAAGATCATGACTGGCAACAAGAGAAAATCCTAGAGATGAGACACAAGAGGTTCACAGAGATGAATCCCAGGAACCCTGGCCAGTGTTTTCCAAGACTGGTAACTTCAAGGAGAGGCACAGCACAGATCAATGTAACTTTCTACCCAACCTAGCAGTGCTCAGCCTGCTGGGAAGGGAAGAGCCACTGAATGTGGTGCTGGCAGCAGAGCAGGTGAGAGATATCCCAAATGGGACCAATGTGATAAAAGCCTCACTCTTGTTGGTTCTACAATAAACCCACTTCATGCTGGTTTTAGCTCTGCCTCAGCTTTGACACCAGCAATACTCAGTTTCCTCTTAGTTCTCCTCAGCAAGTTGTGACCTACCTTAGGAATAATACTACCTGTTTATAGATGTTTAAGCACATTTGATTCACCATTTACAAAATAAAAATATAAAGAGTAAAAAACCGAAAAAAATGTATATACCTCTAACTCCCCCATATCAAAGAAAAATTAATTTTATACTGATAGCTGCCACTACCTCATGGAAAACACAGCCTAACAGATTTAAAAAAAACCCTACTAATCTAAAACTGAAGTTCACAATTAATAATAAAAGTTAGGATTCCACTGAAGGATGCCAAAGAATTAATTTTAATTTCAAGATTTCTATTTCATGTATCATGGAAAGAAGCAGGCAGGAGTATAAAAGCTTGAGCGAAGAAAGAGCATCTTATTCTCCTGGGAGTTCATTTTATGCTGTAGCTGGTGAAAAGCCTCTTTTAAAAAGGTTAAAAATACCATATTAATTTCATTAGGAAAGGTCCCGTGGCATATTAATTTAATTTCTGGCACTGTCATTGTATCTTTTTAGATGCATAAAATCTTAGAGGTAATTTCATTAACAGTAAAGATCTGAGAAAGGCAACAAAAATATTTTAAACAGATTGGTGACAATTCAGCTAGAAAGCATGCAAGTTTACTCTAATTCTCTTCCAATTAACACCAGCCTGACACACAAGAGCTAGCAGGCTCTGCTACTGAAGTTATGTTATCTCCAAGGCCTGTATTTGAAACGACTGCATGAACAGCTCTCAAAAGATTAATGACCTGCTCCTTTATTTAAGGCAGGTACTCATCTTCAGTGATCATATATGAGCTCTGCAGCTAAGCATGAAATTTAACAGCTGTCTTAGCTTATTCTGCAAAGAAAGAAGACTTTTTTTCCCCAAACACTTGCTACCCTGGGCACTGGACTATTCTGGACATACAAAACACTCCAAGTGCCAACATGTGCGATGGCAGCAGCAGCTTCTCCATCCTGACCTTGATTCTGCAGCCTGACTTTGCATACAGGCCTCTGAAGTTACCCATGGTCTCAGCAAAGCCAACAGGAGCTTTTCATCACAAGATAAAATTATAAAATGCAATTAGACAGAAAGCAAGTCCTAGCAAAGAACATTTCACACTGTATGATTGCTTTGACAAATACAGCATGTTTATTTTGTATGTTTTAAGTCATGACAATTCTAAAACCCACATACACTTACTGCTTAATTGAAACACCACCTTAGCTACCATAAAAAAGGAAATCCTTTCCTTTTAGTTGTTTTAAACCCAAACTCTTAATTCGACTTCCTCTTAGTCACAAGAAAGGTAATACAAAAGGGCTTCTTTGAAACAAGGTACAACCTGTGTGTCCAAGGCTGCTCCTTTTTACAGATTCATGATATTCATCTAATGAGTTAAGAGTCTATAAATCAGGAGTGAGGGGTCTTTTCTGAAAAGGATGCTGTAGTTCAACAAGACCTGTAGGATTTTAAGAAGAAATTCCATTTCTGAGCTCTACAGCTAGAGTGATTTCAGGAGATCAGACCATAAAACCTCATAAATGCCCTATCAGCCTCAGAAAACTAATGAGACACATCCTAGACATCTCTCCATCAAAATACTAAATCCCCACAACAGATGCAAAGTCTGAACAATTTACCCACTCATACATAGAAACTACATTCTGAAATAAAAAATATAACTTTTAAGCCCTAGTCCCCTTAACACTGAGGCAAGTTTTGATAGTAGTAGTACATTTGCCCATTCTCTGGGCATTTCATTTGAAGGGGTTAAGAGGTACTGAAAATTAATATTTTAGAAACTTTGCTTCATGACTGATCATTATTCACAAAGCAGTATAAGCCCTATGATTGACAAGCATGGGATTTATAGAACAACATGGATTTAGAGCAGTTCTTGAGGATCTCAGAAAGGGAAAGGTTGGAAGGGAATGCTGGAGTAGCTGCCATAGCTTCCCAAAGACTACACACCTGCAGGTTCAGTTTTAAACAGGCACATCTAAGAGCTAGGAAAAGGTTTCTTTTTGCACAGTACTGAAGAACAGACAACACACAAGGGTTTGGAACACAGGTGCAACTCTACTTCTGCAGATATAGAATCAGTGGTTTGAACTGAGGTTTTACAGCTTGGCTATTAATGAAGTTACAACTTTATCTAGAAGTTTAATCATCAGGACAATAATAAACTTTTTAAAGTACTTCATATGACCTAGAAGCTTAAATCTCATTAAAAGAAGTCATGTGATCTCTTAAGGACCTACAGTCAGCTTTTCAACTGAGGCAAGGAGCATTGGAAACTTTTAACACAATTTTCTCTGTATGGCTACTGATACAAAATAATCCATTTTAATCCATCTCTGAAAAAAGACCCAAACAGATTTATCTCAATTATTCACACATAAAACTTCAATGTGCTATTGCAAAACACTAACAAAAGAGCTATCAAGCCACTGGATCTTAGAGCTAGAGTCTGTTTTTTGCTACATTTGGTCAACTTTATTGAATCCTGATCCATTTGCATACAGAGGAAGATTCCAGAAGAATACACTCTGTGACTGCCTAGTAATATATTTAAAGGAAATGTGCTTATTCTTAACCAAAATATGTTTCCTGTAAATAGTGTGAAATCCTGCTGCTAACTTTTTCTGTAAATACAACAAACCCTCTTGTCTTATTTAACATGCATTATTATTCAGTGACCCAATTTTACAGTGCAAGGCTTGAAGAAGATCTGTTAGATCTACAAATATGTAACACCACTACATTCCAGCCAAGCAAAGAGTGGGAACGTGAAAAAGCAACACAGAAGGAGAACTGCATATTATTAGCAGTTCTCTCCATACAGATATTTTATTAAACAGGCCTTAAGCTTTTTCTTGCCTGGCTGCTTAGGAATTTCTAAAAATTAAAATAAAAAAACCCCAACCAACCAACTAACCAAAAACTCCCCACACAACTTCCCTGGCAATTACTGGAGGACTAGTTAATTCCCTACTTCAAAATAATTTTACAGGGTTTAAAGATTTCTGCAGGTTTTCAGGAAACATTTTTGCAATTTGGCAATAACTCATGCTTCTATAACATATCCATAAATCTTCAACTACCTTTTCCACAACCTTTTCTTTCAAAAGCAGTGAAAGCCCCTTATAACCATGTACATATAGTTTTCTCCCTACAGCTCCTGCATTTCTGCATTTGCTTTGTAACTTCAGCGAGAAGATCAAACAAAGGTCAGGTTTTGCATAAACAGCTGCGCAGACAGGAAAGTTCCGCCTTGGCGTTTCCACCTTCCCAGCCCTTGGTGACCCCTCCCCTGCAGTGCTCATTATCTCAAATTACAAAACTACAATTAACGCCCGCTTAAATTTATCACGGTCTAGCAATAAAAACAAATAAGATAACCACAAGATACTATAATTAGAGTTTGACTTACTAGACATTTTTGCATCTAGATCTTAGGATTTTACTCTACTGCATGAATCACTTTTAAAATTAACTGCACTTAAGACCACAAAATACACAGCAGTGATCAAGTTACAGGTTTCCTGAAAATCTATTATTTTTTTTCTTCCTCTCCCTAAACATAATGTATTTTCCATAGCCATATCCAAGACAGATATGGCTTGGAGATAAAATATCACCAGAAATCACACCTATGTGGCAAACTATTTTATACAGTTACATTTCACCCCACTTTAAAAGTGAATATACTAACATGGCATCGTTTCAAACAGCTCAAAATAGACTTTTTTTCATAGATATTAGTCATGAGACATGTTTTAAAATATCTGGGCCTTAATCTGCAGGTCTCTGGCAGTGAACAACAGTTCTATGGGTTTAAACAGAGTAATGGTAGTAGTGAACTAAATCCACTTGTTGTCCATCCACTCTTTTAGTACTTCAGCTCAAAATGTATTTTGCTGCCAAAATGATTCCCTCTGAGGTAATCTTCTGCCAGAGATACTCAGAACTCCACAACTCAAAGGCTATTTTCTGGCCTTGTTCTACTAGGAGAGACGGCCCATTTCAGTGGCCTGGAGGAGGTGGATGGATGTTGTATTTTTAAAGCCCCAGACCTCTTTTTCTCCATGTTCCTAAGGACCATGGCAGCCGGACTCTCAAGGAATTTGTTACAGAATCATTTTCTCCTCCACTGCTAAGTCTCAGACCCATAGAAGAAAAATGGTGCAGAGAAAACATACATAACACATGTTACTATAACCTCTATGAGAAAATAATTGGGGTAAAGCCAGTCATAGGACTATTTCTACCCAAAACGTACAGTAAAATTATGTGCTCTCCCAATCTTCACCTCATAAAAATAAAGCAACTATGTATGGAAGTAAACTTCATTATGACATCCAAAGAAGGATATTTCACATGTTTCTTTCTGTAAAGATACATTTAGTGACAACCAAAAGGTTTCAGAGATATCTTCTCTCATGAGTACATATCTCTCTACTTACAGTGGATAGGAAAATATTTTATCTTAAATATGAGAGGCATGTGGAATGAAACCTAACAACTGAATAGCTCTTGAAGGGGCCATTTCTCATGTAAAGCATATTTTAGGAGACAAAACTAGAGGAAGGAAAATGGTAACAGCTCTGTTTCTCAAATTCTATATCAAAGAAAGTCAAGAGATTATCATCTAGATGCAAACATGTCATCAGCTCCAGACACAGAACTGAGCTGCTCAGGCGGAGTGAGTATTCCTCTCTGGTGGTAGCAAAAGATAATGATTTATATTTCTGTGCTAATTGAGGTCTACACTTTGCAGCCTTGTGTGCTCATAATCAAACACCTGATCTGCATTCGCACTGAGGGGGAGCAGCCAGCAACACCTCAACTAGAAGCACATGCATCAGGTTTCCCAGGATGAGCACATAATGCCTATCTGCAGACACTAGAATATCATCCTTCTGAAATCAGAATGCTACCAAGACTCATGAGCAACACATCACAGCAGTCAGGGGCGTGTGCCAGTGAGTGCCACAGGCCTGCTTTAAAGATTCCCTCATGTGGAATAAGTAATTAATAGTTCCTAGCATGTGTTTTTAACCACAAAACCAGTTCAAATAGATTTGGGCCCTACCACAAAATTCTTATTAATTCTCCCAGCCAAAGTACTGAGATTCAATTTCCAGCTATTAGCCACTGTTTGACACATCCTCCTCTGCCAATCACAGGGATTTTGCCTCTGAAAGGTAAAGGAACTGAGAACAGTTTTTGGGATGGATCAAGAGGAAACAAGTATCTCCTGTGTAGATGGTGTAGCCCAGAGAGAGAGAATGTAGCAATTATTGTTACAATCAACACTGCTCTAGATTTATGGTGCTGCTCGCTCTTCTGCACGGGCTTTTATCTGTCAATGTCAGAAGAAATTTTGAACAATGCAGAATCATAAAAATGTAAACTGTGTGGCCCAGGAGACAATACAGATCTCTACATGGAATTCCTTTAAGAGAACATTCATATAACATTTTTTCACGTAATCTTTTGTTTCCTCTTATTCTTGCCATGAAAAGGCATCCTTTTAATAATCCTGATTAAATTCTGCTTCGAGCATTTACAGCCTGACTATACACCAATGAATATCTATCTTTGCATTTCCTGCCCAAAACTGTTATACAGTTCTTATCTACCAAGCATGCTCAGGTTGGAATGCCAGAGCAGAGAGACACAAGTGACTATACACGGTGAGAGAAATACGAGAGAAAGAGCATTTCTGGGTTTCCCTCAGAAAAAGAGGATTACTCATATGAGTGCAAGCAGCTTTTCCTACTTTACTTGAAACTGTCTTGAAGTATTGAGCAGTGAACTGAACCACAACACAAACATCTAAGAAAACTTCCATTATAAACATAGATGTGAGCTCTGTATATCTGAGGCTCATATGCATTCATACAGAGAAACCTGAAAGAATAAACTGTCTCTTGCTAAAAAACACTTGGCTTCTACAGTTCCCACCAGCCACTAAGACACTCCCAACTACAAGGGAAAAATTCATTCCTTCACACAGGTCTTCTTTCCAATACAGAAGAGACACTGCAAAAAATCCAGTAGTAGAATATCTGATTTTTTTTTCACCTGCCTCCTGAGATATCAAAACTATACAGGATAAGAAGCTGTGAGAGTAGCTCATAAGGCCTCAAATCTCTGTGGAAAACTGTCACTAAAAACTGGAAATACCACCCTACATGACTTAACATTGGCATGCCTTCCAGAGTTTTAATTTGAACCTTGTATTTTATGATTGTTGAAAAACCAAACACAAAACACCAACATTGATACAATTTTCAGCTGTCATGATTTTGCATTTAAATTCTGAATTTTCAGGTTATTTTCACAATCTCCAATTTTAATCCCCTTATTGTAAATGCATGAAACTCAAGAGTAATGAAAAAAGGATACTGGGAATTTCTTACCAGCAAACAGCCTAAATTTAGCAAAGTGCAAACACTGTATCAACCTGATTTTATTTAACCTATCCTTGTGGCTTTCTCCATTATATGTTACTTCTGTTAATTTGTTCTGAAGGGAAGCTTGTCTCCAGCTGCACTTGGCAGAACAGATGAACACACCGTACTATCTGAATCTTTCCCACATGTGAGCTTTATCTACAGGTCGCACGTTCTGTCATTCTTTCTGCTGAAATTACATAAATCTGCCTTTGCTTTAAACCATTTGTACTCTTCCAGAGACAAAAATGTAAAGAGTTATTTAGAGGGACATGGAGGTGATTTCATCGCTTGACATTTAATTATAGTTTGCTAAATCAATACTTTCTTTACACTAAAACAATCGTGTCTCATTACCATAATGTTATTTAATACACCTGTATGTCCTCCTCTTCATGAAAATTCACAATGTAACAGCTCTAAGACTTAAAATAGAAGCTACTGGGATATTAAATATTCTCAGGTAAGAGGTGAGCAGATGCTAAGAGATGGCAGATCTGAAACTGTACCTGACACATCCATCTGCAATGCTTTGGTCTGAGTTCTGTTCCCAGGTAAGTATGTTATTCTGATTAGAGGAAGTGTGTTATCATCTCTGTATCTTTGTATACAGCTTGATAGTCTGTGTTTACTGCTACTGTCTGCTGCTTAGCACAGGGTGGATCTAGGTAATAAACTCAAGTTCACCACCATCAAGCAATTGTCCTTTACACTGATCTCAGCACTAAGGGGGAAAACTATTTAACACAGGATAAAAGCTCCTTTGCACTGCCTCAGAAACTCTGCAGGCAATGCAAGTGTTTGCACAGAAATTCAGTGGGTATGTGGCTAGACAGATACATCTGGGCTCATCCCCCCATGTTCTTGCTTGGCAATACCATACAGGGTCACTGATCAGTAATAGTGAAATGACTCATTCCAACCAGAGACAGAGCAACGTAAGCCAGGCACTGCTTCTTGCACTTTGTTTCTTGTTGCAATAGATCTCAAAAGAGATGAGAAAAGCTAAGCCAGTAAAGATATTAGTGTTATGTGATGTTATTCGGCATTCTTGTACTCAAGATTTGCATAGTTTGAGACAGACAAAACCCCTTACAAAGCCAGGCTCCCAAATTAAAGTTCTTTCACGACTGTACTGTGTCTGTGTAGACACTGGCTATGGGACACAGTCACAGCCCTTCTTTGATTGAAGAGTGCTTTTGAAGGAAATGATACTTATTGTACTATTTAGAAAATAAATACAATGGAAAAAAGTAAAGTGACTTAACAACAATTATCAGCTCTATAAGAAAGGTCTCCTACCCCAGTGCCCTTGTTCTTGGGACTAGAAGTCATCTGTGGGATGACTGAACTGTCAGTCACTCACATTTAATGTTTCAGCAGTACCAACACAACAACCTGAGCCCAGTCTGCTGTGTAATACAAAGGAATTCATTCAGTATGTTTTTCAATCAGGAACATAACATCAGCAGTTTCACTCCTGTTTAGGTGCTGTAACATAAAAGACAGAAAACTGGAGAAGAATTTTTCATTCAGATTTCCTAATAGGCACTGATTATTTTACCAGTTTCTGTGGCACTATCACCATGGCAGCTAGCCATTTTAATCAAAGGCATTCGAACACATTTCTGATAACATCACAGTGTTACATCTCCTGGTCACACGCAGCAGTAACCACTTTGTACATTTCCATAGGACAGAGGCCACTAGTGTCAGCAGGCATCAGGATTAGAAATGTGATATTTCAAGCACCTAATTAAAGAACAAGTTCTCAGTGTTCCTTACTCTAATTCTGAAAACAATAGTGGAAATATAACCATTATGACCAAAATGAGAATCAAAATTCTTCCACAGCTTGCTCCATTTCTACATGGGTTTTGCCCCTTTGATTAACTACTCAATGCAAATGATTACTCAGCAGATCCTAAGAGAATGTGCAAGTGAAAAAAAAAAATCACTGTAGAGAACTGAGCATCTGCAAAACACTGACAGATAAAAATAGCTACTTTACCCTTTGTACAAAACCCCCATACTTTGTTCTGTGTACAGGCTAAATTGATGCATTGCATACTAGACTGAAATCATGAGCAGAGAGCAGCAAAACTCAGAGTTCTGACCAAAGAAATTTTCAATGCACATCAGGAAGCATTCTAATTTTACTAAATATTTCATGAAGCGTTTGCAAATATTCTCAGTCTGAAAAATGCCCTGCAAGTATTGAAAAATACTTCCAGCAACAGCAATCCTTCACATCGTCTATAAAATACATAAGAAAATACATTTTCAAACTAATTTAGAGCAAATTCCTACTTTGTCTTGAGATTTCTAGGGGTGGTTTTTTTCTGAAAGTGTATTTCAAAAGGCTGAAATACTCTAAATAAATGCATTTATAAACCTTTCTAATAAAAGCTAATAAGGAAGCTGAACAAATCCTCTATTTCAAGCCTAAACCTTGTCACAGGGTTCGTCCAAGAGATATTAAATAAATGCAGAAAATGTCAATAATCCACGGTAAAACACTACAGCAAAGCACTATGACTAAAAATCACTGGTATAACAGCATCTTAAAATAGGAAACACCAACCTCAAATAGAAGAACAAGAAACTTAAGTAAACTGAGAATGAGACTTAAAATACATCACAATTAGCTTTGTCTTTTTAAATTACATGAACTCAGAAATAATCACAGAATCAGTGATGTTAGGAGAACAATAGGAAAACAGAACAGCAAGTCAAGTCTTTCATATCTCCAGTACCTCCATGCTTGTCAGATTTACAATTTTTCCTTCCTTGGGGAAGGACAACAACAAAAAAAGTCCAGAAAATATTTGACAGTGAAAGTGTTGTACTGTTACACTTACACATATATACTAATTAATTTACCCTTAAAATAAAACCAATCAATTACCACCTAGGATTTGAGACCAGCTCTGCCATCTTACTCAACTTCTCTGTTTTGTGTCATGCTTTGCCTTAGGAAAACAGTGATAAAGAAATACAGGAGAATGCAATAGGATATCCATGCAATATTTGTACCACACCTCAACTGGTAAACTATGTTTGTTTAAGTCTATACAGCTGAATTTTCAGACCATCTAAGCAGTCAGGTTAATCTCCCAGTTTTTTTGATTAGGGCAACCTGATTGATTTGTTTAAAAGGTCCACATACAATTTAGCTCCATGCTTTAGTCTAAACATCTATGAATGCTTGTATAGTCATATCAATGATAAATGAACCAGTAGAATACAAAATCAACAACAACAAAGCCTTTTCTATTTTCAGTCCTCAATTTAATAACAGTTGCACCTGGTATTTTAAGCTTACCATTTGCTTAATTAAAAGTTTGTGTTTAATTTTTGCTTAATACGAATCCCAAGATATATTACAAAATCTGAGTCAACAGGAGCTTCAGATTTCATTATGTTTTTGAAATGCATAAAATATTAAACAGGGACTTCATTAAAAACTCCAAGATATGAGGTGCAGACTATCTGGAAACAAACATTCTGCTAGTTCCCTTAGTCCTTTTCTTTCCTCAGGTCCAACTTTCCCTCCTGTATAACTCAATACATAATTACGCCTTCCCAGTGTTCTTCTCCTCCCATGAAGACTACAGAGGGTTACTGTGTCTAAAGGCAGTAACAGGCAAAATAACAGTATGTGACAGCACGATGACACACACAGTTTTTAAATTCTTGAGTTTATACAGTATAAAACAAACTTAATAAAATTACCGTTTTCTCCCAGATAACACAGATATAATACCAATGAACTCCTACAAGACTCTAAATGATCTGAAAACACAACAGGGATTATATTAGAAACACACAGTTTTAATTTACATTAGATGTTCTATGTATAGTACTGGTCAAAACATAGATTCCCCAATTTCTAAATAAGTAACACAAAGGACAACTATGGCAACAATTAGCACAATGGTTGCACCGGGAACATCAGGCAGTGCTGACAGCCTGCATGTGTGCAGCTCTGTGAAATCCCTTACCTGGAGTCCCATTCACTGAATGCCCTTTTTGCTGACTCTGCCAACATGACAACAAGAGAGATGTGCCAGGGCAGTGAAAGATGCAGAGTTAGGCTTGCTAGGGAAGGGCTAAGTACCTTTCTACCTGCTCATTACATGCTTCCTTGGTCTGTAACATCCAGCCACCATCACATGAATTTGTATTGATTAAATCAAGAAGATTTCAAGAAGATAAAATCTTCTAAAATCCATTGGCTAAAAAAAACCCCAAACCAACCTCTTCCAGAACCAGGTACATTATGATTAAGCAATCAGTTACTTCTGCACTATACATGCACAAAAATACGACTCTATAAGACCCGATCCCTACCCAGTCTCATTCCCTTAACAGTTGTTACATCATACCTGAATTAAGCTGAAGATGACTGAGTTTCTTGTAAAAACTACATGCTTTTACAAGAACATGTTTTTACAAAGACATGAAAACGTAGTATCACAAAAGAACCAGTCTCACAAAAGTGTCATTGCTAGCCCATGTCATACCACGATTGCTGCTGTGTGGGCACACACAACCCACAGAGGTTCTGTACCCCACACCAATGCTCCAGCTTCAGCAAAAGCATACAGCCTTGTAACAGAAACTGTTCCAGAGGCTGGTGGGCACTGACATTCACCTATATTCCAGATTCAAATAGGAAAAGTCTAGCTTGCCCCTGTGTGAGCAGCGCAGTCATACCAGGGAAAAATCTGGCCTCCATCCATAGAAAGGAGACCATTTAGTCAATTCACACCAACAGCAGAAAACAGAGCCAGATCCAGCCTCAACAGCTAACACACTCATATTTTAATAACAGATTGTAAATAACAAAACAACATTTTCCTATCAACAGCAGTTTCAATTCCAGAAGCTTAATACAATTTGCTTTAAATCTGTGCCATAGCAACCTTTATTAAAGTCAATGTCATCTGTAAGGACTGAGTTAAAATAAAATGTGGGCCAAACTTATCAGACATTAGTTCCCTTTCACACAGAGCTCAGAACAGTGACTGTGTGTCATCCTAGATATGGTATAGGTTGCATACGTTGCATCCAGCAACGTATTTTAAACCAGGCCTTTCCAAAATACTTTCCCTGATCATCAGTTTTGAGTATTTGTCTGAGATGGTGAAGGTCAAATGAAAACTGTGAAAGGTTTGTTTCTGTTTATATTAAATTTATATCCATATGCTAGAAAATGCAGCACTGTTCAGGCCTAGGGAGAGAAGCCTCAAGAGTTTATTAAAATATGACAGTGTTTCAGCCGGTCAATTTAAAGGCACATGCAAGGGACAAGAGAAGAGACCATCCCTTCTGGCTGTGGGAGCTGTATGTGCCCATGTAGCCATGAATATCTCTGTGTGTGCAAGACACTGAGCAGCAACGAGGAACTTACTGTGACAGAACTACAGCAAAAGTAGTCAACAATTTATTCTTTTATTTTCAGCACTAGCTCATAGGGCACGCTGCATCTTTGTGTCAGACAGGTACCGAATGAGTCTCCAGAAAGCGCTAAGAACAGACATATTCCTACAACCTCCAGGGTAAGCGTAGGGGTAAGGAGCTTTTTAAATTTAGATTATATAAGGTTGTGTGCCTCCCTGCATTATGTTTTATATGCACATTATATCTCACTGCACTATATTGCACCCTGTGAACTCCTAATGAGCATTATTCACACAAATCCGGGCAGATGCCCTTTGGTAGCTGTTTTAGAAGGAGAACAAACGTCATATGTACATCTAATAGTTATCGAACGAGGTCAATCCCCCCAAACGTCCTGACGTGGTCCAAGAAACACAGAAGAATATACCACCTGCCCGAATCGGCCTCTTGCCCAAGCAGCACCGAACCACCCGGCCAGGGAACAGGCTCCTTGTACAGGCTGAAGCCGCGAATGCAGGAGCGAAGCGAGCCTGCAATGCAGAAGCCCTTCCCGGAGCTCATCAATGAGCCGGGGGAGACGGGGCGGGGGCAGAGCCCTACCCGCATCCCCGCCACGACAACCGGAGGCAACGGGGCAGGAGGCGTCTCTGAACGCCGGCTTTGCCCTTACGGGCTGCGGCCGAGGGCGCTGCCCTCCGGCTGTCCGTCCGCAGCCCCGCACAGCGGGACCTTCTGCGGCCGGGGCGGCGCGGGCTGCCCGCAGGCAAGGACACGGAGCCGGAGGGCGGCGCCCTCGGCCGCAGCCCGTAAGGGCAAAGCCGGCGTTCAGAGACGCCTCCTGCCCCGTTGCCTCCGGTTGTCGTGGCGGGGATGCGGGTAGGGCTCTGCCCCCGCCCCGTCTCCC